>JAHWFO010068719.1:4238881-4252652 GCA_023313115.1 Rhysida immarginata | reverse complement strand
TCTCTCTCTCTCTCTCTCTCTCTCTCTCTCTCTCTCTCTCTCTCTCTCTCTCTCTCTCTCTCTCTCTATTCGTTGCATATGCTCCGAATCCAGTCACAGAGTACCCACTCTTTCTAGATGAAGTTGATGCTGCTGTTAGCAGGAGAGGGAGTGCAGATTCTGTCATCCTGGTGGGCGACTTCAATGCACATGTAGGGGCTGATGACCAAACGTGGAAAGGTGTGATTGGGAGGAATGGTTACCCCAATTTAAATGCGAATGAGAGGTGCTTGTTGGATCTCTGTTGTAACAATGGACTTTCCATCACAAACAGCTTCTTCCAGTATAGTGATGTCCATAAGTATACCTGGTACAGGGATGCAATGGACCAGAAGTCACTGATTGAATTTGTAATCGTATCAGTTGACTTATTCCGATCAGTGTTGGGTACTCGTGTGAAGAGAGGGGCGGAAGTATCAACTGATCACCAATTTGTTGTCTGCACTTTGCGGTTCTCTGAATCCATGCCAACCAAGCGAAATACCAGGTCTAGACAGACTTGGCGCATCAAATGGGAGGCATTGGAGAATATGAGGAAGGCCTTTGCAGATAACATTAAGGCAAGTTTCAAAGAACTACCCAGTAATCGTGGTACTGTTGAAGAGGAGTGGGAGTTGTTTAATACTGCTGTGATTACTTCGACTGGATTGTGCTGTGATCGTAAGCGGCTGAGTGTGGCGCAGGGCGATGAGAAAAGGACTTCATGGTGGAACGGTGAAGTCCAAGAAGCTGTCAAGACAAAGAAGGAAGCTTATTTGCTATGGCTTGCAAATAAGTCACCTTCGAGTCGAGTGCGGTACACTGAGGCGCGAAAAGCAGCAGCAAAGACAGTATCAACAGCTAAAGCCAAGGCCTGGGAGAAGTTCGGGGAGAAATTGGAGGCAGACTATGATTCGGCAAACAAGGTATTCTGGCAGACCGTGCCCCGCCTCCGTGGAAAGAAGTCTCTTTCATCACAAACTATTAAGAGTTCAGATGGGAGGCTTCTGAAAACGGAGGAGAGCGTATTACATGGGTGGAAGGAATGCTTTGCATCTCTTCTTAATCCGGTGACAGCAGCAACTGAGGCACATGAGGTGCACCTTGGTACACGGTAGTATCACTGAAGCAGAAGTCAGATAGGCAATTAAGTCCCTGAAGACTGGCATCCTGTGTGTCAGGTTGCTTGGATATATGGCCAGGCCCCTAAGCAATGGCAGACAGGAATTGTGATCCCTATCTTCAAGAAGGGAGATCAGAGAGATTGCAACAACTGTCGAGGCATCTCCTTGCTCAGCATTCCTGGAGAAGAGAAGTCGGGAAATAGTTGACTGCAAACTGCCGGGGGAACAGTGCGGTTTCCGACCTGGCCGAAGCACGACGGATCACATCTTTGCTCTAAGGCAAATCTTTGAGAAATCCTGGGAATATGCAAAAGATGTCTACGCTTGCTTTGTGGACCTCAAAAAAGCATATGTCAGAGTTCCTCTGGAGAAGCTCTGGCAAATGTTGCAAGGGTATGGAGTGGATGGGCAATTACTGGTTGCTATCATGTCTGTGTACGAAAACTATGAGATGTGTGTTCGGATAAATGGCATTAAGTCAAGATCGTTCACTGTGGGTGTTGGACTCCGCCAAGGGTGCGTACTGTCGCCCCTCTTGTTCATTATCTTTATGGACTAGATAGACAGGTGCTCTTTGCTGACGACTTTGTCCTCCTTGGGTCTTCTCGCACTAACCTTCACCAGCCAAATGTGAAGAAGCTGGGATGAAGATCAATGCGGCTAAGACTGACGTTTTGGTCCTTTCAAGACAGCCTGCTCAGCGCGTTCTCCATGTTAGGGGAGCCCCATTGAGACAGGTTAAGAGGTTCAAGTATCTCGAGATTGCATTCACGAGTGATGGGCGGCAGGCAAAAGAATTGGATGCTCGGATCGGTGCAGCAAGCTGTGTCATTCGTGAACTGTGGCGATCTGTGGTAACGAAACGCGAGCTGGGAAACAAAGCCAAGCTCTCCGTCTTCAAATCTATCTTTGTCCCCATTCTCACCTATGGACATGAGTCTTGGGTAATGACCGAAAGAGTGCGATAGCGAGTACAAGCGGCCGAAATGAAATTTCTGAGAGGTGTGGCAGGTATTACCCTACTAGATAGAGCGCACAGCAGCACAATAAGGGAGTCTTTAAGTGTTGAGCCGCTACTTCTCCGCATTGAGAGATCTCAGTTGCGCTGGTATGGCCACGTGATACGGATGCCACAAACTGGTCTTCCTAGGCAGTTGTTATTTTCCAAGCCGGTGGGTAAGAGACCAAGGGTCGGCCTAGAACCAGGTGGCTAGACTACATGGAGAATCCGGGTTCGAGTCGCTTGGGTATTATCAGGGAGGACATGCACCTGATGGCGGAAGATCGCGATCGCTGGAGATCCTCCATAGGGCTGCTGCCCCCGCGACCTTAACGATAAGCGGGTTTGAAAGTAAGTAAGTATGAAAATTGTTTAAAAAAAAACTGTTTAAGTACCAGACGGATTTTCTTAGCAAAATTCGCATAAGAAATACTGAACTAGCCTTGCTGTCCCGTGATATGGTCCCGCCGAGTTTTTTTTTAAGATTTTTTTTTATTAATATCTTTACTTATGGTTGGAGTACGATTGTCAATGTTTTTGTTAATAACTTGTGAACCACAACAGATATTTGAAATCCGATTACAGGAATGAACTCCTGAGAAAAACCTGGCGTTATTTGATAAGCCACATGACCCCTTCCCATTTAAGAAAATGAACCTTGACTCAAAATGGCGGATTTCAAGATGCATTAACACCAGTTTAAAGTTATTATTTTCGTATAAATTGATAACATTCGTCATAGTGCATAATTAAAATTATTGGCCTAAGGACAACATATACCACTGAGCTACGTATGTGCAGAAATGGGTTGAAAAGATAAGAGTTGAAGTCTTTGCACAGAGCCCGATATAAATCCCAATAAACACCTGCGATATAAATTGGAGCGATGACTTATGGCCTAGGTCCGGTGTTGTAGCGACGGGCGCCAGTCTTGATATCCTTGTTGAGGGGAGGAAGAACGACAGAATATGATAATACGGGGCGAAAAAATGAATACCATGATCCGAGCGCCATGTCACTGCCTAGGTCTCATCGCTCAACATCTATGACTGATTAAGAAAAAAGCCTCTACGAATCTTTTTGATTCAGAAAATTATGAAACAGGATTTTTATTCAGAAGGAGTCATGTTTGTGGACATCATGTCACAAGGACCATTATTAATTAGGGTTATGTGATAACCCTAAAGAAACTAAAAGCTCAACTTCATATTGGCAGGAGGGCGTTTTGTTGTTGAAGGATAATGCTCGGCTACACTTCAGTCAAAACACCAGAGGTGAGATTACAAAACTTGTTTGGACAACTTTGCAACACCTGCCTTACACCCCCTGATCTGACACTACTGACTACCATGTCTTTGTTAAATTGAAGAAACATCTGCATGGAACCCAGGAACAGTGACTGCTGTGTAACAGTGGCGCAGAGCGTAACAGAATTTTACTGTGCAGGCAAATAGAGCTTAGTTGCTGTGGTGTAATTCTATTGAAAGAGATGGGGATTATGTGTAGTGACATTTCATTCCTTAAGAATATTTCATAAATAGCATAGGTGTAGAAAAAAAATGAATTAAAAAAAAGACTGTGTATTTTCGAAAGGTCCACGCATGTATAAATTACGTAGGGTAGATTACGTTAAGAGGATATGCAAAATACCAAAAATACTGGGTAGGAGCAAACCGGTGTCCGTTGGGATAGGAAGGGGTCAACCGCAGATGTGTACTGATAAAAGTGTCAGTCGCGTGATCGGAAAGATGGGGCCAAGATTTGATAGGTTTTGGGAAGGCTATTTAACTGCTCTTTCCGATGCAAAGTACTCGTATTCTGCAATTATAAACATGTGCAAAATGATGTGGATTGGTGAGTTTCAAAGGTGATGTGAGCAATGTGCTTAATGAAAAGCGAAAATCCGAAATTTCTGCGTCACTGGACAAACCCATCCTTCTAGGCAAAAGATGGCTCCCAAGCGTACTCCGAACGTTGTTTAGAACGTGAGGCAATTTGTCACAAAGGAAAACCCTACACCAACGGTCGATTATCAAATGCGTAGGCGTGTCTGAGGCAACTGTCCATAAAATAATCCATAAAGATCTCGGCTGGAAAAACGTTTTAAAAGCGAGCTTGTTATTTTTTTTTTTTTGTCGGCGATGCAGTGGCTCTGTCTTGTCGCCTAGGCAATTCGTGCAATTCCTTTCACGGATATCCCAGTTAAATCCTCCGACGCATCGTAGTAGATTTCTGCGGGTTTGGGCTCTTAAAAAGGGGCTTAAGAAATAGACGACCACGCACAGTGTAGGTATTGTGGAAAGCCTGTAAGGAATTATGGTCCGGAACCAGTCAGAGTTCTCTTGGCGTGGTAGCTTCAGCTGAAGATATGGATCCACAAAAATCGCTCATTCTTAATGTAATCTACCCTCTCTATAACTCCTGTTAAGGGTTCGTAATGCTAAGAGCATTCGATCCTAAGTTTTTTGCAGTTGGCTTCCAGATGGCAAATCAGTAATCATATTTATAATCTTTGGGTTCTGACTACAATGTAAATGTTGTCCTAGAAATGAGCTAAACTAAGGTGGTACTTTTAGGGTTATAATAACGTCTGATAAATTACATAGTGGTAACTTCTGAAATACAGTTTTAAATTTCATTATTTCAGAAAATGTATTTGTTGAAGCACGAATACTGCATACCAGCTATCAATACTTTTTTATACCATCTGCCAGTAATGGCATGTTGGCATGCACTGGCTGAAAGCCCCTGATCTAAGCTAGATTTTATGTTATGGAAGAGTTCTTTTTACCCCAGATTCCTCTGAAAGCTTATTTAAAGACAAAAAGGATACTCTAATATATCAACTTAAAATATTAATGCTCTACATTATATTTTTTTATTTTTGAATAATGGAGACAAAATTTGAACTACAGTTTTGTTTGAAGTGCAGGATGTCTCAAACCTTTAGGGTCAAAACAGATGTTAGAAGACTGTAAAGTGAATATTTTGTGATGGAAATCAATAGCCGGAAGTACATATTTCACGCACCACGAGATCTTGAACAAATATTACACTTGAGGAACCTTTCTTTTGTTTTCAGAACAATTTATTTACCTATGAACAATTTACACCTCAAAGCAACAATATAGTAACAACTTACAGTTCAAAGCAAGTGTTGAAAGTGGTGACCGTCAGTCTCAATACGTACATTTATTTATTATAATGGTGCATGAAATTTTGCCGCATTCTTTCAAATATTCGTAGTGTCTATTGTACAAGGAGATGGACAGCTTGGACCCTGGCAAACTGCATCACATCAAGCTCTACTGTGATAACGATTTGATAACCCCCATATGAAAAGATCCAGAGGAGTGAGATCTTGCGATCGTATTAGCAATAGGACAACCCCCCCCCCCTTACAATCCAGTGGTTAGGGAATCTGTTCTGCAGATGATTTGCGGACATCAACACCAACGTAAGCAGGCACATCGTCATGTTGCAGATATATCCTCTCGTGGGCAACAAGATCTCGTGGTGTCTGAAATATGTATTTTCAACTATTGGTTCTCAATCTCAAAATATACTCCGTTTACAGTCCTCTATCATCTATAGAATTTTGACATTAAAAGTTTGGGACAACCTCTATAAGACCACACGTAGTTATCATGGGAGAGGGGGGACCAGGGGCGTATGCCCTCTCAACCTGAAAATTCTAAAAGAAAAGAATACATTCTCTTGAAAACATGGTCTTGCCTCTCTTTTATGACAGCATCTAGCAGAATACTTTCAAGTATATGGTTCAAGATAGTTGCAGCTGTTGGAGAGTGAAGAGTGTAAGCACCAAGCAATATGGAAGTGGACAAAATATTTGACCAGTTTTCAAGTGGACAAGATATTTCTCATGGGTAGCCTATTTTCACTGTTAATAGCGATCATTTATATAAACCACATTTCACCATTAAACATTTCAGCTCCATGTAATAACAAAATATGACTAAGACATGTAGATTATATTTTCATTTTTTTTTATAATAACATATCAGTAATATATTAGATCATTTACAACAATTATACCCTTTTGAATTCACAATAGACTGCAAGGAAAATAATAAATTAATTTGCTTAAATTTTTATTAAAATAAAATAAATTTTAATTTTATTATTTTTTTTAAATTTTATTGAACAACCTATAAGAGGCAATAACATTCTTTAAATTCCATCCTACACATAAAAAAATAATAGAGTAAAATAGTACATAAAAAAACAGAAAATCTGTCTTCACCAAAATTCATCCCACAAACTGTAAAGTATTAATAAGACATATAAAAACAAATATCATAACAAATTAATTAAATTGTTTATTGAAACATTTTATAATCAACTGTATATAAATAGCAAGATTTATATAAACATAATCAACAACAAACAAAAAAGATATTCCTTACATTAATGTACATTAATATTCTGTATAGCCTGTCCAACAAAAGAAAAAATAAGTTTTTTCTCATTTTTTTTTAATTCTCGGTTTTAGTTGTTAGAAATTGTTTAATTTTATTCACAATAATGTACTGTATTTACAATACTTACTTACTTTTCAAACCCGCTTATCCGTTAGGGTCGCGGGGGCAGCAGCCCTATGGAGGATCTCCAGCGATCGCGATCTTCCGCCATCAGGCGCATGTCCTCCCTGGTAATATCCAAGCGACTCGAACCCAGATTCTCCATGTAGTCTAGCCACCTGGTTCTAGGCCGACCCCTTGGTCTCTTACCCACCGGCTTGGAAAATAACAACTGCCTAGGAAGACTAGATTGCGGCATCCGTATCACGTGGCCATACCAGCGCAACTGAGATCTCTCAATGCGGAGAAGTAGCGGCTCAACACCTAAAGATTCCCTTATTGTGCTGCTGTACACTCTATCTAGTAGGGTAACACCTGCCACACCTCTCAGGAATCTCATTTCGGCCGCTTGTACCCGCGATCGCACTCTTTCGGTCATTACCCAAGCCTCATGACCATAGGTGAGAATGGGGACAAAGATAGATTTGAAGACGGAGAGCTTGGCTTTGTTACCCAGCTCTCGTTTCGTTACCACGGATCGCCACAGTTCACGTCTGACACAGCTTGCTGCACCGATCCGAGCATCCAATTCTTTCTCCTGCCGTCCATCACTCGTGAATGCAATCCCGAGATACTTGAACTTCTCCACCTGTCTCAATGAGGCTCCCCTAACATGGAGAGCACACTGAGCAGGCTGTCTTGAAAGAACCAGAACTTCGGTTTTAGCCACACTGATCTTCATCCCAGCTTCTTCACATTTGGCTGCAAACCGGTCTAGTGCATGCTGAAGGTTCGTGCGAGAAGACCCAAGCAGGACAAGGTCGTCCGCAAAGAGCAACCTCTCCACCAGGCAGTCGCCCACACAAACACGCTCATCGCCTCGGCTGCCCCTGTCTATCCAGTCCATAAAGATAATGAACAAGATGGGCGACAGTACGCACCCTTGGCGGAGTCCAACACCCACGGTGAACGGTCTTGACTTAATGCCATTTATCCGGACACACATCTCAGGGCTTTCGTACAGAGACATGATAGCAACCAGTAATTGCCCATCCACTCCATTTTACAATTAAAATTACAAATTTAATTGGATACACCCAGGTCTCTTTTTTCGTCAGACAGACTATAAATACAAAAAAATAGATAACATCAAAATTATTTTTAATAATCATAAGGGCAAGCATGACAATCGTTTTATACAGGGCCAAAAAAAGCGGGGCTTGGTGTAAAATGACAATCGTTTTCAAATAGTTATATCGTGGAAAATTAAGATGCTCGTGCGGGTCCTATTTTCAAAAATTTTGGTAACGTAGTAAATCAAGACGTGGGGCTTTCAAGAGCGCAGAGCCTTGTGGAGCCGCTTTGTTCGTACAACCTTGGGCTGACCCTGGTTTATAGCCTTTTGCTGTGAGCAGTAAAGTAAAGGTAAGATGGGGTCTGGAGAGTGCAGCCCCCAATTTTGTATTAAATTATTTCTTTATTAAGCGCTCGAAACGAGTTTATCATTATGGTGGACCCTTAATAGTCATGTTTGTCGATATCTTCAGTTAATCTTGGTTTAAAGAATATTATATATTTTATTATGGAGATATGAGAAATTAATATTAAAACTAGCCTAAATTTGTTCAGAATAAATGCTATTGTTCAAGCTCGTATAATTATCAGAATAGCTAGAGTTCTGTCTTCCATGAAAATATACTTTTGAATAATACTCTGAAGACTGGGAGCTTTCTCGATCGTACGGTTCTTTGTTATCAACCTGATCAGAATTTTCTAAATATTTGGAGTTACGTAATTGACTTGCTCGCTGGACTTTTTTGAACCCATGTGAACGTGGTTCTTCATAGGCGCTGTCATGACTTCGAATATGACGTAGAAAAAGCGAGTTTGATGTATCCATAGGGTTTGAAACCATGTTGTTTTCCACACTAATGGATGAGATAATGCAGTTATAATTCTACAAAAAATAATAGAATGAATTATACATATATAATTAAAAAAACAAACTTCTTCACTGTATTGGTAAATAGTATTGTATTGGTAAAATATTGGTAAAATATTGGTAAAAATACAGAGTATGTGTATGTACTAATACAAAAGGTACCCCTTGGCCAAATAATTCTAATTGCACCTTATGATGGGTGTGCAGTAATTTATTGGCACCGCTGTTCAGCCCTGTTCAAATGCACCCCTAGATTGTACATACTGTACCAAGCCTGGAGTCAGCCTTGGATACCAATATACAGGGCTGTATTTACCATAAGGTGCATTAGACACAAGCTGTGGCCTCATTCTCTACGAGGCTACATGATAAAAGAAATGAAGAGGCCTTTTGAAAGCCTCATAATGATGTAGCTCCTAGGGCCTCCAAAAGTATCCGTACATCCTTATTTTATTGTGCTTCAACTCTCATGATGAATTCCTCACTTTTGATGTAAAAGAAATGTAACAGCAGCTAAAATTGTATTGACTCAGCATACTGAAAGCTGAGAATTGTCCGATTTTCAGGGAAGAGTTATCATAGAGCGCTGCAATAGTGAAAAGTCAATTTGCGAAATCTTCGATCCACTTTTGCATAATACTGTACCATGCGAAAGTACAAAGAGAAAGGTTCAACAGCAACAGTAAAAAGACCAACATGGGCTTTCGCGAGTGGTGCTGGAAAATTGCAAAAGTACACTGTAGGAAGTGGTGTTTTAGCAGTGGACCCAGATAGATGGTCATCGACCGTAGCTCATGTTCCACCAGTCCGCATAATGAGATATGCTTTTTTGGAAGAGCCGGAAAGAGGAAGCCTTTTTTCTCAAAGGTGAATGGTCTTCTTTCGTCTGTGATGATGTAAGGAGCATCACCAGTGACGATTGGGAAAAGACTATGTGGAGTAACACAATATGCCAGAAACCGTGTAAAATAGAATAAAAGATAAAGAGACAAGCGAAACCACTATTCTACATGCACAATTTTTAATGACTCGTATACGGATTTCGTTGGCAGGGTCAACTTTTTCATCTTCTCAGACTCGCTGAAGAAATCGACACTGTCAACGAAATGCGCATACAAATCATTAAAAGTCTCTTTATCTTGTTTTGTGGAGCGATGAATGCAACTTCATGTTCCACCAATGTAATAGTCATGTGTGGGTCTGGAGGCAACCAAAAGAGAAATACGATCCTCGTGCCCAGATTGCAGGATTATAGTGGTGAGGTCATGGGGTGGACCAATTTCTCTGCAGCAGTTATGGAACCCATATTTCATGTTAACATATGACTTAATCCCCAAGATGCCATGAGATGTTGGAAAAAATCACCTTCCTGGAGCAATGGCAGAATTTTTTTTCCATGCTGCTCGTTCAACAGAGGTGTGGTTCATTTATGCGTCAGCCACAATCAAGCTGCCTCTATGATCTGCCCAGAGTCTTATTTTAAACCCGACTGAACCTATATAGGATGTGCTGGAGCGCGACTTACAGATGCACAAGCCACCGGTTACTATTGATCATCAGTCAGTGGAGCACGTAAAGGGTGAGTAGCAAAACGTCCTATCAGAAGAGTGTATAAAAACTTGTTGACAGACTTCCTCTTTGTGTTGCAGTCGTCAGTGCAGCAAAAGGTTACTGACTGCACATATACAGGATGCGTAAGGTATTTGAGGACACACCTTCGTTTGGCTACTGCTGCACTATAGTAAATTGTATGTCCTTTCCGTTTCCGGAAAGCAAAATGGCGGATCATCAAGTAACACAAATCATGAAGAGACATGCAGTAATCGTGGCAATAAAGGCAGAGCATAGTGATTTAGAGATATCACGATTTCTAAAGGTCGCAAGATCATTCGTCCACAAAGTGCGGAAGGAGTTAGAGACCAAAGATGGCAATGTTGCACCAGTAGCAAAGCGTATAAAGCATGCCTCACGCTCTGACATCATCAGAACACCTGAATTTATTCAGCAAATGCAGCAGGCCATCGATGACAATCCCAGAACATCCATGAGGTCACTTGCCAAAGATCTCCATGTGTCGAAAGGAACAATCAGAAATGTTGTCCATGAAAACATCAGATATCACTTGTAAGTTATGCGAAGAGGTCAGTTTATGTCAGACAAAACACGGGAAAACCGCCTACTCAGATCGAAAAGGATCATAAACAAGCTGAAAAATCCGTGTCAAGCTGATTTGCTGTGGATTTTCTCCGATGAAAAAAACTTTGACCAGGATCAGAAGGTGAACAGAAGAAATGACAGATGGTTATGTGCAGACTCTTCGGAAGTGCCATGCAACTGTCATGGTTTTAGGGCTTGTCAGCAGTGAAGGACATGTGATGCCTCCACACTTCTTTCCCCAAGGCCTTAAAGTTAACTCTGCGGTCTACGTTGAGATCCTTGAAACAACTGTTAAGCCTTGGATAGACACGATACGCAACGGAAGGCCTTACGTGTTTCAGTAAGATTCTGCCCCAGCACACAAGTCTCACATGACACAGGAATGGATGGCCGACAACTTCCATGATAACGTAACCCCTAACCTTTGGCCTTCCAACTTCCCTGACCTGAATCCGTTGGACTACTACGTAGGGAGTGTTGTGGAGAAAGAGGTCAATGAACACCCCCATAACACCAAAGATGAATTGAAAGCTGCCATTGTTTGAGTTCTGACCAATATGAACCATGACCATTTGATTCGCGCATGTCGACGATTTCGATCTCGCATTGAAGCAGTTATAGAAGCTGAAGGCGGATTCATTGAATAGCCATATAGCAAGCAGGTAGTTTCTTGTGTATGCTCACGATGTGTATTTCGATAATAAAGTTATTATCTCGACTTACAGCTCTGTTTTCTTTCTTGACTTGAATCTGTCCTCAAATACCTTACGCACCCTGTAGTGTATGTGAGAAGGGGCGTCTGAACACTCTTGACAGGGCACTTTTAAAATGTGGAACTGCCAATAAACACACACATATCCACACTTACGGCCACCTACGCATAAAGAAATAATTGGATTTACAGTGAAACCTGAAATTCCATGGCCTTTTTAATTTATTTTCCTATTTGTATGTCATTTCAATCTGGCTGAAAATAATAATTTTCCGACCCTTGGGATTCCATCATAGTGAGGTTTCACTACTGAAATATCAACAGATAAGTTTTACTGTATAAAAATGTTTTTATTTACGATAATATAAGGATATGTAATTAAAAATAGAATAAATTTTCTTGTTGTTTTCTCAAAAATTACTTAGTGATTAATTATAATAGGTTCTTCTATAAAGTACATTTTTTTTTTACTTGAAACATTCTGATTATAATGAAATAAGGCATGGCCATCGAGAGCAAACTGTTGTGCTCCATGTTGGCTAAATTGCACGCGATGCATGATCTTAATGAATTATCACTATTATCATCACAATTAAGTGCAAGTCATGAAAAATATTCTTTTGAAATGAACAAAAATTAAATATAGTTGAACAAAAAAAAAAAAAAATGATATGATCCTGAATGCCAATTGGTTTCTGAAAAATGTTGTAAATTGGCATTTCATATCCACATTGGTAATTTTGTGGATGTTTCCTTATCAGTTCTTTGTAGTACATTATTCTAATGTGTACAATAGCCAGTGACTTCTTTGTACTCAGGTAGATGGTAGAGGCTGTCACCTCGGACCCACGTAAGAAACTGTTATAATTTCTAAATGTTATTACAGAATATTGTAAATTTTGTAATAAATAATTTTGCGTTTTATTTATTCATTTATTTAATGTTTGTATACTCATACTTCAGTCTTCTTGAAGGCTGTATCTACCACTGGCAATAGTATTACTTACGATTCATTTCAAGCAAATTTGTTATAATACCGATTTCACAAATCTTTATTAACGTTTCTCTTTTTGACCACCGATTTTCATTTAACTAAGCTGTTGTTTTGCTTACCTCTTCTTGATCTCTCTATATTTAACAACACCAACAATCATACTAATTAACATAATGGTTCCTATATAAAAGAAAAATTAAATAACTTTGAATTAAATAAATAAAATTTTATTTTTTCTTGTGAACTTATGTGTTTGAAAATAAAAATTTAATTTTTCGATTTATTATATGCTGAAAAGCATATATTGGTTCCGCTCTGTTTGTGTGTCTGTCTGTCTGTCTGTCCGTCCGTCCGTCTGTATGTCCGACGATTTCTCGAGAATGCTTTAACTTTTTCAAGTTCTTTTTTCGCTGTTCGATAGAGACCCTTCCTGAGCTCACCTGATTAGTTTGTCGTCGAAATCGGTCTAACAGTCACGTGATTATTGAGACCCAAACCCCCCCATTAAATTTTTTTATTGGCAATATAAGGCATGTAATATGTCATTCGAACGGGAATGACGAGCACAAGACGAATATGACATTCTTTTCGATTTTCGAAATGCTACGTCCGAGAAAATGACCCCCAAAAAGTACTTCAATGACCCCTTATTACGAGCTTTAGCTAAAGCTATATATAAGAATACAAGCATGATCAGTACCTTTATGTGCCTGGCCAGCCATCGTTTGCACGAAAACGTGAAAATGGAAGAACTTAACAGCGATATATCAACTTTTGATGAGCTCTCGTGGACCCCTTCAAGCACGTGCACTAATGTTAAGAATATGAACTTAGGGCATGTAATATATCAATCGAATCCTACCGACGAGTCATAAGTGAATACAGTGTTACTTTTTGTTTATCATTTAAGCATTGTTGATGGCAGCCTGGAGCACGTGCCCGTTATGAAGCTTTCTTGATGCACGTGCTCATTTCATTTTAAAATTCAGTGCTGTTAGGCCTATTGTTAAATGTGTTAATTAATGTTAGGGCGATGGTTAAAAATGGCTAAATAACGTTAGGCCTATAGTTAAAATGACTAAATAATGTTAGGCCTGTTGTTAAAAATGGCTGATTAATGTTAGGCTTATAGTTAAAAATGGCTAATTAAAGTTAGGCCTATTGTAAAAAATGGCTAATTTATGTTAGGCCTAGAGTTAAAATGACTAAATAATGTTAGGCCTATAGTTCAAAATGGCTAATTAATCTTAGGCCTATTGTTAAAAATGGCTAATTAATGTTAG
>JAHWFO010068719.1:4187118-4229010 GCA_023313115.1 Rhysida immarginata | reverse complement strand
TGTGTGTGTGTGTGTGTGTGTGTGTGTGTGTGTGTGTGTGTGTGTGTTTTGTAGTTTCCTGATTTTATAAAAAATAAAGTCTAGGTCAAATTTGAACGCCCCTCGTATTATTAATTGGTTACCTGGGATAAAATTTTTAACGATATCCAGAACTTCATTATTCAAAATGTTCTAAAAATTTTTGCTTTTGGACTTATTCATCAAATTCTTCAAAAATTTCTTCAAAATTTCTTCAAAGACGTGTTCGCCATTTGTGGATATTATAGATATGCAATATTCAAAAAAAAATTCCAATCATCATAATTCGTCATATTTTCGGCGTTTGTGGATATTGTTAATCTTCACGGAGCAAGTGAGTCTACGATGGATTCTTAACTCTACAAGTTATGATTGTAATGTGATGGTGGAATAAGGACTACGAGATAATTTTGGTATTTTATGCCTTTATTTTACAGTTCTTTTTGATTTATTATGTTCTTAATAGATGTAAAGTTAAAGATTATTTTGTTTAATGTATATGAAAAAATATTTTTTTACTTGTATGGTCGGCTCAGTTCCATTTGTTATTAAAGAAGGGGTAGGAGATTTTAATCAACTTTTATTTTGTACGTTTAATTCTTAATATTGTTGGGTACTTTCAAATTTTAAAGAAGTAAAGTTGACTTTTAAATTTGATATCTTTGTTTTATAGAAATACATTTTACCCAACGTTGAATATTTTTGTATATACAGGATGGATACAAAAATGAGCCCCCCCCTTTTTTTTACTTTCGTAACCGAAGCAGATATGTCAATTTTAATGAATCCAATGAATAGGAAGGTGTGGGTGACCCATGGTGCAAATTTTCATCATCCCAAATATGCAAATTAGGACACATTCAAATCCTATCTTAAAAACCGTAACAGTTACACGAAATATTCCAATTGAAGACTTGTTCAGCATGGAATTCCGAACAAAACAAAAAAAAATTTCCAAAATCCGATCACCAGCGGATCACCAACAATCACATGTTGAATTTATTAGTTACCTCCCTATGCACTTCACAAAGACATTTGAATGTTCAACATGCAAATCAAAAAATTACCAAAAATTACCGTAATAACATTCACTTTCATGAGGAAAAGCAAGTAAAAGGCAAAGGAAAAGCAATTTGGAGTAAAATGATTTATGCACTGTGGCTGTTTGTAAATTACAAATAGTTGTGATTGTTGGTGATCCGTTCATCGGATTTTGGACATTTTTTTTTGTTTTGTTCTGAATTTCATGGTGAACAAGTCTTCAATTGGAATTTTTCGTGTATCTGTTACGGTTTTTAAGATAGCATTTGAATGTGTCCTAATTTGCATATTTGGGATGATGAAATGCGCACCATGGGATAGGTCACCCACAACTTCCTATTCATTGGATTCATCAAAATTGACATATCTGCTTCGGTTACAAAAATAAAAGGGGGGGGGGGCTCATTTTTGTATCCATCCTGTATTCTTATTATCAATTTAATTGCAAAGAATGTCTCCTATTGTCAATTTACCGTACAATTTATGACAGATATCAGCTGTTCACTTACTATCAAGTGATTTTTTTTTTAGAAAGTGTTTTAATAAAATTTTGAGAATAAAAGTTTAATTTCAACCACTCGAAAGATTGTCTAAAAGATGAAAGCTAAAAAATTCTAAATCCTCAAAACGTTCAAATAAAAATGAAACAAGCATGCCATATCGCTCAGAGAACCTGTCATCATAATACGAGTAATAACTTTCTGGTATTGCAGTCGGATCTACGACGATTTGATGGAAGACAATTTGGTTAAGGACAATTCAATGGAGACAGTAATTCGATGGAGATGACAATTCGATGAACAACATTTGCAGAGCGACAATTCGGTGGACAAAAATTTGGCGAATTCATTGGGCGTCAATTCGGTGAACAACAATTCCATGGAGAGAATAATTTGGCTAAGACTTTAGACCACTGAAAAATATTAGCTGTTTCATTTGTTGTTTTTTTCCAATTGACTTATCTTTATTTCATTGCCATTGCCATCAAAGCCCTCTGCATCCCCAAGCCTGCAGGATGCCACCTCTGCGCCTGTGGATGCAACACAATACCAGTCTCCTCGGAAGACATCCTGATGGGTGAGTCAGTCAGCTCTGCTGAAGAAGATGGAGACTTCTTCATTGGCCCAGAGCTGACCATCTCAACGGAGGATTTCCCACCACTCCAATGGATTTTTCGCCAACGCACTCATCATCTCCCGCAAGACCAAGGGCTTCTACGGCACCGGCAAGCAACTACAAGAAGCAGGTTTCCCTGCGTCGCCAACCAACAGGAAGGACGTTCGAAGATCAAGAGTCCTTGCAAGAAGCATAGGCGTCGTTATCACAGCAAGGCGAGTGTGAGAATGGCAGAAACCCCATGGCTCTTCTCATCGCTCCCGGTCGCCTTCTTATAAGAGTCCTGCATTTTCTATCTTCCTCCTTCGGGACCAGGCCAGCCCACACCATCTTCAAGTCATCAGCATTAAATCATCTCGTTGAATGTTAGATCCCTTGCTCTCCTTTTAAACTTTCAAGGTTTATTGCCCTATATGTACCAGGCATTCTTCTTCTGCAAAGCAGTTAACCTTCTTCCATCGAAGCCGTGCTACGACCTCTCACGGCCTTCATAGTCGTTACCACAATGGCCAGTTCTTCATTAATTCATCTTCCCCCATGGCCAAGGGGTAGTTACCGTTGTCCTGAATTCATCCATCCAGACAATGGTTTGTGTTTGTGTGATTTTGTGTGTTTGTGTGTGTGTGATTACTATTGCAGGATGATATCGTTGAACATTTCAACATCTGATTCCAACTTCCACTATATTATGTGTATGACCTGCGCGATTATGTAGAGGAACAAACTTTTTTCAGTGGCACTGACTGTTTTTGCGTGATTGCTGGTGACCTTAACTGCCACCTAGATGATAACATTTTTTCATATCCTCTGTGCCAGCAGAATGCATTATTTGACTTATGGAAATCTAGGAACTATCCTGCATTCGCTGACACTCTTAGAACCATGAAGGTTATTCCATGCTCCTTCTCGGAAAACAGTGCCATTATTTGGTCCTGGCAGCCTCGAGTGAACCGCTACAGGAACAAAAACCGCTACAGTGCCACCCTGTAGTTGGTTCATGAATGTTTCTAGATTGGACGACGAGAGCTATATGGGATCTTTCACACAATTCGTGGCATGCCATCTCCGCGGATTGCCGCCAACCCTCGCTTCATGGCTGCTTCTGAAAACCAGATCCGTCGATTCTTTCGGAAGATTGGGATCAATGAAGCCAGAGCTCATCGTTGCCACCTCCACAGCTGCAAGATTTCCTGAGATTCCTCCAAAACTCCACGCGACAGGAGGAGCATGCTGCCGACTTCCGCCAAGCTAAGATGATCCGCAAGTAACAGGCGCGTCTCTTAGGCCCAAACTTACTTGGGTTGCTGACGTCATTTGTTGCCGTTACAAGCAATGTCAAGCGATACAGATGCTTGGTTTTGGATAGTGCGATTGTAGAATCGACGCAGCATTGTGTCAGCCTTCCACTCCCAATTCTCGTCGTTTTTTTGTGCCGGAATGCCAGTGTTAACTGTAGGCCCGTCTCCAGCCAGCAATAGGTAACTTCATCATCAAGTAAGTTCATTGAGCGCGACACATATTTTTCCGCAAATGAAGCCAAAAGCTAACTATAACCGGTGACAAGGTGCCACGTTGCACGTGGTGGAACAAACCAACTCCCGCTCACAAAGAAATCTTCCTGTCGGATGCCACAAAGAATTGGGTGGAGGCACTTCCTCCTTTTGCTGGTGACACATCATCCGAAGACGAAACCAAGATGTGCCTGTTCGCGGACGGTCGTCTTTGGTCCAGTCTGGGCATAAATGGCTTCCAGAAACCTTCTACATCAATTCATGGAACTTTCATGGGCCTTTTCTTGTGCAAGTGTTTAATTCTATCTTAGCAGACCCTTCCTTCATCACACCGAATGGAGGGTGTAACTCAGTGGAGACCTATTACCCTTCTCAACATGGATAATAAGGTCTTCACTGGGGTGCTACAAAACAGACTCAAGTTTTACGCCACAGACTTCTTTGACCCATTCCATCTTGCAAGTGATCAGATGATCTTTTAACTATCTGATGCGTCATGAAGGAAGGTCGAGTGCGTCAACAAACTCTTTTCATGTTAAACCTTGACCAGGAAAAGGCATTCAATAAGCACCTTTTCGATGTGTTCCACCATCTTCGTCTTCAAAACTTTGCTACGACCATAGCCACACTCTACACTTCGACCACGTCATTTCTGTCAATCAATGCTTTCTCGTCGCCCACTTTCGAACTGTTAAAGGGTGTCAGGCAGAGGTACCCACTCTCTTCCCTCCTGCATATCTTTTATCTGGAGTCATTGCTTTGACACCTGAGTCGCTACCTACAGATTTAGGATTACATCCGAATCTCAAACCTCAGGTTTAGGGCTACACCTGAATCGCTACTCTTCCAGCAGCGTCAATCGCCATCAAGACACTCCCTACGCGAATGATATTGCTCGAATTATAATTATTGCCGTACACCCTGGACATTTATAAAAGGACATTCGATAGTTCAGTGCCTCTACGGGGAGATGCATCAACCTCGTCAAATCTAAGGATTTAGCACACAATGACGGGCAGCTCCATCACCTTAGGTTACTGGACTGAAGACCATTTTAATTTGTTCCCAATTATTTGGGATGGCCAAGTGATAATGCTTGGATATCATTTCTCTTTTCACCTACAATGGACTCTATTCACTGGCAATAATTGATGATGAGGTCCTTTTCCCGACTTTCGCTTTTCTACTTCGATGTTTGTCATCTCATCGAAGTTCCTATTCATCCTGCCATCTTATCAAGACCGGAAGAAATTACGTCAAGCGATTATTAAATTTGTGGGGGTACCAAAATCGAGCGTCGCCCACTCAGCTCTAAGTTTCTGTTCGAGAGAAAAGGATTAGATACAGAAGGGATCATAATACTGTGCTTATTTACAAAGTGTGTAGTGGCCTTACAGTATAAGAGATGGACAATAGAATTACCAACTAGTTTCGCCATTTATTCCCGGCTTTGTCAAGGTACACAACAATAGGCTCGCAGGCCTTATATACGGAAAAATGGTACAGATGGACCAATGAGCGTAAAAATAAGGCCTATTTTTGCGCATAAAAAAAATGAGCAGGCCACATAAAAAAATGAGCAGGCCTATTTTTACGCTCATTGGTCCATCTGTACCATTTTTCCGTATATAAGGCCTGCGAGCCTCTTGTTGTGTACCTTGACAAAGCCGGGAATAAATGGCGAAACTAGTTGGTAATTCTATTGTCCATCTCTTATACTGTAAGGCCACCACACACTTTGGAAAAGGATTAGGGTTACCGACATCTACCGTAGCCTCATTGCTACCAGATGATTCGGGTGTTTCTTCACCCTCCACCAATGTGGGCGAATTTCGTGTTTAGCTACCTCTGGTTCTATTTTTAAAGTGAATAGGATGTAATGCCTCCTTCCAATGCATCCTTCGTTGCCAGTGAATGTTTTGAACTTCTGCTGGATATTTACTTACTTTTCATCATGTACTTGAGTTTTTTTTACTGGAACTATGTCAAATAGTTGCGAAGGATCTCGACCATCTTGATCCTTCCAGCGATCCGACCCGGGTGAAATTACCAACATCTTCCGTTTGCATCTAGATTATCCGTGGCCAGTAATTTTTAAAACATTTAGCCTTTGAAAGAACTGTATTCAACTATCAGCGGTGTTGCCGCACCACGGATTTTACTCCGTCCAATGCCTTCATCAGTGGAATGTGCTCGAGTCGCCGGATGTTTGGTTTGTTATGTGATTGAAACTATCCCGCATTTGTTTTACGAGTTTGTCGCAGCACTATAGGTTGGCTGTCTGTTTCATGTGTCTATACGCTGCCTGTTTCATGTGTCCTCCTGTGACCTATATAAACCGAACCTAGCCATGCTAGTTACCTTCATCAATCAAAGTCTGCGGTTAGCTCGGGTAGACACATCTAGAGAAACTGACTACTCACGATCGATCACCTGGAAAAAGATAGCGCTGCAACTGAAATCCTTTCTTCTTCTGCAGTAGGTCAGGGTAGGGCCATCAGCTTTCCGACGCTACTTCTCGATGCTAATAATCCTCGTCTCGAAGCGTTTATATAGTTGTAGCAGTCTCTAAGGAGGGCACGCTCCATCCATCGCATGTGGATCTGGGCGCCTTTCTAAGATCTTCTGAGTCGTCTGCTGAGACAACGCCATCAGACTAGCTCCAACAACGAGTACACACTCTTAGATGGAAGAGCAAAGTATCTGGCTGGCAATTGGAAAAGACACTAGCTGCCGAGATACGCTCACTGAAGGATCAAAAACGAAGGCAGAGAGAGGTTTATCTCGAGACTCGAATCCACGTAGGAGAAGGGAACGCCAACAAATGGTTTCTCATAATAAAGATTGTGAAACGGCTGGACAGAGGAAAAGTGTTTCAAGGCAAATGAACACTTTCGGTTGAGCTTTTTCTTCTGAGAGTACAAATTCAAATTTAAACGCTCATTCGGAATTTGACCGTTTAATTAATCCTAAAAATAATCCATTAACAGGCTCGCACAACAGGATGCACAAACAGTTAAGTCAACCTGCAACTACTGAAAGTATGTCGCCTGAGAGCAAATTTTCATAATAGCGTTAAAGATTCCATTGAAGCGGATCCATTGCATAGGTCTCAGGAACATCAGCTTTGCAGTAAAACCTCTTATTGCACGGACAACTTTGTTAGCTATGGTGATCCCCGTGAGGCAGCAGCAACGGATGCCTAAATGGATGCCGACAGAATTTTCCTGTAAAGAAAGTGCTTCCATGATAAATTACGATACTGTGGAAATACGATATTGAGGAGTTTCGTAAGCGATCAGACAGAACAGGAACAGGTGACTGCTAGTGTTACCCTTCACATCCAGCAGCTGGAACGTTAATCCATTGGGGATCAGCCATCAAACGAACCAAATAGCAGGGTCCTGTGATTCCTCTTCGTAGCATAGGGGAATTACGAAGAGTGGAGTGACACGACTATCGCGACCACAACGCGAAGCTTTGGTAAATATCTCCTAGCGTAAGAGAAACGTTAAAATTACTTGTTGCTAATAATTTTAATATTTGTTTGGGCAGAAGACAAAAATTCGCCTATAATGTCGGGGCCCCTGGGAAATTGCCCCGTTTGTCGTCCCTGCCATTAATATTCGTATGGATAGAATTGCTTCAACGCTCCTTCAACTCCATCGGTAACTCATTTGCTCTTCACAACTTTACTATGCTGCATAACCCCTAGTCTATTAATCCTTAAATTTGTATTAATATTTTATTCAATTGATATTTTATTCGTTACACCTTTTTATATAAAGCATTCTAGTTAAAATATTTTTGCAAAATTGATTATATGACAGGGCCGGATTGCTCTCGTTAAGAGACTGAATTACAGGGCCGGATTGCTCTCTAAACGAGGCGTAAAATCTCCATGCACGAGAAAAAGTAGACCTATTGTGAGATAATATTCCTACTTGAGGAAATATTGAGTTTAACTTATTTTTTGATTCATTGTTTACCAAAATTTAACTGACAAGAGGCCCAGTTTCATTCAGATACTTTATATTTGTTACCTTATCAAGCTAATTTATAATAAATGCTATTTTCTCTCACACCTCTGCTCTGCCGTATTTATTTCCACGTTACATAAGGCTAGTATACGTTTCAAAAAGGTAGCTAAAAAACTAAAAAACAATGTCTACTTCGTAAAAGATGATAAATACAATCACATTGTTGTGGTAGATAAAAGTGATTATACAGGGTGTCCAAAAAGTCTAACATGGCAGATATCTCAAAGCTACCAGGTAGGCGACATCTGATGAGTGTGATTTATAGGAATAGGGGGGTGGGGAATTCATTGCCGCACTCAAATATGTCTTTGACCCCCAAATTTAAGGCCATCCATTTGCTAACTCGAAAACTATAAAGATAGAGAAAAATTTCTGATTGGTACCCTGTAGAGGAACACCACATTAGTCTAAAAACAATTTTTAACCACACCCTTCCCCTTGAAAGATTTTGAGAAAATGGGCGAGAAAGAGTCGTTCAAGGTCAGGTTGGGCTGGCCGGGTTGGCCGAGGTTTCTAACACATTTGAAATGCAGTGAAGCAAACCTCAGCCAACCTGGCAGCTTTGAGATATCTGCCATGTTACCAGACTTTTTGGACACCCTGAATAAACAATGTACAAAAATTAATAAAGCTCGTTCGTCCATAGGTTAAATAACCCATTGAATAAGTTGATGCAAAAAATAAAGATTGTATTAAAAACTGTAAATACATATTTAAAGATCAACATCCCCACCAATTAGTACCTACCAATCCAAGTTTACCCCGATTGTATTGTTTACCCAAATCCCATAAAGCAGCATGACAAATGGCGACCTACCGTCGGCAACATTGATTCCTCAACATACCTTTTATCTAAATTTATACTTAAACACTATTTACAAAAAGTAAACTTACCCTGATTTGATTTTTCTGTTAAAAACAGTGTTGACTTACGTGAAAAACTACAACATTATACTATCTATGAAGATGAACTTCTAATATCTTTTGATACCGAATCATTATTTCCGAGTATACCTCTAAAAGATTCCCTTAATATTTTAGATGATGTCTTAATAGAAAACGATTTCCTTATTGGTATAGTACAGGATATAAAACTTGTCATGAATTTTGTATGTAATAATAATTTATTCACTTGAATGGATAATAGCATTAGTCAATAGAAAGAAATATGCAATATGCCAAAATTAATGGGTACAGTGAAGCTGTTATTATGAAACTCATTCAAAAAGTTATCTTAAAAATAAAGGTTGAAAATATTACGACATTAAAAACAAAAGACAATAAGAAGTATTTAATAAAATGTATAAACAACCAAAACTGTGGACATTAGGTTAACAAGAAAGGGAGGAAAGAAACGTCTATTCCACACAAAATTTATGTGTAATAGTGGTTTCTTTCCTTCCTTTCTTGTTAAGTAGTATTTAGTTTTACCATTCAATCAGCAAATTAAATAGAGGTTTCAAGAAAATAGCCAGAACATCTGGTCGTAAGTTAGCTTAAAAAAAAGTCAGTTTGTGGCATTATACCATTAGTACTATTCTTATTAGGCTGTTAAATTTCTTACCCTTTAGACAATTTGTCTTTGTTCCATTTATGTCCTTGTTAATTTCTTCATTATTTGTGCCAGTAAGCTGAGTTTCATTCATATCCTTCGGATTTTCTGTACTGTTAATTTTAAAGATTTTAGTGGTCGTCATATTTACATCTTTGTCCATCATGGCTTGTTTAGTGCTAGTTTGCTTTGGATTGTTCAGATCTTCTACAAAAGAAAATTAAATGCACATTTGATACACAAAAATTTTTTAATTAACAAAAGTATCTTATTAAAATTCAGAATAATTATTTCTAATCTTTTTTGGAATGACATAAGAACAAATATTGTTATAGAAAAAATTAGTCCAAACTCTGGTATTGTTGATAAGGAAGATGACAACCTAGAAAAGGAAGACGGTTATTGCTTTCAATTTCTTAGGTAAAGTGGATGTTAAAAAAGTTAGTATTTAATTCTCTGAGAAAACGATCAGCGCAATATTGAGTTTCTGTCGAAAACAGCGATATTGATATAATACCACTGTGGATTTGCATTTACATAAATATCAATCTCAACCTTGCCGTTGAGAATGAAGGCATAGCCTTCGAAATACATATCCGGCGTTCCACATCTTGGATATTTTTTTGTAGTCAGTTTTTTTTTTTTTTTTTACTTTCTATATAGGCAATTCCACACCACTATTACTTCCTGTTCTTTGTGAAATTTTGCGCCAAACTCAGTAACACTGGAATGGGAATTCCAGCAGGCTTATGGCAATGAAGCAGTGAGTCATGCGAGATGTTTTGAATGGAATTCATGCTTCAAGAGAACCAGCTCATCGCTGAAAGACAGAGAGAGATCAGGACGACCTTCCACGAGTACGACCTCTGAAATTGTTACTTGTGCATGAAAATCGTCGGAGAATCATTCAGAGCATTTCTGGCATTGTCAATGTGTGAAAAAGACGACTGTATTTGCAGTCATTCCAATCAAGATGCACGCATGTTCTCAATCACATGGTAGACTACAAACTGACGGTAGACTATACTAGCGTAGCACCAACAAAATTATTATTGATACAGCATTGTAATTTCCCATTTTTTATTCCTTTAATATTCCTTTAATTAGTATGAAAACGACGATTAACAAGTGTAAAAAACAATTCAACACGGAGTCTATAAAAATCCTTCTGGATGAGAGCCAAATCACTATAGTCTCAGAATATCGTTACCTAGGCATTACCATTTCCTAAATCTATCTTGGAACTCACATATTTCCTCCTTAGCTTCTGAATTGAGCAAGAGTTTGGGAACAATTTCACATCTACTGTATTTTCCTCGTACCACCTTAATCCTTTTATATAATGCGTTGATATATTCTAATCTTTGTTTTGGAATTATTTTTTGGGGCATTTCCTCCGATCAAAATCTAAGTAGACTGCTCAAACTACAGTACGTATGATTTTGCATCTACCGCATAAAACACCAATTACACATCTATTTCATCGACACCAATTTTTGAATATTTACGATACTTACTTCCTACAATCGGTTTGTTTTTTACATAAATTAATTCATGATAAAATAAAATTAGCTAGTCCTCTAAAATTAACTTTCAATTTTGATTACCATAATTATCCAACTAGGAAATCAAAAGAGATTCGTCTTCCATTTGCGAATAATAACTTTCGCCGCCACACTCCATTTTTTTTTCTTGTCAAGAGAAGTGGTCCCTTTTACCCTGTTCACTTACAGAAACTACTAGCTATTACACATTTAAAAATTCACTGAAGAAGCTGATTCTTAATAATAATGATCTCTGTTATAAAAATCTTCAACGTTTCAAGAATTTTTCTAATAAACTACACATCAAAATCATTGCGACTAAGCGTGCATACTTTGAAGGATTTTACCAAAATACGATCAAACAGCGAGAGATGGACGGTTTTGAGGAAGCTGACTGCAGGTAAGAATTCTTTCCATTTTCTTTTCAAAAATTTAGAGGAAGTTAACACTGCTAAATTAACTCAATTTCCTCGTTCACTTTTGCCATCGCCATCAGACAATTTTCCTGATGCAGTTACTGTAGTTGAGTCAATCCATTTTTCTGATAACGCGTTCAATTTTTTTGTTATTCCCACAACGTCTGATGAGGTGGTCTTGATCTCCAAAAAGTTAAAATCCACTATATCGCTTCATCCTCTGGGCTTACCTTCCAAAATATTAAGCCAGTTTATTTCCTTGTTTGCTTATCCATTAGCTCTCCTTTTTAATTATTCTGTATCTACTGGTGTCTTTCTTACGGCATTGAAGCGTGCCAAGGTAACGCCTATATTTAAGAAAGGTGATTCCGCGGATGATGTCACTTTTATTGGTGCGTGTTCTGAGTTATATGATTTGATATTACTTTTAAATGCTGCTCTAACCGATTTACATACATGGTCTGTTAATAACCATCTTTTTGTCAATATTGATAAAACCAAAGCGATGATCTTTTATCAACGCAATAAAATGGGTGTCCCTAATGATCTCCCTTTGTATTTTAATAACCATAGGCTCAGCACGGTCTCAGCATTTACTTACTTGGGAATGACGATAATAAGCGACATTACATCGGACCTTTACATTGATCAGTTAATCGTCAAATTGAACAGAAGGTTAGGAGTCGTCTCTCGTTTGCGTTTTTTACCCGAGAAAATTATTCTCCAAATATATTTTGCTTGGATTCACTCTCATCTTTGCTATAGTATTTTGATTTGGGGTTATTCTTCTTCCTGTAATTTGTTTCGTGTCTTTAAATTGCAGAAATGGTTTTTTTGCGGATTTATTACGGTCTGCCAAAAAACTCATTCGTCACTTCTAAATTTGCCGAGCTGAACATCCCCACTGTTTTTCAATTGTACTTTTCGTGTGTCAGTTTGTTTCCTTTCAAGTGTTGTAACTCTCTGCTATCTGTTTCGCCGACAATTGATCTGTCTGCTAATACTACCACTGGTTCAGTTATTCCGCCGTTAACTAAACGTAATTACTAGCGGCGGCGTTTGTCATATATTGGTATTAAATGCTGGGCTTCTCTACCGGCATATTTACAGTAGGTAAAAGACTTTGTTCTATTTATTAAACATTTACAGTATTATTCTCGTCAACTGTCACCTGATTTTCGAATATGAGTTGTCAACCGTGAGGATTAACTTCCTATTTACCATTTAAGTTTTTAAGGTTTGTTTGTTGTATTTATACTTGGCTTTAGTTTTGAATGTTTACTGATCTTGTTGATCTGTTTTTACGAATTTAATTTGTCAGTTTTGTTTAATGTTATTCATTGTCATGTATTTGTATCCTGGGGGACCTTCAATGGCCTCATTTTTGGTTTCGACCATACTGGATGTTGGGGATACACCATTATATGCTTATTTGAAAACAATAATAATAATAATAATAAAAATAATAATAATAATAATAATAATAATAATAATAATAATAATAATAATAATAATAATGTGCCAAAATTTCTTCTCAAAGAATAACAAGAGAAAATGCGAAACTTTCTAAATACAAGTAACAATTTCAGAGGAACTAGATCCCCCTACCTCCCAATTTATATACGACGGCTTTCTCCCTCTCCCCTCCACCTTTGCATCCTGCAATGGAATTATCGAATTTTGCGTTTATTAGGCCAATCAGGACATTTAGTAAGTCCTGTATCTTAGGCAATGGGAAATTTAAGCTTTCGGTCAATTCATTGATTTTCCTTAGATCCATTATCCTTCTGAATTGTGTGGACTGTCGAGTTCCAGCTCGATGTACTCTTTTCAATAAAGACTGCCCTTAGGTACTATTCTATTTTCTCTTATCATTTAAGTAAGTTTTTTTATTCATATTGAAAGGGTAAGAATCCAATCTACTGTGACTCCAATCATCAATGAACATTATTTGCTCACTACGTGCTGATATGTCTTCATTTATGAACTTTTTTATGTACTCTTTATTACACAGATGGAACAAATGATGACGCCCTTATGGAGAAAATGGAAACGGGTCACATGATTGTGTCCCAAAATATCGCCAGGTGCGCTGCAATCGGTGGCTATACTAACAAGGGAATCCCTCGAACATGTATGTCACAGATTTCCACCAAATTGAAATATGTTACTCAATTGAAGCTACAATAGATGCTTGCAAAATAAGAGAGTGCGAAATTTTGTTTTCTTTCAAAATAAACCACGAATACGAAAAAATTTGAGCACACAGCCATACAAGGACTCCATTGTTAAAGCGGCGTATTAATGCGCTTAACGGAACTTTTTTCTTCCACTACTCACAGCAATTAGCACGAATCCACTTCAGATGATATAGACAGCAGCAGACAGCAATTGAATGGCTTCTCAAGTTTCTAAACAAACTTAGTTTTTAAAAATAGATTATTACAATTAGCTAATTGCCTTCCAGTGAAAAATGTGTAGAGTAATTAATAACCATTTCCTTAATTTATTCCTTCACTTTATTAAGTAATTCGATAATCAAACACAGGTCTGGCTTCATGTGCAACGTCGAGTAATATGTTGAATTTGGTGAGGGGGTATATATCGCCGTGCTTTATAATTTTAAATAAAAATAGTATTCATGGATGCCTACCCCATCTTTATAAATTATTTCGAGACGAATAATTGTACAGCAAAATTAAGGTTTTATGCTTAATTACAGTGCTCTAACTGCAATTCTTTGGCGATCGCTGCTGACAATTTCGCTTCCCCTCTTTCCGCCATGTTTGTTAAACTCTGCGCACTTCCGGAGCGCTTCACCGCCGCGCAATGCTATCGCTCCCCTGGTGTGCTTGCGCGCAAAAAAAGGCTATATGGGGTTCCCATTCGGCCCAAAAACGCCTGCAGCGCCGCCCTATCTACAGACAGAAAATTTACTTTCATTTTCAGCACGGCCTATGAGATTTACTTTCATTTACTATCTCGTAGGCCGTGATTTTCAATTGCAATGAAAAACCTCTATCGCAGGTCACGGTCGGCCCTGATTCGATCTACTCGATCTGTTTTCTTTAGCTTCTCGAAACAATGGAAAATGGCCGAAGCTCGATGACCATGAACATCTATAGACCGTGATGAATATCTACAGACCGTGATAACACCTATTCTATTAAGACTTAAACTTGTAATACCGGTAATTAAATTTGTCCGTAATAATTAAATAATTAAATTCCTAATATCTGGAATAGATGTAGCTCACTTGCTCTTCATCTATTCCTCGTATTATATTTTATTCAATTGATATTTTCTTCGCTACACCTTTTTATATAAAGCTCTCTATTTAAATTTTTTTCGCGAAATTGATTATATGACAAAGGCGTTAAGAGATTGAATCACAGGGCGGGGTTGCTCTCTAAACGAGGCGTAAAATCTCCATGCACGAGAAAAAGTAGACCTATTGTGCGGTAATATTCCTACTTGAGGAAATATTGGGTTTTAACTTACTTTTTGATTCATTGTTTGCCAAAATTTAACTGACAAGAGGCCCAGTTTCATTCAGATACTTTATATTTGTTACCTTATCAAGCTAATTTATAATAAATTCTATTTTCTCTCGCACCTTTGCTCTGCCATATTTATGTCCACGTTACATAAAGCTAGTATTCGTTTCAAAAAGGTAGCTAAAAAACTAAAAAACAATGTCTACTTCGTAAAAGATGATAAATATAATCACATTCTTGTGGTAGATAAAAGTGATTATACAGGGTGTCCAAAAAGTCTACTAACATGGCAGATATCTCAAAGCTATCAGGTAGGCGACATCTGATGAGTGTGGTTTATGAGTAATAGGGGGGGTGGGGAATTCATTGCCGCACTCAAATATGACTTTGACCCCCAAATTTAAAGTCATCCATTTGCTAACTATAAAACTATTAAAGATAGAGAAAAACTTCTGATTGCTACCCAGTAGAGCAACACCACATTAGTCTAAAAACAATTTTTAACCACACCCTTCCCCTTGAAAGATTTTGAGAAAATGGGCGAGAAAGAGTCACTCAAGGTCAGGTTGGGCTGGCCAGGTTGGCTGAGGCTTCTAACACATTTGAATTGCAGGAAGCAAACCTCAGCCAACCTGGCAGCTTTGAGATATCTGCCATGTTACCAGACTTTTTGGACACCCTGAATAAACAATGTACAAAAATTAATAAAGCTCGTTCGTCCATAGGTTAAATAACCCATTGAATAAGTTGATGCAAAAAATTAAGATTGTATTAAAAACTGCAAATACATATTTAAAGATCAACATCCCCACCAATTAGTACCTACCAATCCAAGTTTACCCCGATTGTATTGTTTACCCAAACCCCATAAAGCAGCATGACAAATGGCGACCTACCATCGGCAACATTGATTCCTCAACATACCTTTTATCTAAATTTATACTTAAACACTATTTACAAAAAGTAAACTTACCCTGATTTGATTTTTCAGTTAAAAACAGTGTTGACTTATGAGAAAAACTACAACATTATACTATCTATGAAGATGAACTTCTATCTTTTGATACCGAATCATTATTTCCGAGTATACCTCTAAAAGATTCCCTTAATATTTTAGATGATGTCTTAATAGAAAACGATTTCCTTATTGGTATAGTACAGGATATAAAACTTGTCATGAATTTTGTATGTAATAATAATTTATTCACCTTGAATGGATAATAGCATTAGTCCAATAGAAAGAAATATGCAATATGCCAAAATTAATGGGTACAGTGAAGCTGTTATTATGAAACTCATTCAAAAAGTTATCTTAAAAATAAAGGTTGAAAATATTACGACATTAAAAACAAAAGACAATAAGAAGTATTTAATAAAATGTATAAACAACCAAAACTGTGGACATTAGGTTAACAAGAAAGGAAGGAAAGAAACGTCTATTCCACACAAAATTTATGTGTAATAGTGTTTTCTTTCCTTCCTTTCTTGTTAAGTAGTATTTAGTTTTACCATTCAATCAGCAAATTAAATAGAGGTTTCAAGAAAATAGCCAGAACATCTGGTCGTAAGTTAGCTTAAAAAAAAGTCAGTTTGTGGCATTATACCATTAGTACTATTCTTATTAGACTGTTAAATTTCTTACCCTTTAGACAAGTTGTCTTTGTTCCATTTATGTCCTTGTTAATTTCTTCATTATTTGTGCCAGTAAGCTGAGTTTCATTCATATCCTTCGGATTTTCTGTACTGTTAATTTTAAAGATTTTAGTGGTCGTCATATTTACATCTTTGTCCATCATGGCTTGTTTAGTGCTAGTTTGCTTTGGATTGTTCAGATCTTCTACAAAAGAAAATTAAATGCACATTTGATACACAAAAATGTTTTAATTAACAAAAGTATCTTATTAAAATTCAGAATAATTATTTCTAATCTTTTTTGGAATGACGTAAGAACAAATATAGTCCAAACTCTGGTACTGCTGATAAGGAAGATTACAACCTAGAAAAGGAAGACGGTTATTGCTTTCAATTTCATAGGTAAAGTGGATGTTAAAAAAGTTAGTATTTAATTCGCTGAGAAAACGATCAGCGCAATATTGATTTCTGTCGAAAACAGCGATATTGATATAATACCACTGTGGATTTGCATTTATATAAATATCAATCTCAACCTTGCCGTTGAGAATGAAGGCATAGTCTTCGAAATACATATCCGGCGCTTCACATCCTGGATATTTTTTTTGTAGTCAGTATTTTTTTTTTGTTTTTTTTTGTCAATTCCACACCACTATTACTTCCTGTTCTTTGTCAAATTTTGCGCCAAACTCAGCAACACTGGAGTGGGAATTCCAGCAGGCTTATGGCAATGAAGCAGTGAGTCATGCGAGATGTTTTGAATGGAACTCACGCTTCAAGAGAACCAGCTCATCGCTGAAAGACAGAGAGAGATCAGGACAACCTTCCACGAGTACGACCTCTGAAATTGTTACTTGTGCATGAAAATCGTCGGAGAATCATTCAGAGCATTTCTGGCATTGTCAATGTGTGAAAAAGACGACTGTATTTGCAGTCATTCCAATCAAGATGCACGCATGTTCTCAATCACATGGTAGACTATAAACTGACGGTAGACTATACTATCGTAACACCAACAAAATTATTATTGATACAGCATTGTAATTTCCCATTTTTTATTCCTTTAATTAGTATGAAAAAGATGATTAACAAGTGTAAAAAACAATTCAACACGGAGTCTATAAAAGTCCTTCTGGATGAGAACCAAATCACTAGTCTCAGAATATCGTTACCTAGGCATTACCATTTCCTAAACCTATCTTGGAACTCACATATTTCCTCCTTAGCTTCTAAATTGAGCAAGAGTTTGGGAACAATTTCACATCTTCTGCTAGACTACGTTTGTTGTTTTTCTTAAACAAAATTTTAACCATTTATCCCCTTGCATTATTCATTTTTTGAGTTGTAATCAATAATGGAACCTCATTTTACAGACGAATCATGTCTACACAATGGCTCCCCATCGAACACAAAAGCTTTCCTGCGGAGCATCAACCATGAATCTAATGAATGGAAAACACTATGTAAAGCAGATTGGGTTGGGGTGTATATTTAAATATCGATTTCAAAAATTATTTCTTTATTTTTCATGAAATGAACAGAGATAAAATTGCCTAATTGGAATTATGGTTCTATCTTCAATAATTAAAAAACTTAGTAATTAAAAAAAAATCTTGTAGGGACTAGAATGGTCGTTTCATAAGTATTGGCCCAAATTGATGGACAGAAAAATACACTAGAAACAAGGAAAATAATTTATTTCATTACGTGAAATATCTGCCCTCAGCAACTATACATGGTAACAGAAATCGGCAGTACAATGTCCCAAAAACTGGTGACAGCAGTAATGATAGTATCTCGATCAGTGAACCGTTTGTCCTGCAAGAAATTGTCCAAATGAGGAAAGAAGATGAATACGCAGGATGAGGAAGAACCTCGTACCCTAAAGCGTTAATTTTTTGCTGGGTTGCAACAAACATGAGGACGAGCACCATCTTGGAGCAGTATTGAACTTTCACGATTCACCGGTGACGTTTGTTTTGTTGGCATTTCTGATGGCATTCGTCCAGCTGACGGCAGTACACATCGCTGTTGATCGTTTGTTCCCGTGGCAGAATTTCAAAATGCACCACACTCCTCAAGATCTGCCACACGGAGATGAGAAATTTGTTTAGATGCAACTAAGGTTTTGGCTGCTGTTTTGGTGTTTATTGAGCTTTTTATTTTGTTTTCGTAAAGCACCCGTTTTTCGATGCGATGCAGAAATGGTGTTTGAGGGAAAGACATGTTTCCTTGCACCGCAGTTGCTGTCGTTTGGTGAGGGCATGTAGAACCCAAGTGTCCAGCTTTATCGACTTGCCCATTTTTGCCAGGTGTCGGGTTAAGGTTGCCGATGATACAACAGTTAGCTCGTTGGACAGCTCACGTACAGTGAAAGTCTGTTTTTGTTCCACTTTATACTCTAACTGTTCGGTATCGCACTTTAACGAACGCCCGTCTACTGGCTTATGATTAATGTCTATATCACTCGCAAATAATCTACGGACAACTCTGTCACTCGTCGTGCTCGTACCCATGCTCCATTAAAATTAGCAACGATTTCCCGCACATTCCGTACAAGTTTGTATTCGTGCAAAAGCACTAGCCTGACATCGAGCTGCTCATTGACGTTAATGTCTGCACCACTACGCCTGCAACTACTGGAGAACCTTCTGGACCAGTTTTACTTATTTTGTAGGGGGGTTATATAGTTCCTGCTGTAATGTTATTCTGTGCCAATACTTTCAAGTTATATCATCAAATACAGTTATTTTTCTAAAATACCCAAATCCCTTCAAAAAGGCTTGGGGGGGGGAGACTTTTTTCTATCCCATATACAGGGGGAGTCAAAAGTCGGTTAACCCTCCGTTACCTGTGCAGAAAATAGAGATATCCAAAATTTGTTACAGTCATGAAATAGGAAGTCATGGGTGGCTATCTGTTGGTGATCTTCCGATGACCTGATCATGCAAATTATGGCATATATAAACTTTATCTTATAAACTGTAACAGATAGGGACCAATTTCCAATTCAAATTTGGGCATGATTTTACGGTTTTCCCTTCACCGGAAGCCAGACACGTCTGAGCGATTATCTGTATGATGTACGGTGACGCCATCTGTAGAGAAGATTCTAAAAGTGGGCGACTTGTTTTGAAGGGGATTGAGAAAAACAGGGGCTTGATTTTTTTTTTGGGGGGGGGGGGGGGTTCATTCTTATGTTGGTTAGGCTAACTGAGGTTGGGTTAACTTAGGATGGTCCATAAAATGAGCTCCCAGAACTTTCTGGGAGCCATTTCTTGGCCAATAAAAATATTTAGTCCGAGTACTGTTGGCACCCCCCTGCATGTGGATTCCGACATTACAGGGCGTGTTTTGGCGGTCTCTTCCCGTCGTGCGTTAGCTGTTGCCATAGCAACCACACAATTGGCATGTCGCGGTCGTTTTGAACTATTTGTGGATTTCAGATTTTCTTTTTTCTGCTTTCTGGATAATTAGCCATTATCGAAAGGAACCATGTCTTAAAGGTAAGCCAGCATTTTTTTGAGCGTTCTGGTGTTGGGTTAGGTTAACTGAGGTTGGGTTAATTTAGGTTTAGCCATAAAATGAGATCCCGTAACTTTCTGGCAGCCATTTCTGTGACCACTAAAAAATACGGATCATTAGCCTCCTGTAACCGGCCGAGGGGAAATCAACTGCCCCCTGTAACCAAATAGGTTGGGGTATATATCAATTATTTACCCCCGGAGGGGGACGTCGTAGACAGAACGCCGAAGGCGTTCGAGTAACGGAAAACAGTGACCACTGAGCCTCATTGAATGAGGCCCGCAGGGCCGACGTGAGGCGCGAAGCGCCGAGAGTGGTAAAAGTTTGTTAAATTTAAAGGTAGTTTTTTCCACAGATTAAGGAGGAAAACATTAAAAATTTGTTTTTCTCCTTAAATCTGTGGTTTTTTCCTTAGATAACCTCTCTCACTGGAACTACTTTTAGATTTGGTCACGTTTGTTCAATTCAGTTGTAAAAGCAGACAGCAGAAAAGCCAACAATAGGCGGCGCCAGCATACGGCAAGATAATCGCTTAGATGTTTCTGGCTTCCGGTGAAGGGAAGATGGTAAAGTTTCCCCCAAATTTGTTCCGCATTCAATTATGAACTCAATAAAAAACCCGCATCAAAATCGAATGAAACGGAAACATTTCTACATGCATTATTGATTTAAGGAGTTTAAATGATTAATTTAAATTTAAATGAGTTCAATCTCCTTTTAATGGGGAAAAATCGTAAAATTAATAAAAACAAAAAAATTAATAACAAATAGAGTCACCAATCTTGAAAAACGGTGAAGGAACTTGTGAGATGGACGAAAACTCAAAGGATGTAGTCTATTGCAGATGTTGTTGATAGTAGAAATAAACCCAGTCTATTGAGGATGTAGATGAAGTCTTGTGAAGATAATGTTGATGGGGAAAACGATGATCTTGAAGGAAGTGTTGGTTTTGAAATACAGATGAAATTTTGAAGAGGGTGATCCAAATATTTGGGATAAAATTTATATAAAAAAAACGTTTTCGAGAATATTTCTCATCATCAGTTGGCTTAAATATGTTTGAATCAATGACGTCTATTAAAGATAGACTCCGAATCCTATTGTTAACAGCGGCAAAAAGTGAAGCAAATTGAGCCACGATAGTTCTGGGCAGGAGTGAGCCGTGGAGTAATTAGCTGTCTGGCTGCTTTGTTTTTGAAGATTTTGGGCCCGAGGAATAATTAATTCAAAACCATTCCTCAAAGTTAAACTGCGTACAACTGTACAAACAGACAAGAAAAAGGACCAGGAATCATTTTCCACAAAAATAAATCAAAAATACGTAACTAAAATGAAAATACGTTACTGAAAGACAATCGAAACGAAATTGAAACTATGATCGAAAAATTGTTTATAAACTATAATAAAATACTTCAAATACAAAGTAAACGAAAAGATAAACTTATCACTCCGTTATCGGCGTGTGAAAGAATTATTAATCAGCTACTCTCGTGTTTAGCCATGTGTTTTGTATCATCTTCACTCACTTTCGGCCATGACAGTTCTGGGCATGGAGCTTCCCAATTTGCTTCAAGTTACAACAATAAGATTCGGAGTCCATCTTTAATATACGTCATTGGTTTGAATGGTGAAAACAGTTGAAATAAGAATTTAACAATTGATATAAAGGTGATGAAGCTAAGTTGGTTGTAATTATTGGTTATGATTGTTGGCTATTGTATACTAGGGTGATTGTTGTTTAAAAACAATAAATATCATTACAAATAATAAAAATTTAGCCAAGCCATCAATAGAGATAAACAATAAATGGACACTACTAAGCTGCCATTCAGTCCTGGTGTCGACAACAACCCCGAAATTCCTCTTCAACGGGTTCACCCGAGTGGTCACGCGTTGACGCAATGCGTGGGAAGGGATGGGGACTATGTCGAAAAGTGAATAGTGCATTACATAGAGGACAAATGTGAGCGTAAGATAAAAAAAGAATTTTGAAAATCGGTTAACAAATAAAAAAGTTACAGCCATGGAGACCTTATTTATCAATCGCCCCTCGTAGATGTTCTATGGGAAATTCTCGAACATTCCCAATCGATTTACTCCCAAAGAGCCCTGATTTGCCACTCTGCAATTTACACGTTTTCAGTCATCTTAACAGACCGATGGTTCACGTTGCATGATGAAATGCAGACGGCAGTTCTGCAGCAGCAATCCAGAGACTTTTATGAGCGTGGAATAACTGGAGTTGTTGGTCATTGGGATAAATGTTTAAATACCTGTACTGAAGGATTTTTTTTTTAATAAAACCGTTTATATTATGTAAAATCGTGTTGGCTCATTTTCATTTGACTCGCTCTCATATTTCCCCAAGTACCTATCTGATCATGGAGCAAAATGAAAACAGGAAGTTCACATAACCTACCACATTGCTAAAGAAAACTCAAGAGTTCCGAGGTGTGTAATGACGTCTGTGTTCATTGTGTGCTGGTTAGTACTCACATGTCAGCACGAGTTACGATGTTGAATGCGTAACTCGGAAACTTCTCGTTGGAATTCGATCAAATATTAACAGTATATACAAATTTATGTATCTGTTATTCCCCCAAATTTCATTATCCTAAGTATTATAGAACCTGAGTTAACTTGTTGATCTTGGTGGCGGCATTTTTATTTCTGTTCATATTTCAGTTATCGTTCAAATTCAGACTAACTTTCATATGAACTTTTTAGCTTAGAAGCTCCCATACTACCTCCCCTAAAAGTTTGCACGTTAAATTTGAATCACTCTGTATTTTAAACCCGAGTAAAATGCGAAGAACGTAAGACAAGTTTTGATAATTGCGGATGTCTGTAAGTTAACTTATTTACAATACTCATTTCCAAAAAAAGTTGGGACAGTGCAACATATAAGAAGAACTCCAACACATTTGTTTGGATTATTGTATTGCCGTTTATTTCAACGCATTACAATACATAAACGATAAATTAGGCATGGGATCACATATCTTATATGCTTAAAGAAAGATACAGGTGGTTTTCCTGTTTGGTACGTGCAACACACTCCTAAAAAAGTTGGGACAGCACGGCGTTTACCACGGTGTGGCGTCACCTCTCCTCTTGATGACACACTGTAATCTTCTGGGCATCGATGACACCAATCTTTCTAACACCGTAACCGGAATTCTGTCCCATTCCTGTTGGATATAGGTTTTCAGCTGTTCAACTGTCCGGGGTCGTCGCTGTCGTAGTTTTCGTTTAATAATACGCCAAACGTTTTCTATAGGCGACAGATCCGGGCTGCAAGGGGGCCAATCCAACATACGAATGCGCTGCCGACGTAGCCATGCAGAAGTTATGCGCGCTGCATGCGGTCTGGCGTTGTCTTGTTGAAATATACACTGACGTCGTCCAAACAGGCGCCTCTTAGATGGCACCATAGCTTGTTCCAGGATCTGTATATACGCTTCAGCATTGACGGTGCCATTGCAGATGTGCAAGTCTCCCATTCCATGGCCACTAATACAGCCCCAGACCATGACAGACGGTGGTTTCTGTACCGAACGCCTGTAGCACGCGGGAATATCCTTTTCGTCTTTGGTCCGGAGTGTACGGCGTCCATTATTTCCGTAAACAATCGTAAAGGTTGATTCATCGGACCACAATATGTTCTTCCAGCGTGCTTGGGACCAATTGCGATGGGCTCGAGCCCATATCAGACGGCGACGTTGTTGTCGTTTGTTGATGTATGGCTTCCGTTGTGCACAGTATAACCATGGTTATTAGAAGTTAGTGGTTGGTCAACTCCTTTGTTCTCGACGCTAAAAACGTAATTGGGGAAAACTGCTCCCACTAGGTGGCTTCGATGTCGTTAGTAGTCTATTGATCGCCATGCATTAAGCTTAGTTTCAATGGGGAGCTTCGTCAGTACTCATTTCTCCTGCTAATTCTCTCACCATATTTAATTATTAAAATGCCTTTTAGGTGTGTAGTACCTGGATAGACACATTAATCAACAATCTCAAGAAAGACAGAAAATGAAAAATGCCAAAAAGCTATCCAAATTGTAATTTTTATTATTATAACAACTTATTATTATTGATTAATGATTTTTAGCTTGTATTGTGGCAGAAAGTGTAATTTATTTATTCGGTGTGGATTTGGTTTTTTTTTTCCTTAATAGTTTGTATTCTTGATATACAGTGTTGCTGATGATCCATTTTTCTGGCATACATCTTGCAGTTTATATTGGGACAATTTTTGGCATCAATTTGTTTGGCTGTTGTTTTTCTATCTGTAGTTAATATAAGTTTGAGAAACTATTTTTTTAATTTTGGTAATTTTTAATGTGGGCCTTATTTGGGTTTTTCTTATGCCTCAAATTTTAATATTTTATTATTCTTCATCTTATTGGTTGTAAAAGTTAATGGGAGTATATCTTCTAGGTGTTTTATTATTGTCTGTATAGAGTTACTGGTGGTATGTCATCTCAACATCTTAAGTAAATTTATATATTTTGTTTGTGTTGAGTTATTTTATTATTAGTATTCCATATGTTTTATATAAATATTTGTGATGATAGATGATACATGATGGACTCCCATAGGTGAATCTCCTGTTTGGGTATAAATTTTGTTAGTGAAACATAATTTGATGGTTTTGTATGATTTTTAAAATTTTACTATTATGTAAATGTTTTTTTAAATTCTTTTTTATGATGTCTATTGTTGGTATAATTGGAATATATATATATATATATATGGTATGTCCATTGTAAAAATGTGATCATTATATCAGTTTTGATTGTTTCTATTGTTCTTTTACTGACAGTAAATTTTTTATGAGTTAATTAAAAAAAAAACTATGATGTATATAAAAATATCTAGAAATTTTACTAATTTGGTGACGATTCTATTGCTGTTAATTGTTTTGCTATTCATTAACTACTTTTTTTACATTTTTTATTTAATTAAGTTAAAAATTATTATTCAACAAGGTTTTGATTGTTTCTATTATTCTTTTTACTAGTAGTGAATTTTTTATGATATAATTTTAAAAAATTGTGATGTACAGTCATCAAAGGGAAATAATCCACACTTGAATTTTAATCCACAGTTTTACCGTTTCAATATTAATTTATTTTTAATAATTTAATATTATATTTAGAGTTAACATTATTAAGATTATTAAATTTAAATAATTATAATTAAAAAAACTATTAAAACAACACATCAACATGAAATGTAATATTAACTACACTACTGTTTATAAAAATCGCAACACCCTGATGGAATGGTCTAATCCATATGCAATTTGCAATATTTGCATACAATGGGTCAGAGTATAAATGATTAGATTTTCAGAGTAATTGCTTGAAAGAACACCATGCCTCGACGACGACGAAGGGTACCATATCAACAGCTGACAGACTTTGAAAGAGGACGCAGAATTGGTCTGCGTGAAGCGGGATGGTCGTATCGTGACATTGCTGCTCGTGTAGGACGTAATGCAACGACAATTATGCGTGCATGGAGGCAGTGGAGCGAAGAGAACAGGGCACACCGAAGACCAGGCTCAGGAAGACCCAGCACGACGACACCGCGAGATGACAGACACCTCTATCGCATGTGTGTAGCAGATCGTACAGCCACTTCCACAGTGTTTGCACAACAGTGAGGTGCTACAGTAGGCAGGACAATGTCTGCTAGCACTGTACGACGCCGTTTGATTTCCAGAGGATTGATGGCACGAGTACCATTGTCGCGGATTCCTTTGACTCAAAACCACCGGCGCCTCAGGTTGCAATGGGCCCATCAACACGAACAAGTTGCGTTATGGCAACAAGTTGTGTTTTCGGATGAGTCAAGGTTTAACTGCAGCACCATGACGGCAGGATACGAGTCAGAAGACATCGTGGCGAGCGCGACCTTCCAGAATGCATCCTGCAGCGTCATTCAGGACAAACGCCAGTGGTGATGGTGTGGGGTGCAATCAGTTACCATGGCCTTTCCCCTCTGATCAGAATCCATGGCAATCTGAACAGTGACCGGTACATCAGGGAAGTTGTGCAACCCGAGGTCATCCCCTTCCTGCAGAACCTTCCAGGCGCTGTATTCCAACAGAACAATGCCCGACCGCATGTGGCCAGAAATGTCCTCGCCTTTTTCCAAGCACATCAGACGCCCTTGTTCCCCTGGCCTGCTCGTTCACCAGACATGTCCCCAATCGAACATGTGTGGGACAGGGTTGCTCATCGATTGGCTCGTCAGACTCCTGCAGCAGCAACTGTGGATGAACTGTATACCCGTGTAGACAGAGCATGGCAGGACATTCCCCAGGCCCTTATTCAGAGCTTGTTTGACTCAATCCCACGGTGGTTTCACCCGATACTAATGTGACAATAAAACGCATTGTATTGACCTGAAAATCTAATGGTTTCTTTTCTGACCCATGATATGCAAATGCTCCAAATTTAATGCAGATTGAGCTATTCCATCAGGGTGTTGCGATTTTTATAAACAGTAGTGTATTAAACTCGTGTGGATTATTTCCTTTGGTTGACTGTACATAAAAATATCTAGAAATTTTATTAATTTGGTGATGACTCTGTTGGTGTTAATTGTTTTATGCTTTTCATTATCTATTTTGTTTACTCTTTTACATTTTTTTTATTTTATTAAGTTAATTATTATTCAACAATTACAATTTTTTATAATTTTAAAAAAATATATTTATTATTAATTAAATATAAGATGTTTTATCTAAATTGTAATGACAAAAAAATATTCGTGGACATTAAAAAATACTTTTAAAAATTATTCTGAATTGCAAGATTGTCTTCTGCATTTTATATTCCCTAAGTTTAATTTTTTGATTATGTAAATTGAAATAAAATTTTAAAAAATAAAAAAAAATTGCTTTAATTCAGCTTCTACATATATTAAAAATAGACTACTAGTGCCCTTCAATGCCATCTGGTGGTATCCTTTGGCGCTAATAGCCTTTTGAGGAGGAGTTGACCAACCTCTAACTTCTAATAACCATGGTATAACTTAAGTTTGCATTTGTGGATGCACCGGCGTACAGTATTCAACGATAATGGCTTCCCGAAGAAATCGCGGGCCCACGTGGCTATGTCCGTAATCGCAGCATTCCTATGCGTGACGCAGTGACGTCGGAGGATCCGAAGAGCTCGAGCATTCAGAATAGGTTTTCTACCTTGGCCTTTCCGAACTGTGATCTCACCACTATCTCGGTAGCGCTTGATAATATTATGTACTGTAGATGATGACAGGTTATATCTTCTGGCTATTGCACGCTGAGAAACGTTGTTTGTGAATTCTTGAATGATTCGAACACGAAGATCTTCGCTAACTGGCTTGCCTCGACCCATCGTTCCGAATAAGTTACCTGAACGACGGATGCCAACTGTTATTTATACGGAATGTAGTACGACGTCATCATTCTAGATTATTCCCGAACAATTCGGAAGGTTCCACTACTAAAGGCGCTTTCTACAACGTATATCCCTACTATTTTGGAACGTGTTGCAACACCCCCATTCAAAATGAACGTCCCGGCCACGATACAAAATGTTTTGGTGCACACAGTATATTTATGTCATTTCATAAATGTATCTGCTATTTTGTATTCGCGAGAAAGTTTTGTTACATCATCCCTTTTTGTTTTTTCTATATATTTTGCACTGTCCCAACTTTTTTGGAAATGAGTATTGTAGATTGTTTAAGTATTTACGTGGAAATGAAAAAAAAAAGATCGTTCGTTGAACAATTTAAGGAACAAAAAACATCATTTATAAAGGGAACCTACATTTTCTACATAACTATATTTTCAGACGACCTGATTAAAATCAAGCCTCCATTTGGAACAACGGAAGAAATAATGTCTATTCTGAAATATGAAAATGATCCCAGAAAGTTCGTAATGGAAATTCAAAAATACCATAACATTGATAAAAATAAATTGTTAAAAAAACAACAAATTAACTTTAACAGCCTATTAGAACTTGTAATGATTCCTAATCGTTAGTTCATCAATCAGTTTAAAGCTTTAGTTCATGTGCTATTGCTGACTGACGGACCTTCCCTTCTGTTGTAGGTACAATGTGATTTCTTCATTATTTTGCCCGTGATGATGGTGATTGCACCAAAACGCGTCAACCCATAATAAAATTATCATATTGTTTTTCAAGATCTTTGTCTCTTATAAAATCGATGTTCTTGAATTTCATCAGATGCTGAAGGAATCTAAGATAATTGCAAACATCGGCTAATATATTTGCAGTTAAATAAATTTGCACATGGATCCATTCGGTAATAAGGTAAGTCGGGGGAAGACGATACATTGAACACTTTTTATATGACAATGAGAAATCAAAGAGATATTTTTAAAAACATCCAGATATTGTTTGTTCTATTGACATTTCACTGGAAAAAATATTAATGCATTTCATTTAATATGAAACATACAAAAAGACTTTTTTCTAATGATGCATCTTCCCCAAGGAAATTAATTTTAAAACACGTAAACTGTGAATGCAACTAATATTTAAAAACCATAATAACAAATACATTCAACATAAATTAAGATTAAGTGACAGTGAAGACGAGAATGTTTAGCGTTAACAATTTTTACAATACAACCTGTCCTTGCTAAATATTCTTATATCTTACGCGTTGGATCAAACCGCATTTAGAACCCACCTTGTCTTAAAATTCCTCAATGCGTACAACAACAAAACAAAAAGTCATTGTCTTCCATTTCACTCATTCTCAACCACTCCTTCTCAACAGAGGAGGATGATGATGGCAAACTTATTTACCATATTCTCTATTATTTTTTTTTTCTTTTTCAGTTTATTTATTGGTGGAAACGTCTTTTTCTCTTTCTTCTTCGTCGTTGTTAAGACTTCAGCCGTTTGTTCCTTCTTCCACTTGGCTTTAATTTCAAGATTATTGGTAGAGGTCTGATTTCTTCGAATGATTTGTCTTTGCTCTTTGAGGGAACTGTTAACTAGATGTTAGGTTCTTTGTCCCCATTGTGAGCATTAGATTCCTTCTGCATTATCCGAAATAGCAAATGGAATTGATCCGGATTGTAAGGATAAATCCCGAATGCAGAAAATCCAGCAGTTCCAATTTTCAATAGTAGCTGTTCTTATTCCCAGCAGCTTTCAGAAGATATCCAAAGTGAAGTCTGGTGATTCTGCGACCTGGATAGATGTGAATCCAATTGTTGAGATCTTGTTAGCAAAATGTCTTCAATGGCTTCAAGAAAGATTGGTCCAGCAGCTGTAGATAAGGAGTCGTGGAACTGGTGTCAGCGGAAAAAGTTACGTTTCGATCGCAGAGGGATCGAAACGACAAAATTAAAAACGATAAAGTTTTTATTAAAAAAAATAATAAAACAAGAGAGACAGAGAAGCCGACCCCTCGACAGAGGAGCGGGCGGACCCAAATTGAAGTGAAAAGAGAAGACGGGGAAGGAAGGTGGAGAGCGAATAAGAAAGAGACAGAGTGGAACAAGAAATCGACCAAGAAGGTTGAGCTTAGGAAGAAGAGAAGGAAAGAAATGATGAATTTAGAAACAGATGTTGGAAGAGAAGCTCGGTAAAGAAGAAGATTGCTGAGAAGCCCGAGAATACAGAGAAGAAAGAAATCGCACAGGGCAAGGATAAAAGCTTTGTGACTTGGTCCGGTCCCGACGAGGAGTAAGCCGAGAAACGACGAATAAGGAGGGATGTGTGAATCCCCGCGTGGAGCCAGAGACTTCGAAATTGGACAGTGAAGCCAAGGCCGGCATCACCAACAACGTAGTGGCCGTCAATACAGAATCCGAGAATTGCGAGGAGTCGCGTGAAAAACGACCAGAATATCAAAAAAAGGCGACACAAAGTGATTTTGCTTCATGATAACACACCATCACACATCCGGCAAAACTAGTCAAGGAAACGATTGAGACGTTTACAAGAGCATTTCATAAGTTTAGAAAGTTAACATTATACAGACATGAATCTGTTTCTTAATTTTTTTTTCTTCTAACAAAATGTCGAAAATTAAAGTAAAAAATAATGTACGTACTACTGGTATAAACCCTTGAAATGATGATTTTGATTATTTTAATCGAATACTTTTCTTGTCAGAAAAAAATAAACAAAAAAAATGAAGCCGTTTCATAAATTTAGAAAGGCTGCCAATGAGTTTCAAAAGTTTAGAAACTAGCCAAATTTTGACACAAAAAATCAACAAAAACAGAAAATGATAACTTAATATTTTGTTGGATGCCCCTTAGCTTTAATCACTGCACGTATTCTACGTGGTAATGATTCAATCAGTGATTTGCAATACTCCGAAGGTATTTCTGCCCACAATTTTTTAATTGCACATTTCAACTCATCTTTGCTGTTCACAGGAATTTTTTGCAGTTTTGCTTTTAATCTATCCCAAACCTTCTGTATCGGATCAGGTCGGGCGAGTTGGCAGGCTAATCCAAAACGTTGATTTGTTTTTGTCCTAACCATGCTTTGGTTTTGCGTGACAAATGAGATGAAGCTTCATTTTGTTCTAAGATTATTTCCTCATCCGCGAAGTGGTCTTCAAGGAGTTGAAAGCAAAAAGTTGTCAAGGATCTCAATGTACCGGTATTTTCCGTTAAGAAGCCCATGGGCTTGTATTTGGTTTTTAGCATTTTAAGGTTCTCATGTTGGCCCCAAATAGAAGCCCATGGAAACAGGTTTGTTTTGACATAATATTTATTTGATTAAGGAAAAGTTATTTTATTTAAACATTGCAACAATAGAACCATTTGATTCCATTTTTAGCGTTAAACTTTCTGACAAGGAATAAAGACGAGCGTACGCAGTTCATATTAATTGGAAAGACATCTACCGGCAAAGCCGATAAATATTATAATTTGGCCCCAAATAAAGGCCCATGGGCTTCTATTTGGGTGGGCCTTTTAACGGAAAATCCCGGTACACATCACTGTCTACAGTTCCTTTAAGAATACACATTTGTCCTGGACCTTTAATGGTGATGCAGCCCCATATCACTTTAGTAGGAAATTTGGTTTTTGTCTTTATGCACTTCGGATGGTGAATTTCATGTTTACAACGAAATACTCTGAATCCATCGTTTCCGAACGTCATGCAGAATGCGGATTCGTCGCTAAACACTACTTCCCCCCCAGTCGTCTGGTGTCCAGTGTTTATATCGGAAGAGCCCGCTGCACACGACGTCTACGTTTTTGATGGTTAAGATGGGGTTTGGTGCATGGGATTCGAGATCTATAGCCGAGTTCACTTAGTCTCTTGCATGTTGTAGTTTTTGACATACTTCGACCGATGCATTCACTCCATTTCATTGCCAATTCTCGAGCAGAAATGAACCGATTAGTTTCAACAATTCGTCTGAGCTGATGATTATCCCGTTTAGTTGGTTTTTTTTGGGTATTCCACTTCTTGGCTTGGCCGTCAATATTTGTCCATTGTTTTCTTTGTCATTTTTTAGACGTTTGCTAATTGCGGCTTCAGATCTGGAACTGTGTAGCAATTTCTTTTAGCGTCTTTCCACATTTACGCGGTTCGACTACAGCTCTTTTTTTTCTTCCTCGACCCATCGTGTAATGTGCAAGTCGTAAAAACAGGACTAAGAATTTGTAAAAAATACTTAGATGTGCCAACATTCCTGTTCTGTAATGAAACTACCTTTATATCTGCATGTTTCTAAACTTTTGAAACACATTGACAGCCTTTCTAAATTGATGAAACGGCTTCATTTTTTTGTTTATTTTTTTCTGACAAGAAAATTATTGGATTAAAATAATAAAAATCATCATTTCAAGGGTTTGTACCAGTAGTATGTACATTATTTTTTACTTTTGACATTTTGTTAGAAGAAAAAAAAAATTAGGAAACAGATTACTTATTTGCATCGATGGGACACAAGTCTGCTGAGCAGCGCTTCACTTCTTACGAAAATGTACGAAAATGGCTCGATGACTGGTTTGCCTCAAAAGAGCAACAGTTTTTTTGGCGTGGCATCCACAGATTGCCAGACAGGTGGAAAAACTGTATAGCCAGCGATGGCCAATACTTCGAATAAAATATTTATCATTTTCTTACAATAAACATCTATTTTCTATGACCTGGTACACGCGGCAACTTGAACGAATGCAGATTTCTTTGCGTCGCAAATAGCCAGCACTGGTGAGCAGCGGTGAATAGCAAAGTGACCTTACTCCAGCGATATTTCACCAAGCGATTATCACTTGCTCCGTTTTCTGCGAACCAGACATTTCCGTGATGTTGCAGAGATTAAATCAGAGGTGGGCCAGTTTTTTGCCTCTAAAGACAGGATATTTTACCAACACGAGAGCTTGTATCACATTGGGAAACAGTTATCGAATGGTGACTATTTCGATAAGAAAAGTCCTTTTTGTCATACATCTTCTGTCATGAAGAATAAAATAACCTCTTGTCCACAAAAATATTGTATTTTTGTGGACTAGAGGTTATTTTATTCTTTATGATGTCGTTATCCACAGTTCAATCCTTTTGCTCGTACATTTGTGATTTGCCAAACCTGAGACTTACCTTTTCTGCCGAAAATTGAAGTGTTTCTTTGGAAATTCTTTGGGAATTTAATTAAAAAATCATATCAGTAAATAATAATATTACATTAAAAAATCTGTTTTACAACACATAATTCCTTGCGTAATTCACTTCTACATATGCGTCGACCGTTAGGTTATTTTAACAAAGTTTGCAGATTTCTTTTTACTGACTTTATACAGTATCTCATCTGGTACGTACTATTTAATACATCTAATAAATTACTATTGACGTAATTTTCATTTCTTACCTGCTTGGATGCAAAGAGCCGGGATAAAAATAAATAGTATTTTCAGTAAACGCATGTTCTTGCTGTGTTTCATTATGAGCGTAAAAAGACTAATTTAAAGAAATAAAAAAGCGTTGCTATATTTTTTGATAAATATGTCTCGGAATTTTCTTCCTCTCTGCTGTTTCCTATCGTCTCTTCAACTATGGGAAAGGAATTTCTTAGTTAACGTTAACTTCCGTTTAGCATGTGAATCATATTAAAACTAGATAATGAATAATATTCATAAAGAGGAATGACAAATGTACAGCGGAATTTATGTTTCTCACGATGTGAGATCAAAACTTTCACGACATTTTATTCCCCTGTGTGGACCATTTATTGAAACTTGAAATTTCTAGAATCTAAGTAAAATACTTAACCTTCATAATGAACATTTCTTTAGACTTATATTTTATAGAAAAGATAATCTTTACAGTTGTGAAAGGCACTAGGAAACACATCAGTCAGCTTATTACAATCTTCATTGTAACGGTTTGATATTGTTTTTAATAAGAAAGGAAAATAAAGCTAAAAAAACAAACAAACAAAAAAAAAAAATATTATTTTCTGTTTTTTAATGAAAATTACCTTTAATAAAAGAATGAACAAAAAAGATTTCAATAATAACATTTAGCTCAATTCCTATTTTTTCCCATTAAGTTTAAATAAAAACTTGCAACATTCCAAGAAAGAGCTTTATCTGCGACAAAGCGACCGTCACGTGCGCGTGATCTTGTCAACAATGTTTAAAAGATGAACAGAAGGTAACAGTTTATTCATTCTTGATGAATCGAGTGTTATATGACGTACCACTCTCTTTTTATTCTTTACGGTCACTGTTTTAGCACGTGAATTCCACTTGAAGGGGGTCTACGAAAAAGCCTGAAAAGTTGATACATAAATATTTGTTTTATATAAGCAATGGATGATTTCGGAGGACAGCCACTGGTGAATTTCTCGAAAATCAGAGAATTCTCAGTGAAACACAAGAGAATTCACGTACGTCTCGAACACCCCTGTGAATTCTCGGTGATTCGACCGCTAATTCAATATTCTTTTCTCAAAACCATATGAGTTGTAAGTTAAATGAACAAATGTGGGAGACCCTCAGTGAGGAAGAGGAAGAAGAGAAGACTCTGTTGTGCTTTGAAATGCAAAGAAAATTCTTTCATTGAAAATTCGTTTTAAATTGATAATGAGAAATAAAATAAAATGAAATTAAAAAAAGGTGGAATACCGAAACACTAATCGTGCGAAACTAAAATGAAAAAAATTAATTTAGCAAAATCAAGATAAATTATAAGCGTATTTACTTTGGATAAATAAAGTAAATACATGTAGTTTAATAGTTTACTTTGTTAGACATATTTTTTAAACGTTTTGAACATTTTGCAGTAAATTACTGTCATTTTCAAATTTTGTTTTAACTCAATCCGGTTAATTTTACTCTAAATTTGACTGGTCGTCGCCATCTTAAGTGATTTTCACTTTATCCACTAGCTTTTCGCGAGAGAAAATCGAGGAAAAAGTGAATTCTCCCTGCAATCCCGAGAATTGATGGGTGGTGTTTTCTCGAACGACAAAGGGGAAACAGTGGGAAAAGTGGCTGTTCTCTGGCTTTTAAACAAAGTGATTACATAATGTGTCATCAGACGTTGAGAATGATTTCTACCGTGTTGAGTTCCTGCAAATACTGCACCGAAAACTCTTTCCTTTTGAGCTCATTGAGTTCACTATGACTGTTTCCTTGTTCGTCAAGTTGTGATGGATGCCCACCGTTTAACCTTTTGAAGATCTAATAATAGTAGAACAGTGAAACATCCACCATGCGTGAAATGACGGTACACGTGGAATAAGTGTAGTGCACTCACTGGGAAACTCGTATTTTGAATTCATAAAAGGCCAAAAATTAAAATTTTCAAGAAATCAATTTTTTTTTTACAATTTGCAAGCCGAATAAATTTTATTTTGAATTAAATTTCTTTTTAATAATTTTATATGTTTTGGGACTGAAAAATATAACACTTTTTTTTTTAGCTGAACACTGAGAAATTTCTTGTAACAGGACAATGATGTTGAAAGTATTCTTAAGCGCCAATCTTCTCGTTGCTAGTTAGATCAGAATTTGGCTATTTTTCGTGATGACTTTTCCTATGAAACGTCCCTAATTCGTTGCGCCCTTTTAATTTGCACACCTTGGCCGCCCCTGAGTGTAGCTTACTATGGCCATGTATTTGTAGCTTCACTATTTCATTTTGTTATAATTGTTGCACAGGGGTCGGAATTACGGGGGTGGGAGTCAGAGCGGACAAAAGATCTATGATTACGGAGGGTTGTTTACAATCTATGGTAACGATTTGCATGGCGCGTGACGTCTCAACCAATCAGCGTAGGTATGCAAATTTATGTAAAAATACAGGTGAGTACTTAAACATTAGTGTGGCAGGCGGCGGGTTAGTTTGCTTGGAGAAATGCCGCCGAAAGTGTCAGAGTTTTGGGCAGGGTACATGACAGCCCTTTCCGACGCGAAATTCAGTTATTCCGCAATAATTACGGCATGTAGGAAAAGAGGTTTCACCATTTCGAAGAAAGGAGTTCATAACGTGTTGGCTGGTGTTGGTTTGGCCCGTACAGGACAGATTTTCTGGACTGCAAAGCAAGCAAATCCAAGGACACCTACAAGTCGCACAAAGGCTGTCATTCGGAAAGTCAAGAAAATGGTGACGGGGAACAATCCAGCGACCCAAAGGACCATTGCTGCTAAGGTAGAAACATCTCTTCGTACCGTAAACAAGATTATCCATAAAGATTTGGGACTGCAAAAGAGACATAAGAGCAAAGTTCACAAGCTCTTGCCAAGGCACATTTCAGAACGTAAGACCAATTGCAGAAAACTGTATGAATGTCATCTCGCTGGGGATAAATGGAAGTATGTGGCCACAATAGACGAAGCATATGTTTATCTGTCGGACTGCAATAAACCAAGGGCGATTTTTTATCTCCCACTGGGAGCCAAATCGTTTCCAAATTGGTACAGAGAATGTTGTGAAAGTTTTTCGAAGGGATTCATGATCGTCGCGGGTTATTCCTATAAAGGCAAGCTACAGATACGGAGAGTGGCTCAAAATGTAAAGGTGAATTCTGCGTACTATCAGGAACACGTTCTGACACCAATTGATACAGAGGAACTACCTGCTCTTTACGGAAACGACGTTGACAAAGCGTCCAGCCATACGTCCAAATCGACACAGAATTTTCTGACACGAATGGAACAGCAAACAGGAATCCAGGCTATACCGTTTACCGAGATACCAGTGAAGTCTCCAGACGCGTCGCCCATGGATTTTTGCGCATTTGGACTATTAAAACGAGTCTTGGGAAGTCGACGTCCTCGTTCATTGGATGGACTATGGAAATGTTGTCAGCAGGAGTGGCAACGTATAAGTCTTACCGTTCTTCGCAGTAGTCTGCTGCAATGGAAACTGCGCTGCAGGGCGATAGTAGTATCCCATGGCCATCAAATAGAGCATGATCGTTGGTGGAGAAAGGGAATTTCGGGGAAATAGGACCGAATTCGTATCGTTACCATAGATTGTAAACAACCCTCCATATTATGAGGGAGATAGTGAAACCTAGAGATGATACCCTGTTTCTTGCTTAGTTTAGTCAATAAAGAGACTACATGAGCATCCCAGGATAAATCAAATGTTAAAGTCAAACCGAGGTAAGATCGTAGATTTTGAGATAAGCGAATTACCAAAAAGAAAGATTGGGGACGAAGGAATATTTCCTTTATTCCGCTGAAAAAAAGCATAACTTTGGTTTTATCAACATTAACGTCGAGAAGATTGATACTACTCCAGACTCGCAATTTTTCAAGGGCTAAATTAATATCAGAAAGCAGAGAGAAAATAGAAGTATGAGATAAAAGAATAGAAATATCGTCACCATATAGGATTACTTTGGGCATCATATATACAGAAGGGAGATCGTTAATAAAAAAATATTGAAGAGCAACGGTGAGAGAATGGAGCCTTGTGGACGACTTCCCCTGGTGTGATTGATAATATCTGCAATTGGACAGAAAACTAGAAAGTCGCAATAGGGGTGGTCCACGAATTCCAAAAAGAGTTTGAAGTTGTAATGTAATAGATGGACTGGAACTGAATCGAAGACTTTCATATAATCTACAAAGATAGAAGCGACATATTTATTATTGACCATCTCGGATGATAGAAATTTGAGTAGATCATAGCAAGCGGTGTCTGTACTACGATTGGGGGGAAACCCATGTTGACTAAGGTTCAGATAAAACTGTAATAGGGCGATAATTCGCGAATTGGGTGGGGTCGCTTTTTTATAAAATTGGGACAACTCGGGAATGCTGTAAAATCTGGGGGAAAGTACCAGTAGTAATTAAATTATTGAAAATAATGGAAACAGGGAGATCAATAACGTGCTTCAGGCGAATAATAATATCGGACCTAAAACCGAGAGGATCTTGCGTAGGGGAAGATTTCAAATGGCTAATGATTTCGGAAATCTCCTCCTTAATAGTGGGGACAATACAGGGTGTTTCATAATTGATGTCCCGTCTTTAGGTCCAAATAACGGCTCAAGGGGAACAGGTGGGGGGGGGGGGGAGAATGAATATTGATTATTTGATTTTAATGTCCACTAATTCCGAATAAAAACATTTCGCATCCCTGGGGGTGAAGGGGTAAATTTTGAAAATTTTAATTTTGTAGGGGTAGGGGTTATTTAGAAAGTTGTAGAGCATCGTGTAAAATGTGGGTTTAGCAAAAAACTCGGTGAAAAAATCTCATCCCCTGCCCTTTATCGAGTGGGTAAAGTGAAAGGTATGGCTAGCTAATGTAGACAAAAACCATACTTATTAGAAAACAGTAGGGCCTACATTTGGAAAATTAATGAGAATGAATGAGACCATTAGCTTTTCAGGGTAACGACTCATTCATTTTCAAATATACTGTTTTCTAATAAGTAATAAAGTTCTAATAAGTTTCTAATGAGTTTTTCTGTTCTTGTCTACATTAGCTAGCCATACCTTTCACTTTACCCACTCGATAAAGGGGGCAGGGCATGAGATTTATTCACCGGGTTTTTTGCTAAACCCACATTTTACATGATGCTCTACAACTTTCTGAATAACACATGGGGTCTAACCCCTACCCCTACAAAATTAAAATTTTCAAAATTTACCCCTTCACCCCCAGGGACGCGAAATGTTTTTATTCTGAATTAGGCGACATTAAAACCAAATAATCAATATTCATTTTCCTCCAATCTGTTCCCCTTGAGCCGTTATTTGGACCTAAAGACGGGACACCAATTATGAAACACCCTGTATTGAGAGAGGACTTGGCACTTGGGAAGGATAATCAATTTCGGACAAAGAAGGAGCTGAGGATGAAAGAAGAACATGCAGAAAATCAGTGAGGGCATGAGAAGAGACAGAGTCACGCTGAGGAAAAGGAGAAAGGGGGTGATTAGGACCGTTTAGTAAATTAGACAGTGTATGCCATTTGTCTTTGCTTGAGTAAAGCTGGGGAAAAAAGATTCTTATAATAATCTTGCTTTGTCCTATTAATGATATTTTTTACAAAGTTAGAGAAACTCTTAAAATTTTTATATGAAAGGGGAGTAGGATACTTCCTAAATTTGCGATACTGAGCATTCTTTTTTTTTTTTTTTTTTTTTTTTTTTTATTAAGGTCAATAAGCCCGGAATTATCCAAGGCTTTCTAGTATTAGGAGTAGGAGAGCGAGGAGAAGAAGAGTTAAAAGGGAAAAATCTATCATAACCGAGTTGAAAGTGAGATAAAAAAAAAACTGCAAACAGAGTCAGTGTCGGAAAAATTAGAGAAAAGAGAATCCCAATCTGTTAAAGTTAGGTAGGAATGAACAATTAAAACTCGATTATGAGAAATTCGCCTTGAAATTTTAGGGTTATTGTTGAAAGACTTTAATGGGGTAGAAGAGAAAATGGTAAGTAAAGGAAAATGATCAGTAAAGGAACTTACTAAATAAGATAGAATTTGAAAAACATGAGTCAATTGCCGAATAAGAATTATATTGGAGGGAGTAGTTGGAGAAAATATTTGAAGATAGGGAGAAGTCCAGAACAAAAAAAAGGTTCTAAGAGAAGATTTAATGAGGAAAAGGGTTTATTGAAAGCAGTGTTGAAATCTCCAAGTAAATTATGGTTTTCCCAGAAAGCTGAAAATCAAGGAGAAGACAGGATAAGAAAGAACAAAAATTGGCCAACTGTCCTAACGGCGGACGATAAATGGAGATAAAACCAAATCCTTGTTAATAATAAGGATTAGTATCTAATAATCCGACGTTACAATAGTATGATTATGAGAAATGATAAAAATGAGATCGGTCGCAGAAGATATACTTCTGATACCCGCAGAAGATATATGGAAGACAGTAGTTGGACACTTAATGTTTTTCAAAAAAGTGCTTTATTTTTTCTAGTAGCAGGTAGGCATTTGCTTGTATTACAGTGGCAACACGTCGAGGCATACTTTCCACAAATTGTCTGTTAAGTCTGGCCTGGCCTAACCTAACCTAACCTAACCTCACCTCCATTCCTCTTCCAAGGCTGTTAGAAGAGACTTTTGCGAAGACAGACATAGTTTGCGTGTTCGTAACCGTCGCTCTAGTTCGTCCCACAAGTTCTCGATCGGATTGAGATCGGGCTCTGAGCAGGTCAATCAAGCAACTTCATCTCATTCTCACGAAACCAGTCCTGCACACGCTTTGTAGTATGACATGAAGCTCGATCCTGTTGAAACAAACAACCGTCACCTCTGTCGTATTGCCACAGTATAGGTATGGCCGAATTAGCCTGAATGTCGAGGTACATGTCAGCGCTCCTGATACTAGGTACAAGAACGAATGGGCCGAATGCTAATCAAGAAAAACAATCCCACACCAGGGATGGACCCTCCACCGAACTTAACCGTTGAAACAACACAGTCCGGAAGAAACCGCTCTCCGGGTTAACGCCACACCCAACCGCGTTTATCAGACTGGAAGAGTGAATACCGTGACTAATCACTCCAAAGAACAAATTTCCATTCTTCAACGGTCCAGGAACGCCAAGGTCAAATAACGCCTCGCATTAACATTTGTAATCATCGGCTTGCGCACAGCTGCTCTACCAACTCTGTGCGGATAATTTTGTCACCAACGACGCTCCCACGTGTATTTCCAACCTCTTCATCAATCGAAGTGGCAGGGGAAGTGCGAGACTTATTGACATGTCGTACCAGCTTTTTATTATACCCGTGCCCTTCCCAGCATACCGTTTGATAAACAAATTGTTTGCGTATCTTTATCCTTCTAGTGACCATGTGATTGACATCATAGGCGGCAACTATTTTGAAGAGCGCATACAAAAACTCGTGGCCCGCTATGATAAGTGCCTTCAAAATGGCGGGAGCTACCAAGGTAATCTAGAATAACCTTGTTCTACATCACCTTGGGTAGCTACAGTATGTAGGAAAATAGTTAAGGTATGGAAATTTTAATAATACTATTTTTATTCTTAGTGTGGACTTGTTTTGGTTTTTGTTTGTAACTTACTTTCTTGACGTACCTCCTATTTAATATTTCATATGTTTAGTAATTTAATAATATTTTATTTTCTTATGTTGATCTTTCCGGCTGCGTAATCAGGCACATTCCAGCAAACGTGAGTTTTTAACTGACATCGACTCACGTGGAGTCTTGCTTAGCAACAGTCGAAGGAAGTAGCAGATGGCGGAAGATGGCTGGTCATATGTAGACGAACGTTGGCATCATATGGACCAACCGTTTACCCGAGCGCTCAGTTATGGCGAGCTGTTGTTATTCATCGTGAACGCATCACGATTCACGTGGATCACGCGGCCATCTCATTTTTTTGTGTGGCCCTTTTTCGAGCCACCAAATTGGTGGCGCGACCATGTCGTTACACTGCTCACAGTTGAACCTTTCACGTGAACTCGCGTTTCCTGTGGCACCACCATTGAAAGGGGGTTTCCATAGCAACGATTCATTTGGGGCAACGTGACCAGAGGGGAGCGAATTTCCAGTGGCCGTGTTGGAGGCAGAAAAATCTGAACACGTCACCAAAAATCTGGTGTCTGGTTCTGATGGCGTCGTGTAAAAGAGGATTACGTGGATCACGCGGCCATCTCTTTTTTTTTGTGGGGCCCTTTAAGATCATAAAGTGCAGGTAGGACGGAACCATTGGCGACTGAGACGATGATCTCAAGTGTGATCCGTTCAGAGTTCACGATCTCAGTTTTTGGTTTCAAGCCCCAAACAACCATGCATTCACCGTGCCTGAAAGATCTATTTTCGTATATTCGATCGGCAGGCGAAAAACTTTTACTTTGGAGCAAATTATTTTGGATTGTTGAGGAAATGGAAGTCAGCATTCGTTTCTTCTTTCTTGATACAAGTCAGCAATTCCTATTTGTGAACGGTAAAAACGATTCATATTTTAATGAAATGAAGGTTAAAGCCTATAAGAAATTTTTGCAATTTTATATAACAATGATTCCAACGGTCACAGTAGAAATAATCAGAAGAAAAGTTAACAGTTTGCGACGTGCGTTTCTTCCTGACGTAAGGTTTGACTAAATTTAGCAATTCCTTGAAATTCTCGTCACTAAATCGTAAGCAATTAATTAAATCTTGCTTATGTGACTGCCTCAGTTCACGCAATAAACTCATGTGTGAACGAGATTCCTCTTTCTTGAAGCCACTTTTTCACCCAAAACCTCTTTACTCTTCGTGTAACTTTGCATAGTATCAGCAAAATAATTGCACAAAGTTTTCTGCGACATATTCTGTTTCGTAACTGAACTGAACTCCGGGTTGAACTCGACAACTGGTACAGTACGCGAGGTCGTTCGGTTCTGATATTGAACTGTAGTCCCCCAAACTGACGATCATGAACTGTTGAGTGACAACAGCACAGACAATGGACTATAAAGAAAACTGCTTACAGGCGGTTGATATATATATATATATATTTATGTGTGTGTGTGTGTGTGTGTGTGTGTGTGTGTGTGTGTGTGTGTGTGT
>JAHWFO010068719.1:4095258-4187108 GCA_023313115.1 Rhysida immarginata | reverse complement strand
TGTGTGTGTGTGTGTGTGTGTGTGTGTGTGTGTGTGTGTGTGTGTGTATAGTGCAATGAGATTTTAGTCTACGCTTCTACAGTACAGATACGCTGTAAGTGTGGGGGTGTTTAGCCAACAAGGCGGGCCAAAGAAGTATGGAATGGTAGAGGACTTATTTTGAATATAATTTGCCTCTAAGCTGGGGGTCCCAAATGAATCCCTAACATAAATAATTTTCAAACATCATGTATACACTGAACGACCAATTTATTAGAGACACCTCTTACGGAAAATGGATCGGTCTCCCAGTGACACCCAAACAATGGAACAGGCCGAAGCGGCGCATAAAAATGATGCAGTCAGCAGCAGAAGTGGACTGAATATGGGTAAATCCAAGGATTTGACCGACTTTGAATGAGGCATGATCGTTGGAGCTCGACGGGCGCAGTTGAGCATTTCGCAAACCGCGATCCTCCTCGGGTTTTCCCGTACAACAGTGTCAAGGGTATTCCGTGAATGGCAGTTATGCCAAAAAACAACCTCCAACAAACACAACTCCGGACGAAACAGGGCCGTGGATGAACGAGACCAACAGCGACTGGCACGAATCATCCACAGCAACAGGACGGGAACAGCCCAACAAATTGCGGCACACCTTGCACTGAGCTGGGTTTAACAACAGGCGGCCAGTACGGGTACCGTCGCTGTCACCGCAAAATAGGAAAGCGCGCCTGCTATGGACACACAGGCATCGCCAATGGACATTGGATGAGTGGAAGAAGGTCGCCTGGTCCAACGAATCGCGGTTCCTATTTCATCATGCGGACGGCAGACTGCGCATCTGGCGCAGACAGCACGAGGCCATGGACCCATCCTGTCAGCAGACAACCGTACAGGCGGGTGGAGGAGGGGCGCTGGTCTGGGGTGTCGTCTCTTGGGACACACTGGGTCCTCTGATATCCGTAGACACATCCCTGAAAGCGATACACTACCTGATCATTGTTGCTGATTAGGTGCACCCGTTCAGGATGACTGTGTTCCCTGGTGGTAACGGATAGTTTCAGCAGGACAATGCTCTCTGTCACTGTGCTCGAATGGTCTTGGACTGGTTCGAGGAACAATGACGCAGACTTCCACCTGTTTCAGTGGCCAGCTCGGTCGCCCGATCTCAACCCGATCGAGCATTTATGGGATGAAGTGGACACGAACGAACGGGCGACTTACAGGAATGCAGCAATCTCGGCGTCGGAGGGTCCTGCAGCCAAGGAGACGATGACAGCATGTCGCTTCATTTGCTGGGTTACCTTTAGATCCGCCATGTTTATCTGCCTCGTTTCAGAGTTGTTAAATAGTATGACATGTTGACTATTACGTCATACTCACGTGTTCTCAAATATCTGCTGCACCCTTTACATCAAATGAAAGAGCAACTCAGTTGGTACACCGGTGATATAACTCAGTACGCGATTGGTTAAACGTAGTTATACCCAAGCACTGGATTTACCGCAAGGGGCCGAATGACAGACCTTGTTTTGCATGGCTTCCACGATCACCCGACCTGACGCTGTGGGGTTTTTACCTTTGGGGGTTCATAAAGGATAATGTGTTTGAGTCTCCGCTACCAGCAGACCTACCCGACTTAAGAGTTAGGATTGAAGCAGTTGTTGCAACAATTACTCTAGAGACACTGATCAAGGTTTGGGAAGAACTCGCCTATCGACTCGATGTGTGCCCTGTGACGAAAGGTGTTCACATTGAGTCTTGTAGGAAAAACTGTTTGAGTTGCTCTTTCATTTGATGTATTATGTATAACTAAGTTAAATGTAATAAATACTACGAAGCCTCAAAACCTCGATATTCATTTTGAAACACCCTGTATTTTAAATATTTTGCTATTTTTCGATTATGGTTTCAATTTCGTTTCGATGAACTTTCAGTTACGTATTTTTTGATTTTAGTTATGTATTTTGATGATTTTCATTTCAGTTATGTATTTTTTGATTTATGCTTCTGAAAAGTGATTCCTGATCCTTTTTCGTGTCTATTTGTACAGTTGTACGCGGAACAACTTTCAGGAATGGTTTTGAATTAATTATTCCTTGGGCCCAAAATCGTCATAAACAAAACAGCCAGGCAACTAATTATTCCACGGCTCACTCCTGCCCAGACTTCACTTTGGTGGCGATCAAGGCCAGCTAGAGAGACAGGCCTTGAAACTCAAACTGTGTGCCGTTCCACAGTTGCGGCCTGATTGCACCTGTTACCACGTGGGCGCTAAACTCTTACACGGCGACTGTCATTGCTGAAACAGAAGCGTGACTCGTCTGAGAACACCACCCTGCGCCATTCCGAAGTTCACGTGGCTCTTTCTCGACACCATTGCAAACGAAGGCGTACTTGACGTGGGGTCAATGGCAGTCTTCTTAATGGACGATATGAGTGCAGGCTGCCAGCGACCAATCGACGAATAATGGTCATGGACGATATGGGAACATCTTTGCGTGTCCTGAACATGCTGCAAGAGGTCGATGGAAGTGGCCTGAGGATTCGCCAAAGCTTGTCGGCGGATGCGTCTGTCCACACGTGCTAATGTCGCTGGGACCACACCAGAAGCTCTCAAACATGCCACATTCCTTTGTTACATCCATCTTCGCCACAGACGATGCACCGTGGACGCGTGTAGGTTGCAGTCTGCTGCGATTCGACGATAGGACCAATCTGCCCTTCTGATTCCGATCACCATACCTCTCGTAAACTACCTTGTCTGCTGGAACTACCTTGGTTGACGACGTCCTGGCATTCTCTGCAACTAAACGTTTCCTCAGCAACCAGAAAAAAAAAATTGAAAGACGATTTCTGTACAAAACAGAGTAGCAGAAGCATTGCCAATCATGCAAATTCCTTCCCTTATATCGTATTCAAAATACGCGATATCTCCTACTGTCCATCGTCCACTATCTTTGTGACCCTGAGTTAAAGTAGTACCATGGTTATTAGAAGTTAGTAGTTGGTCAACTCCTTTGTTCTCGACGCTAAAAATGTAATTGGGGAAAACTGCTCCCACTAGGTGGCTTCGATGTCATTAGTAGTCTATTGATCGCCATGCATTAAGCTTAGTTTTAATGGAGAGCTTCGTCAGTACTCATTTCTCCTGCTAATTCTCTCACCATATTTAATTATTAAAATGCCTTTTAGGTGTGTAGTACCTGGATGTAAGTCTGGCTATGATTATAGCAAAGATAAAAGGCATCTTTTTAAAGTTCCTTCTGATGGAGAAAGGCTCTTGAAATGGCAACGTGCGATTCCTCGAAAGGATTTCACCCTTTCTAAATAATCACGTGTATGTGATTTGCATTTCGACGGACGATTTTTAATAACTTCAACTCCATTTATTATTAATGGAAAAACTGAGCATCTGCCGAGATTACGTCCAGCCCTCACTGAAGATGCTTGTCCTACAATATTTATTATAACAACTTATTATTATTGATTAATGATTTTTAACTTGTATTGTGGCAGAAAGTGTAATTTATTTATTCGTTGTGGATTTGTTTTGTTTTTTTTTCCTTAATAGTTTGTATTCTTGATATACAGTGTTGCTGATCCATTTTTTTGTCATCAATTTGTTTGGCTGTTGTTTTTCTATCTGTAGTTAATATAAGTTTGAGAAATTATTTTTTTAATTTTGGTAATTTTAATGTGGGCCTTATTTGGGTTTTTCTTATGCCTCAAATTTTAATATTTTATTATTCTTCATCTTATTGGTTGTAAAAGTTAATGGGTGTATATTTTCTAGGTGTTTTATTATTGTTTGTATGGAATGTCATCTCAACATCTTAAGTAAATTTATATATTTTGTTTGTGTTGAGTTATTTTATTATTAGTATTCCATATGTTTTATATAAATATTTGTGATGATAGATGATACATGATGGACTCCCATAGGTGAATCTTCTGTTTGGGTATAAATTTTGTTAGTGAAACATAATTTGATGGTTTTGTATGATTTTTAAAATTTTTCTATTATGTAAATTTTTAGAATTTTTAAATTCTTTTTTATGATGCCTATTGTTGGTATAATTGGAATATATAATTGGTATGTATATATATATATAGTATGTCCATTGTAAAAATGTGATCATTATATCAGTTTTGATTGTTTCTATTGTTCTTTTACTGACAGTAAATTTTTTATGAGTTAATTAAAAAAAACTATGATGTATATAAAAATATCTAGAAATTTTACTAATTTGGTGATGATTCTATTGCTGTTAATTGTTTTTGCTATTCATTAACTATTTTCTTTACTTTTTTTTACATTTTTTATTTTATTAAGTTAAAAATTATTATTCAACAAAGTTTTGATTGTTTCTATCATTCTTTTTACTGATAGTGAATTTTTTATGATATAATTAAAAAAAATTGTGATGTATATAAAAATATCTAGAAATTTTATTAATTTGGTGATGACTTTATTGGTGTTAATTGTTTTTGCTTTTCATTATCTATTTTGTTTACTCTTTTACATTTTTCTTATTTTATTAAGTTAAAAATTATTATTCAACAATTATAATTTTTTCATAATTTTAAAAAATATATTTATTATTAATTAAAAATAAGATGTTTTATCTAAATTGGAATGACAAAAAAATGTTCGTGGACTTTAAAAAATACTTTTAAAAATTATTCTGAATTGCAAGATTGTCTTCTGTATTTTATATTCCCTAAGTTTAATTTTTGATTTTGTAAATTAAAATAAAATTTTAAAAAATAAAAAAAAACTTGCTTTAATTTAGCTTCTACATATATTAAAAATAGACTACTAGTGCCCTTCAATGCCATCTGGAGGTATCCTTTGGCGCTAATAGCCTTTTGAGGAGGAGTTGACCAACCACTAACTTCTAATAACCATGGTTGGTAACTTAGGCTAAGGTCAAAAACTCTCACCAGTCAGAAGAGTTAGCGTTTGGTCGGTCAGAAATCCCGGTGAGAAAACTGTGACGTCATTTTAACGCGGTCAGAAACGCCAGTTAGTGCTGCTATGCCTAACCGGTTAGTCTCACCGTCCTCACCGAGTAAAAGCAACGCCACCTAGAAAACAAAGCCTTCTCACTCGTTGCTAACGTCATCGCAGCTGGGCTGATGCTTGAGGAAGACAACTTTGTAAGATACTGATATGAACGGATATATATTAAGAGAAGGACGAGACACAAGAACCCTGGAATACAATAAATAATAGTTATTAATTAAAAAAACAAAATGAATAAAAAAAAAAGATATAATAAACAAAAATAATTAATCAAAAAAAAATTAATTAAAATTAATTAAAATTAAAATTAATTAAAATTAAAATTAATTAATTTTGATTTTGATTAATTATTTTTGTTTATTATATCTTATTTTTTATTCATTTTGTATTTTTAATTAATAACTATTATTTAAGATACTGATAGATTAAAATTCATAACAGTGAAGTCTACTAAAATTTAAATTTATTAAAAATGAAAACAATGATACAAAAATGCAAATTTGATTGGTTTATATAAAGACTTTTATTGAAAAAATATAAAAAATTACAAAATAATTACAGAATAGCTCAGTTTTGCAATGTTTTTAATTTACGACAATTTTTCTGCATTCTTAAATGATCATTTCTGTTTTTACAATAATTATTTATTAGAATATTTACAATAGATTTCACAACACTCTTCATCAAAGCTTCATTTTGATGCCCATTTTGGCAAATATCTAGTAAAACTAATTCATGAACTTCTAAGAGAGAGAGTATTGTAGATGACAGCACACTCCTTTGAGATGTACAGCTTAAAAAAGCCTCTTCGCTTTTTTCTGATGAAATTATTTTTTGCATGACAATGAATGAATAAAATGCAACATCTATAACATTAGGATGAGGATACACAAGACCACCTCTGTCTAGATTTTTGATTATACTACATTCCTGTGGTATTTCAGTTAATGGTTTTGAAACTGACAAATATTGATTACAGTCTGTACATGCAAATTTCTTCATAGTGACATATGAACTATAACCTGCAATATATACTAACACAGGCAAACTGGTTTTGTTGTTACTAACATCGTCATCCGTAACTTCAATTTCAGAAAACATTGTAATGTTGGTTAATAAACTCGCATCATTGTCATGTTCAGATGAAAAATCATTCACAATAACATTACCATATTTTTTGGATTGCAACTGAAGTGGTAGCAAACTCTGAATTTGTAACTTCTTTTCACTTTCAATAATCTGACGAACCGACACATGATAATTAGAGCCTGACAATTGTCGGTACTGCCCAAAGCGTTTTTCCAATGGGTCTGTTTGGACTTTACCAGGCAAGAAGTATGTCAGATTGATCTGATTAAAACTATAACTTGCAATTTCAAGAATAGCTTGTGTAGTTTGCTTCAGTACACTATGCGTTTCATCGCTAAGACGACCTGCAAATTTTCCAATTTCCAAACTTTTCCACCTATCAAGCCAATCAACAAATTTTCTTAGAAATTCAAAACTAGAATGACTACGATTATTTACTAATGGTTCTTGATAAACATTTCTTAATCTTTGACCTTTAAGAGGAGTTTTAACATTTAAAATTTGCCACCATGTTAACATAATTTTTAAAAAGTCTGCTGTGCTTTTATAAAATGGCAAGCTATGTTTTGGTCCTAACAATTGAAGGGCAGAAATGACATGTTCATTAAACACCTGTTGCACTAATTTAACATTTTGGCGTTCAAGTGATGATGGGTATAAAGCTTTTAATGTCAACCCATATCCATGTTTCAGAATATTTTTTGTCTCCAATTCATGTAATGCTTTTATACATGTAAATGACGCAACTTGAATATTTTGATCATCCCCATCAAATGATGGAAAGTAAAATGTTTGAGAAGAAATTTTTTGATTCAGCCAATTGTTTCTTATAGATTTAAACAAATGCACTACATCAATGACATAAAATAATTTACGAGAGGAATCCTTTGGGTGTGGATACTGGAAATCTAGTTGAGTTGCAAAGAGACTCATGCATTTTCTGTTGATTGAATTATTGTCAGTAGCTACAGCAATAACATTATATCCAATGTCTTCTAGTCCTAGAATAATTTTTTTTAAGATTTCATGCAAGAATTCTGCTTTCATTGACTTAACTGGTAGAATGTGCACTACATCTTTGAAAGAAGAAGCTATACTCTGAATCATGAATACATGGGCACTTGTAGCAGCTTCATTACTGTCATATGCCTGACCAACAATTGCTCCTCCTTTATAATCCATACAGGATTTCAGATGTATTTCATCCAACATTATAATTATAGTTTTATCATAGCTTTCTAAGTATTGGAACTTTTGCTTAGCATAAGACAAGAAGTTAGTGTCCAACTTTTCTAAAGGCTGCGAATCAATGCACTGTGAACATACTCTCCTAATAGTGCTAGGATGTGGTAAGATGAAGTACAAATTTTGCAAAAATTTATATGCATGTGGTGATATTGAATAAAGAAGTGATGCCAGAATAAGCATTTCAGTCGAATATCTTAATGAATTTTTTTTGTTGAAAACATGAATCAACTGTTCTTTAATAAACTGAATCACCCTTTTCTTCTCTGGCATTATTTGATTTTCTAATGATTGCAACAAATCTTGAATCACTGATAATTTTTGTGTTAAAGCAGTCTCACCATTTGACGAATATGACTGCATCATATTCAAGATGTTACACAACTGAGAGTATTCTTCAATTGCAGATGGAAAGTTGCCATTGATTTTTACACTTTTTAAAAAACAAGACACATTGAGATCTTTATCAACTACAACAGAATATGGCACCAGTGGAACAGGATAAGTTACTACATAAATAAACAATATATCCACATTTTCACGAATAGTATGCCAATTAGGTGGAAGCCCATGTTTTACACAACAGTTATAAAGTTCTTCACATGACTTAAACTTACGAGTGCTCATGTAATCTTCGTAGGTGTTTATACTCTCTGATATAGCTTTTTCCATGGCAGCATCTTCTAGTCTGCATCTTTTCTTGGCAGGGCTTTCTCGTGTCGAGCACTTTTTGGTCAAGTATTCCGGACACCCTGGAAATTGGGAAGGAATGGCCCCAGTTTTCAGTCGTGGGTAGCATAATGGTGCAGTAAGTAGACGTCCGCTTTTTTCATCAAAATGCGATGTTTCTTTTAATATTTCTTCAGGCTTGAAATGGTGTTGACAAACCTTTTTATAAAAAAATATACTTTAATTTTCAGAAATATGTAGGGCTTACTTTACAGCATTTCTAAACGTTAACTGTGCCGGTTATTATGACAGTGATTTACAAACAAAACAGTTTTATAAACACGTATACATAAGAAAAGAGCAAGAGCTCATAAGGGCTCTTGGCATAAATATACTGTAGGCCTAAAATATTTCAAAGGCAGTAAACAGAAAAGGAAAATAAATATAGAGATGTGGTTGATGGGAAGCAATTTCGTTTTACATATAAAAAGTAATAAACTGAGGGAAATTTTGTTTTTTCTACGGGTTGGGATAATCGATTCTCTACTAACCCTAACGCAAATGTTTAATTATCTTAGGCTACTGTCATAATCACCGGCATAATTATTCCATCTAAAATGCTGCTAAAATTATTCAATCTAAAAAAAAGATGTGACATAACTATGAAAAGAACATACCTTTGAATTTGTTGTTGGTTTGAAATTCAGACGTGGAATTGCATGGACCCATGCTTTCAATAACGTGTCGTTTTTTAATGGAAATCCAAACACGTGAACTTTTTCTCCACCATCGTAGTTACCACGACACCCAGGGACGCAACATTTTCCAGGCATTTTATAAATAAGAAACCTTATAATAAACTTTCCCTTCACTTTATGTATGTTTCTTAATGAATCTAATGCAGCTACGAACGAACAGCACGATATTTTTAAGAAGTAGCAAACATCGCACGGTGTGATCGGCAGGGCACGTTGAATTAAGCTTAGCTCAGTCAGCCCTCAATTGATGACGTAGACTCACTTCCGCTTTTGACTGAGAAGGCTTTGTTTTCTAGGTGGCGTTGGTAAAAGACGGTTAGCCCAGTGAGAAATTACGTCATCATTCTCTCACCGGTGAGGGTTTTTGACCTTAGCCTTAGAAAATACAGCAGGAGGCGCCTGAGGCTCTCGTGTGTAGGTCACGGACTTTGGAAGTGGGTGTTATCAAAGTGGAAGAAAGAAGTGGATGCGGTGCTTATATAGGAAAGATCACGTGTTTAATGAGGTCAAGAAGTGGTTGAATAAAATAGCTTATAAGAACCAGTAGAAAGAACCAGTGGGTGTTACGTACTGGTTCTTAAGCTATTTTATTCAACCACTTCTTGACCTCATTAAACACGTGATCTTTCCTATATAAGCACCGCATCCACTTCCTTTTTCATCACAATGAACATAGTGTCTCTCTGTATCGAACACACGTTCTGCATTCACAACCTCTATAGCTGTCAGTGCCTTCATTGCTGGGACAACAACGCTCAGTGCCCGTATTGGATTGACGAGTTTCCATTAGATACAACCGACGACATCATTCCAAATGACAGCCTTGCATCAGTTTCCATGGACGTGGACCAATCAACAAAACAACAAGGAGGACTCTCCATCAATAACGACTCAACATGGCAATCAAGTGTACATAGTCCCTCGCAGGTATGTCTTAGAGCTTGTTCCCCACGACCCGAAATTGAGCTTCAACCAACTCATTCCAAAGACATCATCTTTATACACACAAATCCACAACACAATAACACAGAATCACTCATATACAATAGCCCCGGAACCTCTAAAACAATTGGACAGTCACAGCGCCTTACTGTTGACGACAATGGATACAACAATATATCTTTACCTGACCAATATCAGCAGTCAAGTCATAAAAAAACAATTCTTCACGAACATAACAACACTTTTACAACCTCATTATTCACCAACAGTACTATGGATACAACAATTGAACGAACAACAACCTTCCAACAAGTATTCAGCAACAAACATACAAGAAGTACAGGAAGCAGTGACGATGAGCAATTGGTCTCTGAATCAGCAGGGACGTCTACTGAATCGCAAAATGTCATTGCCCTGGACGAAACGAGCACTAACAATATTCCATCACCATCCAATAGACCGAGACCAACCACCTCAGCCTCACTGGATGACGCAAATAACATTATCAACACCCCCAGTGGAGCCACAAACAAAACGTTTAAAACTTTCATCGTCCACAACACAAACATCACATACACAACCGGAAACCCAAACCATAAACGAAGTAGACCCTCTTTCCTTTCATTTGACCACGGAGACCACCAACATATCATCTACATCACAACACTCGGAGGAGGAGGAAACACAGCCTCAAGAACAATACATACGCAAAACCAGCAACTGTAAAACATACACTGATCAAAAGAAACAACACAAAGACGAAAGATTTGGAAGACATAAACGTTCCACAATAATTGAACTCATTGATTTTTTAATCGAAAAACACAACATAAAAACAAAAGCACAATGGAATAACATAGTCGATTTACAAACAAAACAACAATTACTAAAAGAATTTGGATTAAACGAACAAAGCTATGTTGCACGATTATTACGTTTTCGCAATCAACAACATACAAACAGAATCACAAAAACAACCATGCAAGCACATTTCAACAAACTAATACAAAAACGATTACTCAAAAAACCCATCATAAAAAGCTTTACAAAAAAAGACAAACAAATACAACAATGGTTAGAAAATTTTTTTAATGAAAACAATATTGACATATCTGAATTTTTTGCATGGCTTGAAATAATCAAAACCAAACAATTAAAAAAAATTAATACATTCATTTTACAAGGCGCTACAAACGCAGGAAAGAGTTTACTCATAGAAACATTAATTGAACCTTTACAGCCTGAATTAGTCCCAAGAGAACGTGACAATAGTTCATTTCATTTAGATCAATTACCCGACGCAGCAATTGTTTTATTTGAAGAACTCATTTTAACACCAATAAACGTAGGAACATGGAAATTAATATTAGAAGGAAAACCCACCAAAACTGACATAAAACATAGTGATAAAGAATCAATTGAAAGAATACCCATTTTTATAACAACAGCACGCCCCATAACAAACAACATAGACGACAAAGATACAGAACAAATAAATCAAAGAGTCAAAATTATTAAATTTAAAAAGACAATACATCACAGACAAGAAGACTACACACGACCATTAACATTCACACCAGACTACATTCAAAAACCGCCTCATTTCATTACACCTCACGACCTAGCTTTATTACATCATTTACATTACGAACAAATAACAAACAAAAAAAAACAACTTCTCGAATCTCACACCAGAGACATCAACGGCTATGACGACACTAAACGCAAACAGTTAAAAATACGCACACAAGCCAAGGCACTCACAACGGCATGGCAACAATACATGAAGAAGAACCACTCAAAAAACGTCCCAGACTAATTTCAATAAGAAACATACCACCAATGACAAACACATCAGAAGAACAACATGGCTATGGACCATCCATATACCAAATCACACCTTTCAACGTATGGAATCATGGACACGTGACATTCAAATACACTATAAAAACACAAAAATGGTATATGCTCAATTTCAATGACGATCAAGCACCATACATACTACCATACGTACATTGGACTTTCTGGACGGGGGAACACGACGAGCTCGCTTATGAAACAGAAAACTTCAAAAACTACAAAGCAATCAACTCTATCTCCTGGGGCATAAGACCAATACAAGCGAGACTAACACTTGAAAACCATGCAGTCCTCAGAAAACGACTCATTCAAACTGGACAAACCAACACAGAAACATGGGACTTCGAAACCAGCCAAAACCTCGTCGTTGGAAGAGGAACCACACAAGGTCACGTCCTCATCGTCGGAAAAAACGCCGATACAGAACCTTTCACCAAACGACACGATGCAACCGAATGGGAAAAGACAACAATAGACCATCTCACCAAATACACTACTGTTTATAAAAATCGCAACACCCTGATGGAATAGCCCAATCTGCATTAAATTTGGAGCATTTGCATATCATGGGTGAGAAAAGAAACCATTAGATTTTCAGGTCAATACAATGCGTTTTATTGTCACATTAGTATCGGGTGAAACCACCGTGGGATGCAATTACAGCCTCTAAACGTCGTGGCATTGAGTCAAACAAGCTCTGAATAAGGGCCTGGGGAATGTCCTGCCATGCTCTCTCTACACGGGTATACACTTCATCCACAGTTGCTGCTGCAGGAGTCTGACGAGCCAATCGATGATCAACCCTGTCCCACCCATGTTCGATTGGGCACATGTCTGGTGAACGAGCAGGCCAGGGGAACAAGGGCGTCTGATGTGCTTGGAAAGAGGCGAGGACATTTCTGGCCACATGCGGTCGGGCATTGTCCTGTTGGAATACAGCGCCTGGAAGGTTCTGCAGGAAGGGGATGACCTCGGGTTGCACAACTTCCCTGATGTACCGGTCACTGTTCAGATTACCATGGATTCTGATCAGACGGGAACGGCCATGGTAACCGATTGCACCCCACACCATCACCCCTGGCGTTTGTCCTGAATTTATCTGTAGGATGCATTCTGGAAGGTCGCGCTCGCCACGATGTCTTCTGACTCGTATCCTGCCGTCACGGTGCTGCAAGTTAAACCTTGACTCATCCGAAAACACAACACCATTCAGCTTGCCACTGTTGGTGTTGATGGGCCCATTGCAACCTGAGGCGCCGGTGGTTTTGAGTCAAAGGAATCCGCAACAATGGTACTCGTGCCATCAATCCTCTGGAAATCAAACGGCGTCGTACAGTGCTAGCAGACATTGTCCTGCCTACTGTAGTACCCCACTGTTGTGCTAACACTGTGGAAGTGGCTTTACGATCTGCTACACACATGCGATAGAGGTGTCTGTCATCTCGCGGTGTCGTCGTGCTGGGTCTTCCTGAGCCTGGTCTTCGGTGTGCCCTGTTCTCTTCGCTCCACTGCCTCCATGCACGCATAATTGTCGTTGCATTACGTCCTACACGAGCAGCAATGTCACGATACGACGATCCCGCTTCACGCAGACCAATTATGCGTCCTCTTTCAAAGTCTGTCAGCTGTTGATATGGTACCCATGGTGTTCTTTCAAGCAATTACTCTGAAAATCTAATCATTTATACTCTGACCCATTGTATGCAAATATTGCAAATTGCATATGGATTAGACCCTTCCATCAGGGTGTTGCGATTTTTATAAACAGTAGTGTATGAAATACCTGACAAACATCGATGGGACTATACAATAGACTTCCCAGATGAACATCCGAACGCATATCAACCATACCCAACTGATGAAAAGGCATACACACGATACATACCTGGACCAACCAACTACACCATGCGACAAGGCACATCCGGAGAACAATCAAATACAAGTAACAATTCAAATTTACAATCTTTAATAGTGCAAAAAGTGGACAAAAATAAGTGCTTCACGATAAAAAACCACAACATACATCTCTCCAACTACCCAGCCCTCATGATCGGACAACCCAACATACCAGATGAAACCGGAACAATGAAATTCAAATACAGAATTCGTCTCATCACAGAAATAGACATTCAATTTTGTATAAAACCTGATATTTATGATCAATATGAACAAATAGGCTTAGAACGATTTGTAATAGAACACCCAAAAGCCACTTTAAATGCAACCAAATCCAATGTAACAACTGTATTTTTTCCTTATAAGATCTAATAAAAAAAAAAAAAAAAAAAGTTTTATTATTTAGAAAAAAACAACCAAAACTCATAAATAAAAACAAAAAAAGAAAAACAACAACAACAAAAAAAGATCATTTTCATACTCTCTGGTCATAAGTGCAAAAACAAACATTATGCCTGAAGTCATGGAAATGAAACAACCACTTCCAACAACCGCATGTGAAAAACTCCTACTGTCCATTGTCCACTATCTTTGTGACCCTGAGTTAAAGTAGTACAAAGGTCATATTTTCCCGCCAAAAGATTAAACGATAGCGCCTCCTGCGCCTCCTGCTGTATTTTCTAATACAGCAGGAGGCGCCTCAGGCGCTATCGTTTAATCTTTTGGCGGGAAAATATGACCTTTGTACTACTTTAACTCAGGGTCACAAAGATAATGGAAAGCTGTGCAATTCGCGTCATTTACAAATATCTCTGAGCAGGGTCAACCCTGCAATTTGCATATTTCTTTGCCCATTCGTTCATGGCGTTGCACTTTCAAGGTCATGTAGTGTATAATCATACGTTTATATCTGATAAGTTTTTTTTTTTTTTTTTAAAGTATCAACCATGTATTAATTTTCTGACATCACTGGTAATTCTCATTCGCTATAAAGTCTTCTCTCATTTATTTTTTGGATAAACGAACCTGGGATCAATCATCCAACGTTGTGACAGCTTCTGGCAACGGGGCACTTTACGTGTGCTATTCTGGTGCTGGATTGAGCTATAGTCCATCCAGACTTAGTTTGCGCGAAATATGATGGCCGTTTGAATTGTTGGACATTGTTACAATAAAAAATAAACTATACATTAACAGTTAACATGTCCATCAAATTTCGCGCAAACTAAGGCTGGATTAACTATAGCTTACAACCGGAGCAACCAGTGCATCTCGTCACGCATGGAAGAATATTGTATAGTTTCCTTCTGTTCTTCTAGATCGTGAGCGACCAATTTTATTGATTATTTTAAATTCTTACAATAACTGGTCTATTGTCTAGACATCGAATATTTGTTAATGTCCGTAGAAAGCTAACTTTGGTTTCTGTGAATTAAATTCATAGCAGTCGTGGTTTTTGTAATATTCATTTTGATTAACCTTGAATATTTCTAGTCCTTTTCTGCATATTCTAAACTTTGAATCTTATTGTATTTATACAAATAAAATCAGATTCTTTCCAAAATCACCTCTGGGACATTTTCTGGTCCACTTAGTTCAGTAATAAATTGATCAAGTCTATTTGGGCAGAAGCTTGTCACCAATTTGTTCAGACTTTACAAGCAATTATTCATTCATTGCACAGGCGCTCTCAATATCATCTTCTAGAGCAGAGTTTTTCAACCATTTTACTCTTGCGACACACTTGAACCTATACTCAAACTTCCGTGGCACACTTAAATTACGATGATCAAAGGTAAATGAGTACACTTAATAGGATTTAGTTTTAACCTACACAAAACAACGTATTACATTTTGTAATAAAAAGATATGGATGTTCACCTTAATTCAGATTTGAGTCTAAAACACGATGCCATACCATCGGAAAAGTTGGAAGCATCAAATAAGGAAAATCACCAATTTTTTTAAAAGTCATTCTTTATTTAAAAATTCGTGCTTTAGTAAAATGGCAATGTTATCAATATACTTTTGGGCTTCTTTGGCCCCTATTTCACGTGGGTCAACCAGTGTTGCCAATTTAGCATTTATTTATTTATTTATTTTTTTTTTGCACTTGTCCTTTGTTTAATTTTCGTTAATAATGACCAACAATGAAAATGGGCTTTTAAATTGGACATGAAGATGTTAAGTTTATCTAGAAATAGACTTGGGAGATATTAATTAAAAGACAGGCAAGGCAATCAGCGTACCTTGCTCAACCTGTCGATCAACTGCTAATCCAAATGTGCCAATTTTGTTTCGATTAAATTTCATCTCCAATTTCACTAAGGGAATGCCAGGAATAAGTAATAAATTTACCATTAGTTTCCGGTTGATTGAACGAGTTTTACTCGTTTACATAGATCAGTTTCCTTTTTCTTTCCTGTGCAAGGATTAACGTGTTTTTGCTCTCACCTCACGTGCAGCTTGATCCTTTCCTCATGAATACCAGAATTGTGGATTTAAGAAAATTTTGATGAAATAGAAAATGTTGTATTTTATCATACAATAGAATGGTAATGAAGTTTAAGAGAAGCAGGGGAGGGAATCTTAAAGATTCTACATTTCCCCTTTTTGTTCTACATCAAGAAAACTTACAGTCCAACACTTAAATAATGAGACTGATGAAGTAAAATACCAGGCTAAGATTCTTTTTTTGGCACAATCATACCGATTATAAGTTTCTAATTGCCTGAACACTATTTCAGTGAGTTGGAGTCTTAAGGATTACCTTTTCAATAGGTGCAATTTCTGTAGGAGACAAATCTCAAAACTAACAGTGTTAGACAAATGCTAGCATAACGACTTTTCCTTTGCCCACGTGTTCCAGTAAATTTATTGAATCATCTCACTGTTAACACAAACTTTCTTTCATCATGTGAAATATGAATGAACGCCAAAACAACAATCTGCTTGTATCCAGTTCTGGCTTTCTCAAATTTGATGAAAACTCAAATTGGACGTTCGAGGGGCTTGGCTTATTGTTAATAGTATCCACACCACTTTTGAATCATGCATACCAGGTCCTGAATAGTTGTGCAAAAGTTCCACAGTCTTATCTCAAATTCCACAGTCTTAGCACTATATGCAACAATCTCTCGCTAACTGCAAAAAACATCCACACATTTGCAGTCATGCTTAGCAAGCAGTATTACAAAATTATATGGATGATGTGCACTACCTTCATGGATGGAGTTTTTATCTTGGCCATAATGAAATCAGTTTCATTATTTAATGAATGACTGACTGTTTATTACTATTTATAATTTTCATTTTTACAGCTCTTAAATATCAATTTCATACCAATAGCTAGGGAAAGAAAGTTTAACACAAGCATTATTTTAATCAAATTTTATTACAAAATAGAAAATGTATTATATGATAACTAGATTCCCCCCCCCCCTCCTATTCATGTGTCATATGCCACGCACCATCTACAAACTCGAGATCAACGTGGCAATAAGTTCACCTTCATGAAACTTTTAAAAGTTAAAAATCTGAAAAAAAAACCAAACAAACTGAATACTTAATTTTGCCGAAAGTTTTTTTAAAAGACTATTCAAATCTTGTAACCAAAAAAAAAAAAAAAGGCCAAGGGAAGGGCAAATTTGTAGCACAAAATATATTAGTACTTAAGTTTTGAGTAGTTTTCTAATAAAATATATTTTTAATACTCAAAAAGATAAATGCAATAACAAAGTTCACGTTTGATACCAATATAAAATTTTCTTCAAAAATATAGGTTATACAAACTCTAAATGGAATGATCACTTGAATAGGGTTTAACAATTTTGGTTTTAATTACCTGAGCAACAATATCAAAATCATATACAATAAGAAATGCAATGGAATGAACATAAACAGCAAATAATAGACAAAGCTCTATATACAGATGATCTCAAAAGTCACGTCTACCAACATCAAACAACCTTATAATATTACGGCTACATATGCAGCAATCTTTGCAATGGCATTGTATTTATGTACAGGGACTTAGTGGTAGATGCAGTGAATTTTTTCCATCATCCAGTACATACATGGCAACGGTTTTCCACTTGACTGAATTTTCTTAAATAACGAAACTTAAACTTTTATAAGTACAGAGCAAGTATCCATAATCTAGGTTGAAATTGGCAACCTGGAAATTCTCTTAATTCACGAAGAAAGAATTATACTATCAAAATAGTATGGAATAAAACATTTAAGTCTTCTATCCATTTTAATTTGCCAAGGTAACAAAATAAAGTGTTCATTTTGAGTAACACATAGAAAATGCACTTACAGGAGAGAGGGGCATATAAGTAAGAAGGGTGGAGGTTGCTATAATTAAATAATAAATTCACTGCCCTAAGTCTTTTATTAAACAAAATGATATGTTCCCTTGACTTCCAGTGAAGAATCAGAGCTGTAATTTTTCCTAACAATAATAATAGTAATAATAATTACATGAAAAAACGTTTCAAAAAAAAATTTTTTTGTACCGCGAATCTTTTGATAAACAAGATTCAGAAAATATATCTGGTGGTTTTAATTATAAGAAAATAAATTTTTGGATCAGGATACTCAACTTCTGTAAGCAAGCCTGTTGAAAAACAACCGAGGAAGACAAATGGCCCATTATGATTTTGATATTTGATTATGGACTATGCATGCATGAATTTTTTTTTTTTTTTTTTTTTACTTGGACAAGGTGTTATTTAAGAAAACACAGTTGAACTTTGTGGCACCAAATACAAAAATTCAAAAGAAAACTTAAAAATGACAATGAAGTAATTAAAGATAATATAACGTATCACACAAATCGTGATGTGGATCTTTATGAAGGGATTGTCCAACAAGAAACGCAAGTTTGTGAGCATACTGACAAGGTGCAGGCACTCGAATTGTACCCTGAAATAAATTTTATTTAATATTTGTTTAGAGAACAAGATACATATAAAATTGTGATAATTATTTTTTTTTGATCAATACTCACCGGCCAGTTATAGTAGAGATGTGTCAATTTATATGTTAATCGTTGAATATGTTCAGGTCTTAATGATGAGCTATCATGCAGGACATTATATTGAGTTGGTCCCACTGTACCTTGACGGACACTCTGACTCACAAGGAAGAAATCATAACTAGAGGAGGGGGGGGGGGGGGGGGAAATAACAAAAACACTTAATTTAACAACTGAAAAGCATTTACCAAACCCAAATTTATAATAACTTTCCATTACCGTTCTGGACGAGTAACAACTGTGTCGACAACAGTGCCAGGGGGTGGGTTATGGATCTGACCATTATTTCGGGCAAAAAATTTGGTGTTAATTCTCTTAGTAACAACTATGAAGGTCCACTTTGGGCTATTAAGGAAACAAAATTCAATGTTTAAGTATAAAAAAAAAATGTTTTTTTCAAGTGCATTAAAATACCAACTCTATTCATTACCTATAGTTTGGACCCATGTTTTTGAAACACTGTTCTATCTGAGGTAATTCCCATTCCTTTACAGCTGCCAACTGACCATCTCCGACACCGTCTCTGTATATGGCAATACGATCTGGCAAAACTCCATTAAGCTCATGGAATCGCTTCAACATTGCTGCAACAACATTACCGTACATTGAAATATGAAAAGCATAGCTACATTTTTAATTCATCTTAATCAAATGAATGTATTACCAATAAAATTAACACAGAAACCATCCAACATTTCTTGGTGCTTTTCTTGAAAAGTAACTCTACTATGATACTTGGTGAGAGTGCTATTTGTTGAGCATACAATGCCTCCCACTGAGCGGCCTTTTTGTGAACTATCATGGTAAGAATCGTATCCAACAACCATCAGGTTTCTCAACTAAAATGCAAAACAATTTGCTTTTAAAATGACATTTGAATAGCAAGCAATTTGGATAAGAAGAACATAGTTTAAACAGAACTTACAGGAATTTCAGCAGTCCAAACTTCTCCTCCAAGTTTGCAATTAAGTTGAATAGATATTTTAGTGGCAATTGACATAAGCATCTGCTTCTTGGAAAGAGTCCGAGCTACTATCACTTGACTTGCAACTAAGAAAAACAAAATCAAATATTATGCAGTTAAAATTTAAAATAGACTGCACCATATTCTAAGCAGTCTTTTGAAGGGTCCGTTATAATGAAAACAGCTCCCTCCCCAAACTTCTCTTATCCCATGGCTAACTGACAGCAGCTTTCACCTCCTCATCGTTTCGAAATCATTGTCCGAGTTCCATTTTGAGCTTACCGAAAAGATGAAAGCCGCATGGCGCTAAGTCGGGACTGTATGGAGGATATTGCCAAACCTCCCACTTGAATCGCTGCAGCAATTTGCACGTTTGGCAGGCCTTGTGAGGTGTTGCGTTATCGTGCGACAAAAATCACACCGGCGCTCAATTTCCATATACAGCAGTGATTTCACGATGAATGTCCGTGCAATTCACATGTTTGGCCCATAGAAATCGGATTGCTGCTCACACCAAGTTTGGAGTGGACATCCAGTTGACACGCCATTGCTTTTAGCCCGCTAGTCACACAAAACACGTCCTATCAGACGTCTGCACAGTTAATGTCCCTTTCTCCGCTTTGCCCAAGATTGCGACACACAGCGCACTCCTGCAGCGAGTTAGTGCAACTTACTTTTTGATCTCCCCTCGTCGTAACTCTTGGATTTATGTCTGGGGAATTAGCAGGCCAGCGATGTACTTAAAGTTGACCATGCTCCTTGAACCATTTCCAGACAATTTTAGCCATATGCAGCATGTTGCAATATTTTGCTGTAGTTATCTGTCCATGCAGGGAAGACACTTAAACGTATGGGTGTCCCTGATCCACAACAATGGATAAATAACCAAACTGTACGAGAGTTTATTTCATGGGTATATGAAATGCCCAGAAAACTTACACCAGAGACTGTAACTATGCTATTACCAACTTGCATTCTTCCAATAATCTTACACAGGGTAACTTTTCCGAGTCTTCCATCCACTTCACCAATCATCAAAGGCCCAATTTTTGCACTGCAAAGCAAATTGTAGCCATTTCTACTAATGCATCACAGAAAAGATGCAGTGACAATCAGCCTTCAAAGCCCCATACGCAACAGGGTGCTCAATGACAGCAACGATTCACTTGTGCAGAATACAGGCATCTCGCCTTTTATACTCACTTGTGCCAGGTACACTGGTAGAGGTGGGGTCAAAGTTGTAGATACCAGGGAAATTGATTTTATCAGTGCCAGGGGAATCAAACAACCTTACAATATCAACTAATTTGCTTAAATCAGGAGAGCAGGAGATCGGTTTAAAAAAAGTGAATTGTCTTTTCTGAAAAATGAGATCTGAACGACTTAATAAAAGTCTCATTGAAATGTTGCGTCATTATGTTAAGAAGGATCAACGTAATTGGTCAAAATGGATTTCTTTTATTTTATTTGCATATAACACGACCCCTCATTCTTCGTTGGGAAAAAGTCCATTCTTACTATTCTTTGGACGAGATCCAACTTTGCCATTTGACATTACAGCACCAAGAAAAACATACTATGCGCTTGTTGAAAATTACCAGGATGAAGTGGAAGCTCGTATTAAAAACGTCTTTGAAACAGCTGAAAGGTTTCGAGAGGAACACGACATCAAACGGAAAAGGTTTCATGATCAAAGGCATAAGCCATATACATTCAAAGTGGGAGATTTTGTATATCTGGTAGTCCCCCAGATTAAGAAGGGACTCGTCAAAAAGCTTCACCCTACATATGAAGATCCATACGAGATTCTAGCCCAGTACAGTTATAATGGAGTGTACCTGCACGTAAACACTGCATATAAATACGATACCCTACCACAACTGTAAACTCATTTTGTTCACATCATCCACATTAAATAAAGAAAATTCAAACCTGGATAATCAAGGCAGCATAATTTTTTTACAGCATCGTACCGATCCTTTCGATTGTTTGGCACTATGACACACACGAGTTGTATATCTTCCTGCAAATTTTCACGTATTGCTCGAATAAAGGTATTGGTTCTATCATCTCCAACCGCAACACTAAAAATAAAGAAAGTTAAATTAATTCATAAAAAAAAAACAAACAAACTTATTTTCGGAAGTACTAAGTTTAACTTTTGCAAGTGGCCAATTAGGCTAGAAAGAAAATGCGTTTGGATAGGCATCTATAGAGAAAATTACAATAGCTAAAATACTAATTAAATTTTAAATATATACTCTTTAATTTAGTTCGACCTTTAAAAATTAACTTACAAAATAGGGTTTTCAACTTTTATTCCCATTGGTGGGCCAACCCGATATAAACTCTGGAGAAAATCCTCTGCCTTCTGTTTATCTTTTTGAGTCACGATCATAAGCCATTTCCTTAATGGAATACAAGATTGCAATTTTTTGCCTCTCATTTCTTTAGACCAATCAGCTAATCTACCATCATATACAAGCTAGAAGTAAAATAAAAGTTATTAGATAATAATGAATTCCACAATACTATCAATTGCAACTACACATTAAATACTATATGAAACATGAAATAATATATTCCATCAGAACAATTCCTAGAATTAACTTTTTTTTGTGTTTTTTTGCCAACTTGGGTGCCAAGACTTAAGCATAGAAATAAATTGAAGGAATTTAAGCATTGACATTACTTTTTTAACTTGTGCATTCTTATTTCATATTTTCTATGAGCTCTCCATGAGCTTTATTGTATCTATATTGCTATTACATACAGATAAATACCGGGAGTTTCAAAAATAACCGGATAACCGGTATATTTGAAAAATCAATAAAAACTAAACGGGCAGCAATAGAAATACACAGTTTGTAATTTCGAAAGTTTGTCTGCCTGAAAATTTACTGTTGTCCCAAGCATATTGCTTTATTGATTTTTCAACTATACCGGTCATTTTTGAAATGCCCGGTATATATTCTATGCTTAGAATCGGTTGAAAATGGATTCCCTTGTTTTTACTATAAACAGGGAACATAGCTGGTAACAACTATTATACCAGGTGATCCAAACGTGTGTTACATTTTATCATGAAACTAATAATTGTTTTGCCGTGACGAATTCTTTAGCAGCAGTTTGTGTTGCCAGAGAAGACAAACCACATTGAATCCGTAATCGATGTATCATAAAACACAAATTGTTATTGAAGAATTGTTATACAAAGTTTCATTAAAAAATGTAAAAAAACTTAACACTTTTGAATCACCCGGTATAAAGATTAAAACTCTAAATTACCAAGTTTGTAAAATTAAATACAGCAAAGTTTAATCCTATCACTATTTGTAAAAGCAAAAACCGAAAGTTCCAACATATCTGCTACGACTGGATTTCATAGAAGATTGTTTAAAAGAACATACCAAGAAATCAGTAGAAGGTCTTCGAAAGAAAATACTTACTGAAACGCTTTAGACAGCATAGGGCAAACTATTAGAAATAAAACATGCATCTGGCTAAGAGCATGTGACTTTGCCTCTGCCACAAAATAATGGCCCTAGTAATTATACTGTATGCATTTTACAACAGGGATCTAACTGCACTGGTCGCACACTAAAGTTTGTAAAACTGCTTTTAAATTCCTCTGATGGAATCCTCCTTGATGTCGGAAAAAGTCTTGAAATTGGGTACCTTAGAGTTTTTCATCTGTGTAACAAGAAAAAGTCTGGAAGGCTAAATCCCGAGAAAGGGCAGATGGTTGAACTGCGATGTTATGTTTGGCCAGAAATCGCTTCCTGTTAGAATCAGACGAATTGCTTCCTTACTGCAGCCCAATTAGTCCGCAAATCGTGATTTGGCAATTAGCAGAAGAGTTTCCCAATTTTCTCGGTTTCTGGCATTAGGACAGAAACTGGTCTTCCAAGGCACGGGTCACCTGAAAGGTCTTCATGGTCATTATGAAAGTGACCAAACCACTCTAATGTACTCGTTCAGGACAGGGCATCATTTCAGTACGAGTTTACAATATCTACAGTTTCCATAGCCGATTTTACTCAACCAGGGTGTCTACCAAGCTATGCCAAAAAATTTCCTGACCGACGAACAGGGGGGGGGGGGGGGGCTCCGATAACAAACAAACATGATCATCATACAACTTGTTTCATAATTGGTGTCCCGTCTTTAAGTCCAAATAACGACTCAAGGGAAACAGATTGGGGGAAAATGAATATTGATTATTTGGTTTTAATGTCCCCTAATTCAGAATAAAAACATTTCGCATCCCTGGGGGTGAAGGGGTAAATTTTGAAAATTTTAATTTTGTAGGGGTAGGGGTTAGACCCCATGTGTTATTCAGAAAGTTGTAGAGCATCATGTAAAATGTGCGTTTAGCAAAAAACCCGGTAAAAAAATCTCATGCCCTGCCCCCTTTATCGAGTCGGTAAAGTGAAAGGTATGGCTAGCCGATGTGGACAAAAACCATACTTATTAGAAAACAGTAGGGCCTACATTTGGAAAATTAACGAGAATGAATGAGTCGTTACCCTGAAAAGCTAATAAACTCGACCGGGCTTTTCCCCCCCCCAGGAAAAACATTATGAAATTTGAAAGGTGTACATGGGAAATGTAAAAAATGTAAAATGTGAAATGAAAAACGGATGTAGAGGTGTTAATACGGAGAAGCATTCCTCAGTTTACAGTCTTTGTAAACGTCATTGGGAAAATGTAAAATGAAAAACTAAAGTTTGGCCCATCTATCTTGATGGGAAAGCATTCTCATTCATTTTCAGATGTACTGTTTTCTAATAAGTAATAAAGTTCTAATAAGTTTCTAATGAGTTTTTCTGTTTTTTGTCTACATTAGCTAGCCATACCTTTCACTTTACCCACTCGATAAAAGGGCAGGGGTTGAGATTTTTTGCTAAACCCACATTTTACAACTTTCTAATTAACACATGCAGTCTAACCCCTACTCCTACAAAATTAAAATATCCAAAATTTACCCCTTCACCCCCAGGGACGCAAAATGTTTTTATTCTGAATTAGGGGACATTAAAATCAAATAATTAATATTCATCCCCCCCCCCCCACGCCTGTTCCCCTTGAGCCGTTATTTGGACCTAAAGATGGGACACCAATTATGAAACGCCCTGTATTGTCCCCACTACTAAGGAAGAGATTTCCGAAATCATTAGCCATTTGAAATCTTCCCCTACGCAAGATCCTCTCGGTTTTAGGTCCGATGTTATTATTCGTCTGAAGCACGTTATTGACATATCTTAACATGTTGATGTTTTGTTTACATTTTACACAGTGACCTCTGTCCAGGTATTTAATTTCTGCACCTTGTATGTCATTTTTCTCTGAAAACTTAATCAGCACTCAGTAATTTCTAGCTAGATAAGTTTATTTAACGGCATTGTGAATGCATGTTCGCTTAAAGAAATAGCTGAGAAAATAGTTTTCAGTAGAAGAAAAACTTCACAATATTACAAGTCTCAAAATAGGAGAAAGCAGCAAGGATTTGTCAAAAGAATCAACCCACTTGGCAAAATCGTGAGGAAAATAAAAAAAAAAAAAAAAAAAATTAAAAAAAAAATTCAGATGGGATGTTATTTTGTGACCACCCACACGCGTGGGAGGGGCCTACTCGAGGACCCTGGGCAAAGCCAACTTCGATGTGGTGGGGGACAAGGGTTTGGGACTTATGGCTAAAAATTCCAAACAAGGGACACTTAAAACTAAAAATAGAACTACTATTTTATTATGCATAAAACCCCTTTTACACCTATTAACAACAACAATATAACAGTGCAATTATGCGGCTTGATAAGCCAAAAAAAAAAAAAAAGTAACGTTGGTACCCAAATAACTTAAAGAATCACCATTGAGAGCACAACTAAATACTCATTTCACCTTCTTCCCCTTTAACACAGCATAAGGACCCTGGGACAGTGCCATTAAATTAACCTAGGTGCATAACAACACCCCTTATATTCCAAAAAGGTGCATAAGCACGCAATTATCACCCAACTGTAACATGTGCGCCGCATTTCACACTAAATGTGAGCCATGCAACAGAGCATGAATCAGAGGTCATGCTCTCTGCTGTTGAACAACCAGTCAACACTTCGCAGTAGGTCACGTGGACCCAATCCATGAGCGAGCAAGGAGAGCGTCACGCCTCCCTTTTAAATTATCCCCTGACCAAACGACCATTACATCGTGACTGCATCAGAGTCAAGAGGACCACATAACAGGGAGGGAGGCAGTAACCCTTTATATACTGACTAAAAATTAACCACAGACGCAATGCTCCACCCGTGCGATACTGCAAACCAAGCACCTACAGAGTTCTTACTACGCACTTGCTATAGCAAAGCGCGACTTAATAGTCAGCAGCTACAGAGATCATGCACTCGGAAAACAATTACTTAAAAGCGTAAGCTTATACAGTAACACTAGTACAATTTTTAACATCGCTCTTTACAACATGTGACGTTAAACTAAGCAGACAATCGCCAAAAACTAAGAGGATAAATTACTCTGCTGAACCGCTATAAAGCAGCATTAAGCATAAATCACTCAGGGATGCGCACTGTCTACTCATGTTCACCAACACTGACGTGGTCCGAACGCAGCTAAAACTCACATGGCGCTTATTCAATAAAACAGTAAAGGAACAATCTCACCAAGAACTAGAAGTCTTTCAGAAACGTTGATTTCTTAACTTAGAAGCTCCAATCTGGCTCTACCCCTGCTGCATGGAACGCTGGCTCTACCCCTGAGACTGACTTTAAACATAATGACTCCGGGAAACCAGAATTCTCTTGACGATCAATTAAAAAAAAAAAACTAGCTTAGCTTCTCTTGGGTAAATGTTAATGTTTATCACATTCTTGCAAGCTTATTTCCACCCACGGGAAAGATTATAACAGGGAATAACATGGGTGTATATGACTGTACAGCAACCCAATCAAACATACACTGACAACAGTCACAATTTAATCTTTATATCTTACTTTACTTCCACTTTGTAATATAGGCTCTACAGGCAGTATTCGGCCAGTAACATCCACTAGAGTTCGGCCATACTCTAAGCCCCAGTCCTTCATTTCTTTGCCGATTTCTTTATTGCTATTATAAAAAAAAAAAAAAAAAAAAAGCAGTTAAAATATTGCTTTCCATTTTCTGATCTTAAGGAACATAAGATTTATATATAAGAAAATTCTCAGTTTACAACTCCATTAACAGCAAATACAATAGTCACACCTAAGGTGCATTCAGCATCGTGCAGAAAATGCAGGGTTGTGACGTAGGCCTGTTTAGGCTGTGCAAAAAATGGATGTCATTTTTCCTGCAGATTTTTCACTCATGACGAACGCAAATCTTGCATTGTCAAATATTACAGAGTAAGCACAGAGACTGCAAGGTTTTAAACACCATGAAATGCAAGAATGCATCATGCAGTGCAAGTTAACAGATTTACACATTGTTGGCAGAGTCATTGTTGTGCTCATGGCTAAACTACAGTCTGCAGGAAGTTCTTAGTTGTGTTTTGTGCACGTAGAAAGTGCAGAATCTGCAATGAACCGAACACAGATTCAATGCCGAACAGCGCTGCCGGAAATGCAGAATCTCCTGGCGAACAGAAGGCCGAACTTTCTGTGCGATGCCGAATGCGCCTCTAGACAGAAGGTCAGATAACAGAAACATCATACATTCTTACATCATTAGTCGATCAAATTTAGGTATTATTGGTAGAAATAGGATTAATAATGGTCAACTAACAATGATGTAACAATGTACACTCTAACCAGTTTAATACGAAATCCTACGGAACCAAAACATCTTTTCGTAATATCAGAGAAAGACAAATTATCTTTTATTGTTATTCCATGTTATCATGGTTATTGTTAACAAAATCTCTTATCATAGTTTGCTTACTCTTAACAATTTTTTGCTTACATAATCGTTCCATTTAGCAATTTAGCAATTCATCCAAAAATCTTAATTCATTCAATGCGATATGCGCATGCATCCTTTAAGAAAATACACAAAAAAAGAAAAAAAGTTGCACGTTTGCATGCTCAATTTCTTAGGAGAATTTTTTATTTGCGGGCCTCGATTAGATTTATTAGTAATGCATGGCTGAAATGGATTAGCCGAAAGTATTGATGCTCAAAAAGTTTTGGCCATCGAATTTTCGATGCTTTTGCACCATTGATATTTCATTTCGATTTTCTTAAACTCTTTTGAAATCATTATCTATTGAATAACTGTTTATGCTAATGTATTGTAATGAAGGAACACATATACTAGGACATTTATTACAGATGACTCGCGATAATCCAACATTTGACAGTTCCGACACCACGCTCAGTATTCAGACGCCGCATCGGATGAAGTCACTGCTGCAAACAGACACACACACAAGTACTAAAATCAACCTTTGGTAATCTGACATTTTTGATAATTCAACACTCTCTCAGTCCCGTAACTGTCGGATTATCGTGAGTCAACTACTTCCAAATAATAAAAGGACTTAGAAATTACAAAAAGTTGACGTTTTGCAGTTTAACAATTACGACTTTTGGTTGCTGAGTAAACATAGACGTTAGTTTTTCTGATGTCGCCTATCAAAATTTCTAACGTTTATTAAGTCAAAAAATTATCACCGTAAATTGCTTAATAAAAGTAAAGCTAAAGCAAATTATCTGTATTTGTGGCTTTATAAAGAGTTTCACAGTATGAAATTCAAACGATCTCTTCACGTTTTCGTCCGATCACATTGTTATCCAGGGCCCGACGCCATAGTTGGCAATGGCTTCTGCGATAGCAATGGCAGTGGAAGTTCTTAAAAAAATTAATTTCTGCGTAATTTCTTACGTTAATAAACAATAATAAAAGATAAAGGATGTGACCATTTTTACACGTTTATTATGAAAAATTGCTGATCTTGTACTTAGGCTTAAAACGGAGAGGTTTCCAAAGACCACTCTTCTATTGGGAGGGGGGAAACCAATTTTTTTTTCTCCAAATCTGAGATTACAATTTTGACACCTTATAAAAGCGAAAAAACTTTGTATTTTATTTAAAAAACCTTGTTTTACACAAAAAAAAAAAAAATTGCCAAAAATTTTTCATAATAACCGTATTTTCATTAAAAAAACGTTCGTATTATCAGGTCAATTTTACATGTAAATTAAATCGACGGGGTCGGGCCAAAGAATAATTTCGTACTAAACGGGATTTCGTAGTAAGAGAGTTCGTAATAAGTGGGCTGAAGTGTTAATCTTTTTTTTTATACGATATTTAAAAGCACAAACTGGGGCGTTTTTTGGGAGGATGGAACGGATTAATGAAGTTTCAATTACTCTCAATGGGGAACATTGATTTGATATACGAGCAAATTGAGTTAAGAACTTGGCTGCATAATGAATTAAACTCAAGTCAAGGTACCACTATATATTAACAACCATGACAACCAATAATTCCTGTTCATGTATCAGTGCACAGCAGTTATGACGAAAATATACAAGAATATTCTTGAATATTACTCTAGCTACTTTTCTGAAATTCATCAAATCCAATTTCAAGCAAATTCTTTCATGCAGGGAATGTTTAAACAACTACTTGCACTGCATACTTTGATACAGTCTATTCCATAAGAGCACAGTCAGTAAGGTGCATCCCAAAAGTATAGGAAATACAGTTATTCTTTAATATCTCAAAGAAAAACAAGTGAAACAAACAGAATTTGGTAAACAAAACATCCTTATGAAAAATAGTATAAACAAAGTAGATGAGGATAGAACAAACCATTGTTTATGGAATTTGAAAAAAAAAAAAAAAAACTGCTGTCCCAAAAGTATAGGAAGAGTAGATGATGTTAGAAGGGGGAGGTGGATGAACATCCTCCTCTCCCTTCTGATTACATATGGGGCATACCCAAGACTGAAATGAAACCTTCTCATTTGCATATCACAAATTCTGAACTTTCATCCAAAATGCCACGAAGCAAACACTTCACTAGTGATGAAATTGCAGGCATTTGCAGACTGAAGCCAGAAGGCAAGAAAATTGACGAAATTGCAGCAGAAATCGGACATTCTTATGGAGGAGTGTAAAAAATAATTGCTAAAGGAAACGACTATGGTCCAAAACGACTATGGAAGACCTCAAGCAACCTCCACACGAGATGACAGATGTCTGATCCGAATGGCTGCATCAAGTGAACTGTCGGTGAGAGCCATAACTCGACAAGCAGGCCTTCAAATTTCCAAGAGCACTGTGCACAAAAGACTGTCCAACAAGACACACCTGAAATATGAAAGCATTCAGAGACAACCACCACTAAAGCCTGAACATTGCGCTGCAAGACTTGCATGGGCAAAAGACCACATATCTTGGAAGGAAGAATGGCTTTCTGTCATCTTCAGTGATAAAAAAAGTGGAACCTTGACGGCCCTGATGGCTAGGCATATTATTGGCACGATTTGCGAAAAGAACCCCGAACCAGTTTTGCACTACAATAGGGAGGCGAATCACTCATGACATGGGGTGCTTTTGCATTCAACGGAACGATAACGTTGACCTTTCTCTCAGGACGACAAAAATGTGAAAACTACCAGGAAACATTGCAAGAGCATCTCCTGCCATTTGCCGTTCAACTTGCAAGAGAAAATTGAGAATTCCAGCACAACAACGCGCCAACACACTCATCGAAGTCCACCCGCGACTGGTTACAGTCAAAGCAGATTAAAACCATGACTTGGCCAGCAAGAAGCCCTGACCTCAACCCCATAAGATTCTGTACGGGGGATGGGTGTCCTGGCTAGAGAAGTCTACGCCTCAGAAAAGCAGTATGAAACCGTCCATGCCTTAACCCCTTGGCTACTAATCACGAGTCTGACTCTGTCTGGTTCAAGTGCCTTATTGCTAGACCACGAGTCTGACTCGTCCTGAAATTTCAGTTTCCAGTGCAGTTTTCTTTTTTTATTTAACAAAAGATGGCGATTGATTACCATTCTGTATCTATTTCTCTTTCATATACACTTTATAGTTTTTAAAAATCTTCAATAGGTGGCACAAAAATCGAAAAGAATTTAATGCTTGTCAATCTCGTTTCGAACTTCACCATGTGCAGTCTGAGAGTGAAAGATATTTATGCGAAAGTAATGATTCAGAAACAGATTAGGATCAAATCCCCGACCTTTAGATGTGTTTTCTGTAATTTTACCAGATACATTTTGGGAAATGATTTCTTCCGAAACTAATAAATACGCCAAACAATGTTTCGATAGCCAAACGTATGAACAGAATACACATGATGATTACGTAAACGTTATCATACTTATTCTGACTACTAAAAATGTTAACTATAATGTCTATATAATATCCTATAAAAACTTCATACAAATATCTTAATAGTGTTTTTTCATGATGTTTATTGCACTGTCTATCGAAGAATTTTTCCTCCATTTAGATAGAAACTTCTGACACTTCGAAGTCAAGGTCAAATCAGAGCACAAGGGGTTAAAAGCTGCAATTGAGAGCAGTTGGTACAGTCTTGATCCAGGACCTTGCCAAAACTTGATACTCTCCATGAGGTCACAAAATCTAATGGAAAACACACTGGTCGTTAACATTACAAATATTGCAATCAAGTGTAGCTTACTTTCTTTTTTTTGTTAAAAATGTAACTCTTCCTTATCTACTTTGTTTATACCATTTTTCATAAGGATGTTTTGTTTACCAAATTTATTTCTGTTCGTTTCACATGTTTTTCTTTGAGATATTAAAGAATAACTGTATTTCCTATACTTTTGGGATGCACCTTAGGAACTAAACAGAAATAAGCATACAGGGCTCCCAGTGAGAAACTTGTTCGAAAAAGTTGAATAAATAGCAAAAAAAAAAAAAAAGTTACTTCCAGTTTATAATTTCATGCTAATATTTCAAGATTTTACCAATCAAAATTGCACTTAATTCTAGACACTATTATAAGCAAAATTAAAGTATTTTGAAAAACAGTAATTAAAAGTAACGAAAGTGTATAATGCAATTCTCACCAACCATTTACAACATAAGCAGAAGTTTTTGAACAGTCTTAATAATTTAATTAAATGCACTGATTAATACATTTTCAGTCTACTACATACAATTAATACTGAAATATATGTAGAGTTTATCAATAAAAAAAAGGAAAACAATAACAATGTTTATTATACAGTTTTTTGGTTTTTTTTGAAAAATAGTTGGTCAGGATATTTTAAGTATTTTTTTCAGTTTCACCAGCACAAATTCTTTCTTCATCTCTTTGCTTTAGCACTTTCAAGGATTGACTGAGCCATTTCCACTGCCACAAAATCTTTTGCTTTTAATGCAGTTTTCAATTTTTCATTTGCCTCGTCAAATAATTTATCTGAAATTATTCTTCTCTCATCCTGACTTTTCTTTCATTTCAACAAATTATCTTCTAGAATCTAAAGGTTTTTCTTTGAATGTTCCAATTCATTCATTTTTGTCATTTCTTCAATAAGTCTCTTCTTTTTTTCTCTTTGCAATCTTTTTTCTGTTTTTCATCTTCCAAATATTTTGTGTAGCATTTGTGAGCATTATGAGCCATTGCTGTAAGTTCCTTTGTAATAGGAACAAGTTCGGGTTTGTTATTGATTTTTTTTTAAACCATCAGCTACCGTTAAACGAGCATTCAACATTTTATCTGACTTCGATGCTTTATCATCAGTTAAAACTCTTGCGGATTTTAAAAAATACTTGCTCAACATCTGCATTGCCATGTGATAATGATAAACAGGCCTTTATCACTTTGGTAATATTCGGCTATTTAAAATGTCCCAATTAAATAAAATTTTGAACACTGAAAGATCTAGAAATTATCTTCAAAAGGACACCAAGTGTATCCTTATATCTGCAGTAGTTAGCAAGTTACAAAGAAGTGCATTTTTTGGCTTTAAATTAATTTTTAAATTTAATAGAGCTAGAAAGATTTTATATACACCATTGAAAAGACCAGACATTTTTCATCAGGGCAGATTGATTACTTTTTTTATTTTTTGTCCAAAAATGTTTTTTTTTTTTAATTATAAAGTAAATATCTCAAGTTATGATTGCACCCTAGAGGATTGGAGTTCATAACTTTTTATCTAATTATATTGAAAAAGTAATCAATCTGCCCTCTGCAGGAGAATGAGATCTTTCCAAAATGGCCAAATTTATGAAAATCCATTCACTAGAAGTCAAGATATTTTAAAATATAGAATCGCATTTGGTGAAAAAATTGAACGTGAGAAAAAAGTTTGCCAATATCGTACATACACACATTTCTTATTATCCTACGGAGATTAGGTTTACGCCATTATACAAGGGTCTAATAAAAACAGTTTTGGGGGTTAAAAACTTACAAATTTGAGAAAATCATTTGCACAGATTGAAAGTAGAAGGTTTGAAGGTTCCAATATATAATTTTCAAATTTTGACCCAAAATTCGATTTTTGAGGAGAGTCTCCCCTTAAACTTGTTCGTTCCTGAGGTTGCAAACAACGAAAATATTTAATAAAATGAGATGATGTGTTTTGAGAAATTGGTGTTTTTTTCAATTAAGTATCTGCAAATTGCAATATAGTGCTTTGTTTAAAAAACTACCCTGTCTTTGGTAGAAACATTCTTCAATTCCATCATTACTTCATCACCACATACCATATTCTCTAATAGCAAAAAGTTTTCATTAACAAACACGTCACTGTTAAAATTCTTAATCAGTGAAGCTGCTTTGGGATTCATGAAACGACCAATCAATGTAAACAGCAAACTTTTCAGAATATCATATAAAATATGGATAGCAGATTCCTGGCGTTGCAAAATATTGATGTGTTCGCAAAATAAGGAGGCTACAGATATAATAAAGTGTGACAACATAAAGACTGTGCTATAAAAGTATATTTTTAGTTGTTCATCATACTTGCATTTTTCTTTGGAATGTAATCTAAAAAAAATATTACTAAAGCACAGTACTGTTCTAATACTATTTTGGAAGAATCTAATAACGTCAACCAACGATTAAGAACATGTTTTATAAAATGATGCTTCGGAAGCTTTTTGTCAGTTTGAATATTTGAATAATCTTCAAGTTCGTGATGGCCAACCATGGAAATGATGGTAAATGGATAATACAAATTCAGAACCATCTTCAAGTTCTTATAATCCTTTTAAGAATGCATTATGTAAAGAATGTATGTTACAAAATCCCAAATCAATAAGTCCAGTTTTTTTCTTAAACCGAAGCACTTTAAGTTCTTCATCAAATAAGCGCCATACTTTTCTGTTAACATTTGGGCCATCACTTGAAAGCATTAATAACCCATCAAGTGGTAACTGAGCATTATCTAAACCTTGTAATAAGCTGTTGTTTACATTTTCAGCAGTACCATGGCCAATAAACATGGTTTGTAAATGCTGTACTACTACATCTTCAGATTTCTCAGACCAGTACCTTATCATTTGCAATTCCTTTGCCCCTTCACAATTTGTAGTTTCATCGAAAATCAGTGTATAAAATGCAGTTTGTGCTTCATCCAGCATGACTTTCTTGAAATACGGACCAAGTGCTTCAGTTATCAGATAACTTAATTTTGTAGCTTCTGAAATACTTCCTGGAAACAGCTTTGAAAGTATCCACATTTCCCTCACATGAAGAGGCTGGCATAATGCAGCATACATTCTTCATTGCCCAAATTAATTCTGCTTTTGTGGTAGCGTCTCTAGAAGAAAACAATTGAACAGTTTTCATTGTAGTACTTTCATTTTTATCACCACTGATTTCCTGATTTAAATCAATGCTTCCAACCGATGACAGTGCAGGTTTCAAATGTAATTGGGAATCACGTATTTTTAAATGAGCATTTTCGATATGTTGTGATGTTTCATAATGCTGTATAATCGACTGAAATCCTTTAGCTACGTTCAATGTTCTGATACAAATTCGAGAGAAACCAATTGTATTAGATTCCTTTTTTATCCAGGAGGATATTACATGGCCAGAGGAATCTCTCTTGTTCAGCCAATCCGCTTGGAAATTACATTTTCCCATATTTAATAACATTCTTCAAATGGAACAAAATTAACTTGTATGAATTAAAAGATTTGGCTCACGTCCGCCATTGCTACTGTAACCCGTTAGCCAATCAGGAGCCCGGTCTTCACGTGATCGGGGAAAATCAATCTTTGCTCGAGATACTTATAACTTCGTAGTTAGACAATTCTTTTATCATAATAAAAGCACGCTATTTACAACGACATATTTGATTGGCACACAAAAAACAACCTTGTAGAGGACGGACCTCTTTCAAATAAAAATAAAAAAAAAAATAATGGCAACGATACGCACATTTTTCATCGAGTTTTTTTAGACCGGAAGATAGGTATTTTGTGCATTTTTTCACGTAATGGCAGCAGTTTTTTTAGACTGAAATTGATGATAATTTACATTGGTGGTAAGTCTTCTCAAAGCAGTTTTCCAGGAATTTACCGTACATAGAAAGAAAATCTGTTACACTGAATAAAGAAAAATAGAAACATTCAATTAAATTCATGTGTCTCATATGCGTCTGTTTTTCTTTTAGTTGAAAACGTGACACGGTGGGAGTCCTGGCATAGGAGATAACTTATTTTCTATAGGTATATTTGCCAAGAGTTCCGTATATTTCCAAAATTTGTAGCCAGTTTCTGTCTCACTGCTCTGGATTTCTATTGCTTTTAAGGGTGTCAAGCATTTGATTTTTTTCTGCCCCAAAGAAAAATAATTCTCAAATACTTACTCCTTAATGCGATTCAGAAATTTTAACAAATTCTCAACTCTGCTGTCGGGTCCGATTCGTGTATGCACAGCTATATCCTTCATGACCATAAAATCGGCCCTAGTTTCCTCATTCAGACCTGATAAGATAAAATTTCATAAATTAAATCTTCAAGCAACCTAAAAGCAATTTCTTATTGATTTGTTAAAAACATAACCTAACAAAAGTTACATCATATTGGCTTGAATCTAGTATAAACTGCAGTTTTTCAAGCTCAGATTTTGGCTTTGTACTGTGAAAATTGTAACTCCACACTTAAAGAAATACAGAAGAGCCTTTGTATAGCAAAACGCAAGGGACCAGCAAAATCATTTTGCTATTAAGCATTCAGTATACCCTCCAGCAGTATCAGTGTACTCATACCATACCACGAAAACATCCCCCAAACAGTCACCCCCCCCCCCACCAGCCTGTCGTCTGCCAACGATGGTGTCGGGATGCCTGTTCACGCACGTTTCCTAAATCACATCTAATTTAAGGGAACTAATGCAAAAGATGTACATGTATACACTTTTGGGAGTCTATTGTAATAAGGACAAGGAAATAAAATGTTTTATTGAATTAATTACTTGTGGAGTCGTTTTATTATCTATGAAAAAATTTCCCTCCAAAACGTGAAAATTTAATGGTCAGCTTAGATTCGAGCCAATACAGTAGGAACCCACTCTGAAGCAATTTATTATAAGGCAGTAATAATTATAGATAATTACACTATACATAACAGGTTAAGGCAGTTTCAATTTAATAAAATCCAAATAGATTACCAGTCATGACACAAAATTCTGGAATTAACAGGAAGGGCTGAGTCATTCCTCTTTTAATATCCCTTTTCTTTGGAGCACTCACTAATAAAGGCTGCTGGTGGTCAGTGATTCTAGATTGCCAAGTCTATAATTAAAAGGATTACAAGTGTAATTAAAATTTAAAAGAATTAAAAAGCTGCATCAGACAAAACTAAGATTAGAAATTTACCTGTTCATAATAAGTAATGTAATTAATTTCGGTGCCATCTTTCAAACTAAAGGTTGAAGTAGGATTCAAATCCCAGTTAATGTCATCAATCCTGTAAGTTCTATTGTTATAGCTAAAAGAATGGGGGCAAAAAAACCATGTTAAACTTCAGGATTAATGAAAATAAAAGTTTAAATTAAAGACAAAAGCACAGAACAAAATCAAAAAATATCATCCTACCGAGTCATAACAATTGTCCCAAGCAGTTGTCTATTGGCATGTTCCTTAAAATTACGTTCATCCTTTTTATATAGCTCGTACAGCATATCCAATACACTATCTTGGCGCAAAATTTTAAAAGATAAATCAACACACATAAGGACGGAAGTTTCATGCTGTCGAATTGAAGTGATGTAACCGGGCCAAATCTCCAGTCTTTAAAAAAAGGAACAAATACTAAACCTGTTATTCTGACAACAAAATTATTTGGAATTTGCTTATTTATGTACTAATGGTCTTTTACGTACTAATTTATCTTGTAAGAACGCATGCTTGGGCTGTACGTTTATCTGGCTGTCTGCAGTTTGCATGATAACTTGAAAACTGATAAGACTTTCTCAAATTCTGTTTTAAGAAATATGACCATCAAGGTCTTACAAGGGGACTACGAGGTCTGTTAAGCTTGGATTTAACTAAAATTTAAATATGTTGTTATGCACCCCCTCCCACTATTATAGTGACTAATGGGCATTTGTTTACGAGATATAATTTAAAGTTAGTTATGTAAGCTATTGATGTGTATTTACAAATTCGGACAGTAGAAGGTTCAAGTAGTCAACGTGGTCAAGTACCTAGATTACAATGCTAAAGGTCCCAGGTTCAAATCTTGCACATTTTATAATTTTTGATAATTTCTTGATTTGATGTTAAACATTCAAATGTCTGAAGTGCATAGGAAGGTAACTAATAAATTCAATGTGATTTTTGGTGATCAGTTCATCAGGCTTTGGAAATTTTATTCAGAAGTCTCCAATTGGAATTTTTCGTGTATCTGTTACGGTTTATCTTATTAAAAATAACTTGTTACCTTCCTCAAATAAAATATAAGCAAAAAATTCTAAAAATACGTTTTTAATAATTATTATTAGTTTCATAATTTTTTCAAAAACACGTTTAAAAAAATAAGTTACATGAAATTACCGTAATTTTCGGCAGTAACGCCACAGCAGCAAAAATGTAAAATCTCTGACAGTTATTCTGCCCTCCCCTTCACCACACTTATATACCCATTTTTTTTAATTCTGTACACATAATATACTGGGTGGTCATAAATTATTGAGCGCATTTTGACAGTGAATATTTTATTAACCAAGAAATGTACACATTTCTTGTGAACATCATTGAAAAGTACAACTCAAACAGTTTGTCAGGTGTCACTATCACCACCAGGCGGCAGCACTGTTTGGCGTAGGAACACAAAACGCGAAAATGGCGACCGTGCAGCAGAAAGCAATGTGCGTTCTTTGGTTTCATGAGCAGAAATCCGTGATAGCAGTTCAACGGCAATTCCGCTTGGAATATGGACAACCTGCTCCTGGAAAGGATTCCATAAAGCAGTGGTATCAGCAGTTTAAGGACACTGGAAGCGTAGCCCACAAGAAAGGTGCTGGTAGGCCTACCGTCAGTGAGGAAGTCATTGAGAAGGTGCGAGATGCGTTCCAACGGAGCCCTATGAAGTCAACTCGGCGCGCCAGCTTGGAATTGCGAGTCCCACGATCTACGATGATGAAAGTGATGCATAAGCGTTTGAAATTGTATGCCTACAAAGTTCAGATTGTTCAGGAACTAAAGCCCGACGATAAACCGCAACGGTTTGCATTCGCGGAGCTCATTCTGCACAAAATTGATGTGGACAACACGTTCTTGGATAAAGTGGCTTTCTCAGATGAGTCAACATTTCATGTTTCCGGGCGTGTGAACAGACAACTGTCGCATTTGGGGATCAGAGAACCCTCATGAAGTCCGTGAACATGTTAGAGACAGTCCAAAGGTCAATGTGTGGTGCGCATTGACTGTCAATGAAGTGATTGGACCATTCTTCTTCACAGAGCAGTCGGTGAATAGCATCACGTACCTTGACATGCTGCAATGTTATGCTATACCGCAGCTTGAACAACGACAACCAGATGTTATTTTTCAACAGGATGGTGCACCGCCACACTGGGGAACGATTGTGCGGCGATACCTCGACGAACAATTTCCTGGTCGTTGGATTGGCCGCGGGGGGCCGATTTCATGGCCTCCGCGATCTCCTGACATCACACCACTCGATTTTTTCTTGTGGGGATATGTAAAGGACCGCGTGTACTCCAGCAAAGTGCGTGATCTTGATGAATTGAAGGAAAGGATTGTGGCCGTCATTGCAACAGTGACACCTGAAATGCTGCGGAATACATGGCGTGAAATCGAATATCTAATGGATATTCTGCGAGTCACTGCAGGAGCACACGTGGAAGTGCTGTAACTTCGGAATATTACGGAAAAAAACTGTTTGAGTTGTACTTTTCAATGATGTTCACAAGAAGTATGTACATTTCTTGGTTAATAAAATATTCACTGTCAAAATGTGCTTAATAATTTATGACCACCCTGTATTTCTGCATACATATCCTCCAGCGCCAAATAAAATTTTCGTCGAGTCCTAACTGCCTTTATGCTGCATGACTGTTCTTTGGCCCTTTCGATCTTGGATGTTAGTTTAAAAGCTTGCACGTCACTTTGGCGAATTTGAAAAATACTCTTGAACATGGTGGAGATATACTCGGTGTTCTTGCTTATAAAAATACTGGCGCTTCTAAAAGCTCTCGAACGCTCTCATGATAGTTTAGCCTAGTGCGCACTCATGAAATTTTTTGATAGTCAGCCCTGAGCATTGAGATAAAAGCCCGATTAGTAAATAAGAGCGAACTGCCACAAACTCTTAATACTTTCAAACTTTGTTTTAAGCGTAATTATTTATTGTTAGATATTATAATCTGGTGGGGCTTTATTAGATTTCAATGCATTTATTCTTTTATGAAAAAAATAAGTGTTAAAGCGCAAAAATCTACTTACGAGAAAAACGAAACTTTTAAGAAAATTCAAAATCTAAAGGGGCCCATACACTGGCGGACGTAGCCTGCAACAAGCTGCAGGCATTTTTCACCTTCTGTTGCCTTTATTGCCCACACACTAGTACAGGCCAGCTGGGTTGGCAAAGCTCCAACTTCCTGCTAAATTCCAGTTTTCTTGTAGATTTCTTGGAAGTAGTGAAAATGCATTTCACTACTTTCGCAAATTATATAATAAATATGTAAAGCTATATGTGCACGTATGTGCAGGCTCAATAATTCGCAAATTATTTACTTTGAACTGACGACAACATTGAAGTCAATATAGAAAATATTGTTAAAAGTCAAATATAAAATAAAATTAAAAAAAGGGGTATAGTTTTGCCAAGAATTTTAGCACTAAATTTGTCAATCTACATTTCAATTATTGGAATAATTTCATAGAGGGTGTGGGTAAATTCCACTAAACAAGAAATCAACTTGATTAATGGGATTGATTAATCTATAATTAAACAAAAAATGTAGCTCTCTCTCTCTCTTTTGAACATCGCTGGCTGTGATAGAATCAAAGTTATCGAAACATCAATTCAAGTGGAGTGTTACCTGTACCAGCGAAGGTCTGTGGTCTGGTGACAATACCTATCGATTGGACCCCAGGTATATTCCGCGATTTTTTGTAGTTTTCGAGATATGAATTTTTTTGTGTTATTTTCAGATTTTTTTAATTCAAAAGAATGGTAATAAGAGGCCATATCTATAAAACATTCCTGTCTAGCCTAAAAAATTTTTCTGATTATACAAAAAAAAAAAAAAAAAAAAAAAAAAAGGAGTAATTACAATAAAATAAATAGTTTCTAATCAACAAGAAGGAATTATAATTTTTATCTATAAATGAACTAAAAAAGAATGCTTTAAATCAAATAGTTTTTTAATCAATTCGAAGGAATTTTAACTATCTACAAATGAAGCAAAAAATAAAATTTTAACTTTTCAATGATCAAAAAAGAATTATAACTTAATCTAAAAGTAAACTAATAAATAAAATTCAAAATTAAAATTTTTTATATGAACACAGGAATTTCATTTAGCTTTAATTTTTTAACTACTTTTAGAATAGGACTAATATCTCCTGACATTTTGCTTGAATTCTAATAGCTAATTTAATTTTTTAGAGGGAGAGGTAAGGTAGACTTAGGATATGGCCATATAAACAAGTTTTCCCACAACAGTATGACAATATGAATATCATCAATTTGACCAAAGGTTGCACACAAAGTAGGATATCCTGAAGATCAAAGCAATTTTTATGTGGGTTAAAAACCGGCCACTTTGAATTAGTAGCCCCCCCCCCCCTTTTACCCACTGTAGCAATAATTCCCCGTCGTGTATAGCCTTTTGTGCACCCTTAATCTTTAACAATCGTGATTCTATACAAGATTTAATCTAAAGCAGTGCAAAATTCCCAATTTTAAATGCAAATAAAATTAAGAAAATTATATAAAATTCATTACTTGTGTTTCGGAATCTGGGCTGATGCAGCCATATCAAAAAAGTTTCGTCCTAGTTGTTGAAACTTCAAATGGGTGAAATTTCTGTAATTAAAAAAATAAAGAAATACTTTACAGAAATGGCTATTACAGGCAAGGGAAATCTTTAATAAGTGTTCTTATTCTACACAAATCCTATAAAATGCCCTGTTAAAATGTTAGACTCATACTTGCGCATCTGAATGTTGCATATCTGCAGGACAACGGGATCACTTGGGTCCAATTCTCTAATAAATTTAATAGTTATCCTTATATTGGTTCCGTCACTTCTTCTCTGTGAAAAAACTTCAGTTACCTAAAGCCAATGAAAAGAGACTGTCAATATCCAAGGAGAGCCTGTCTATGAAATAAATTTTAAATGGAAAGAAAAAAAATATATCCTTCAGCAGGAATTTCTCTTCAAATTTGGCATGTACCTCAATATCTGGAAACTACATAAAAGATTTGCAGTCGACTCGTGTTATAACGAAATTGGTTATAATGAAATTACTGAAATAACGAAGTTTTTCATAGTCCCCGTCAGTTTTGTTAAGAAAAAACAACTGCTTATAACAAAATCTCTTAACGAAAAATCGGGTAAAGTGAAGTAATTTCACACCTGATATAACGAACTAAAAACGACGTCGTAAATTGGGCAAAATAACGATTTATCGTAAAGGCAACTCACAATACATGCCGTTAGGCTTATTTCACGTAAAGACGAAAAAACAGCAAAAATTGTACGCTGATTTTGAGAGTGCGGAAATGACGTCTGTTTGCCTGAAAACAGCCAATAAGAATCCATACAAAAGCGGAAATGGTGGAAAGATCGAAAGCGGAAGCAAGTAGAATTTACTTCTTCAGTAGGCCTATTCTTCAGATTACGATCATTGATCGATGACTTCGAAAAATAGAAGCAAAAATCTTTCTAGAAAATATCATGTACTGAAAAAAGGAAAAAAACATTCTTATGAAAATATCAAATGCTGATAAAGAAGCACATGTTGGAAAGAAAGTTATTCGGAACTCAACGGCTTTAACCTGGGAGGGGAGAAGGAGAAGAGAGAACGCAAACAATTGAACAAGTTCGCGAATTTGTTGATTTATATCAAACAGTTTAAAAATCTTTCAATGATCTTTAAACTGTTTGTTTATATATCGACTGAGCATCTCAATCCATTAGAAAAGACAGATTTTCGACTACAAAAACTCATTCGAATGGAAATCTGGTTTTTGGTAGTGTTTGATCAAAAAAATTTCACCAAACTAGCGAAGTCGAATGGAAATCACATTTTTTGTTTGATTAAGGATATTTCATCGCTGTTTAGTCGCAATATTTCAAATTTCAACTAAAACCTACGAATTCTAAAGTGGAAAATGCATTTTTACATTAAAAAATTGGGTTTCACATATAATGAAATATCGGTTATAACAAACTTTTTATGGTTTCCGGTGAACTTCGTTATAACGAGAGTCGACTGTATTAACACTTATGCGCATTTCAGCAGTCACGCTGCCTTCCTTTAATAACTGTTTTTACTAATCACTGTCAAAAATGAATGTGAGCAACTTCTGAACAGGTCTACACCACTAAGATTCATACAACCAAAACCTACCATACTGGCTCCTTCTGCAATTACAAGTCGACAGTGATAATTTTGTGTTAGGACCTCGCGCCACAAGATTTGAATTTCAATCATGGTAACCTCGTTCCCCTGACTTGAAAAAGGGCATGTCTCCCTAACAGAAAATCTGGAAGAGCTAAAAACTCAAATGACAGATGCCATAAATGAAGTGACACCATGCATGCTTCAGGTCACTGGGAGGAATACAAGTATCAAGTGGACATGTGCCATTTAGCTGGCAGGGATCACATTGTCAAAACTTAGTATATTCTGAGCGTCATGCAATTTCACCCACTTCTGATGTTGATTTAAAATGTATTTTTGAAACCAGATGAAGACTTTTGATACGCCCTGTATAAAGGAAGCTTTCAATCAAACAAAAAGAATTATGCACACAAAAAACTAAAAAAGTTTCTATTCTCTACCTCCTTTTCTAATTTATTGCTGGTCCATAATGCCATCCCATCAAAAAGATAGGCTCGATTAAATTGGTCTCTGTGGTCACTCATCATTGACTTGCGCATTCCCAAGCTCTCAATATCAGGATCAAAATTAACATGGTACTGATAAATTGCCCATTCAGGAGTCGACTCGACAGGAAAATAATTTGCATACAACTTAATAGGGTCTCCGCTTTGACCTAAAATGGAAATTTGAACAAGATTAACACTTTCAATACTTTTATAAAAATTATGAAAGGCCAGAAAAAAAAATTTAATGGTCAACTTGTACATAGAAAAGATAATGATCCAAAATGAACATTTAATTATATTGAAAAACTTTCTAACCTCTTTTATCAGTTACATGAGCAGGCCGAGTTGCAACAACATCTTCCTGCCGTCCACCACGTGAAACTCCTCTACCAGCTGTTCTACCTGTATCTCCACGCCCCTCTTCTTTGAAAGAAAGTTTACCCATCTTTGCTGCCAAAGCTTCCGACGACGCATCTAAAAAAATAAACGAAGTGCTACACATTAGATGATATTTAAGTAATTTTTAAAATACCGGGCAATAGAAAGAGATTGAAAACATTCTCAGAAGTGATTGCATTATTCACTGTTATATGTAAAATGATATAAACCTGCGATAAGTTTAGATTTTTCAGCTTTCTCAAATCGAAATTCTAAAACTCCCTCTTTAGCTTTTAATTTCATATTCTTACACTTCATTTGATTATCAATATTAGTTATTGGTTCTTTTCACCATAAACATTTCAGACATAAGAATGAAATATCTTTTGCAATTCTTATTTGTTAAGAAAAATGGAAGGAGAAATTCCAGAACCTATCATTGGACCGGACGTTTACTATTTAATAGTCTTTAATATTTTGCCGACAGCCCAGTTGGAGGAGATGAGCTCAATACTCGTGCTCCCTGGTTCCAACCCAGGTCACAGAATTTTTCCATTCATTTTCACGAAAAATTTTAGGATTACTTCCAACAGTCATGGTGCTTTTATAATGTTTCTCACCTCCCGAAGCGCCTGGTTTTGTATCTGCACGAGAGCCACCTCTATGTGTGGCACGGCCTCCAGCAGTTGGTGGTGCAGTGACCTAATAGAAGAGAACATCAAGATTAACTTGTTAAAAGCAATATATAAATTTCTAATTTCATATTACAAGAACTAAAATAAAAATTAACTGATAAGCTACAACTAAATTTTACTGATGACAGTTTTGTTTCCTTGCTTTTTTGTGTCAGTACATTTCAAATGTCAATAAGCCAGTATTTAGTGCTGTAAAATTCACTATATTACCAGGACCAACAAAAAATCCAGTAAAATTTTACCCCAAACATTAAAAATCTTATTTTATGAACAAGTTATGCATAAAATATAATGTAATTTTATATTAATTGTTATGCAATTATAAAATTGATGTAATAATGTGACAAGATAGAAATAAGTTTTACATATGCAGGGCTCGACTAATTCCAAAAACCTGAATAGACAGTTGGTGACAAGAAATTCAAATAAAAAGTGAATTAATTTATTGTATAATGAACTGGTACTGTATATGCAAAATAATTAATGTATATTACACTTTAATTTCATCAGGACAAAACCCTCTCCAAACATAGCCATTTATTGGCGACGGAAAATTCAAATGAAAGTGTAATAATGTAATATATAATGGAACTATACATTGTAAATACAAGGTAATTAAAGTTCTGTGATGTATATTATACACTAATTTCGTTTTTCATTCGTATTTTATTGGCGACGGGAAATTCAAATGAAAAGTGAAATAATGTAATATATAATGAACAATACATTGGGGGAGGCCGTGGCCTGGTGGGCTTCCACTGAACACCCAACTTCAGGGAACTTAAGCAACACCAGGCACGGCTAATCACTGGATGGGCGACCATCAGTTAGATACGATCTTCAGCCTCCCCCGGCTGCTGCAACCATCTTAGAGCAGACGTTAATCCAGGTCCATCCAGGAACCCAACTCGTCGGCCTCTGGCCATACAGGTCCTGGATGGACGTATTGAATTCTAATAAATAGACAAATAAATAAAAAGAATATATTAAATTTACTAATTTATATGCAATTTCAGGAAATAAACTTTATGGGCAGAGCTTGAGACGTAAGAACTTGTTTTTAACTTCGTTTGCGATGATTTCGTTTGTTGGCTGTCTGGTCATGCTAAGTGAGGGAACCAAATTTCGTAATAAAGAGCTAAAATATACCTTAAAATCTATTGTCTGGGCCGAAAAATCCTTAAGTTATAGGGATAATTACGCTATAAAAATTTTGCTATATGGAGATTGAAAAAGCATTAAATCAATAGGATTTTTGCCGGGACCACAGGAAATTTCATTATAGAGAGAATTTCGCTATATCGACGTTCGCTCTACGGAGGTTCTGCTGTATATTATATGCTAGTTTCTTTTGAAATTCGTCAGTTCGAATTTAAGTTTGAAATCCCCCCCCCCCCCATTCAAGTTTTGGTGACGAAAAGTGGATGGGAAATTGAGAAAAAAAACAAATTAATGTAATGTATATTGTTTAAACTAGAGTAGCCTGTAGTAAAAGAGTAGCGACAACTCATAGTCGGCGCCATGTTGTGTCGAACTAGTAACAGGAATAAGTGACATTTAATTGTTTTTTCCATGCCTTTGGGATGATACAATTTCATTTTATGTTAAATTCTTGAGCTATCACACCAAAGGAATGGAAAAAACAAACGCCAGTAATTCGTGCCACTAGTTCGACACAACATGGCGCCGACTGAGTTGTCACTACTCTTTTACTACAGGCTACTCTAGTTTAAACTGTATGATGTACTGTAATATACCATTATATTAAATATTTTATGCTAGTTTTAGTTTGAAATTCATCAGATTGAAGTTTTTACCCCCCCCCCCCCCTCCCCATTAGCTTTTGGTGGCATAAAAGTGGACGGGAAATTGATATAAAAAGCCCATTAAAGTACTGTATAATGCATTCTAATATACCAATATATTCAATGTTATACACTATTTTCGTTTGAAGTTCATCAGAACCCCCCTCTCCCCAGCTGTTGTAGCACTAATTTTTCCCTCTTGTATAATGCAATCCCACAAATTTAGGTAGTTTTTCAGGTCAAAATTTTTCGCTTTATAATAGAATACAGTATTTTAAAGCCTTAAAAAGAGCTTTCAAAAATAAGCGCTTTTTTTAAACACCATATGAACCCTGGAATAGGAAACTGAATTCAAAAAGCTCAAGATATTTAAAGAAAACTTACTTTTGGAGGAGGCTGCTGCATAGTAGCCATAGGAGGAACACCGGGCTCAGTCTGTCCTGGTCTTCGAGGGAGTTCCGAAGGCTGGCCCCTACTGCGCCCTCGGGCCCTTCCCCGTGATCGTGGTTGCTGTTCAGCCATCCTATAAAAGGGGCAGAACAAATTAAATTCATCTGTTAAGCTCAAGCTCAAAAATGTAGTTAATAAATGATTACAAGTTATGAAAATTGAATCAATAATTTCACCAGGAAACTGATTCTGTGGACAAAATTTTATCTCCCAGAATACCTTATTTTGTCAAAAGAATCTAATAGCATTTTCGAAGAGAAACCCCCCCCCCCCCCCCCAGTCGTTGTAGCACTAATTTTTCTGTCTTGCAAATTTTGGGTGCTTTTTCAGGTCAACATATTTTGCATTATAGTAGAATACTTATGGTATCTTGTGCTTTGCTGTAGTCATTGTACGCTGTATTAATCTAACATAAGAAGCATATCTATACTTTTTACTAATTGCCGCCAATACAATGCCGTGAGCATGTCACGTGATTTTGTTGATTTTTATTCCAGTATTGCCAACTCACGTTTTCAGATCGCGCTAGCAGTGTTGCTGAAACGTGCCAAAAACAGCGCTAAAATTCGTCAAAAACGCGTTAAAAAAAACGCTAAGTTGGAGCAAATATCACCAAGGATATGATAGCCCCATTTATAAAAACAAATAATTAGCATCATGTGTACATATAATCACTTATTATACATAATACAACGAACATGGGTACTTTTGGGCAACAGCAGCATTGCCCATTGGCTTAGAGTGTACATTTATCCAGAGCAGAGCCAGCGCCCTCTAGATCTAACAGATAGAGGGTGCTGGCAGAGCTAATAAAAGTCCAGATTGGAAGAGTTTTACTGTATTTACAAAAATGATAATTCATCTGCTTAAAAAGTGTTAAAATATCGCTAAAATAGTACGATCGCGCTAAATTGAATATTGTTTAAAAGAGGGTGCCACTCTCTTTCTCTCTCTCTTGTCATTTCACTTTTCTCACGGGAAAACTGGCCACGAAAGTCATGATGTAATAGTGCATGTTGTGATATATTTGCAATATTAACTGACACTCCCATTTAAACGCGATCTAGCTGTTATATTGACCACCAGATGGCAAAACATCAAAGTCTGCTCTAAATAATCAGATATACAATAGAATTCAACATAAAAATTCAACTGGTTATAAAGTTTAAGTTTTTATCTTAAATAAATGATTCAAAATGATTCATAGAAATTTGATAAATGAAGCCTAGATTGCTTGAAGTGCCATCTACTTCCGGGACGCGTCGATAGCATTGGAACAGTTACGTGTCATAACCTCTTCAATTAAGAAACCATGCAGAAGGTAAAAGTATTAATATGGCACATAAGTACTTTTAGGACGATTAATACGATTAATCGTCCTAGCTTTTATATCCCAGGTAATCTCGTACTGCATGCTGGGATCGCCACCTAGCTGCCGCCACTAAATTACACACAATATTTCCGGTACTAGTCATGAATATTTATGCATGTGGACATAAGCTCTTTGGAAAATTAGCGATTCAAATGCAAGGGATTTTTTTTTCCGCTGCAGTTTTTCAGGGATTTTGGATGAGTGGTATTGTTTCTAATGCAGTAGCAGTTAGACGATTTATTAAAATATAGAAGGATACGAAATATAGAAGATATATAGGACATTTTTGAACGATTTCTTCATAATATAGGAAGTATAGGAGAACTTCCGGGGACTGCATTCGTCTCCTTTTGGAGATACTAACAAGGGAAGTACACAAAGGTTTACAAGAGAACTTCGTTTGCACGCAAGCATACCTTGGAAGCAATGGTGTTGCACAGTGGCGGTAGTGCTCCTGAAGTTCAAAGCTAAGAGGAAAAGTAAAATTGTTAACTACGGTTGCCAAAGCATTGAGGTTAGAGCACAGTTATTAAGCACAAAACCTTAATTTTGCTGTACAAATGTAAGTCTCGAAATAATTTATACGATGAGGTAAGCATCCACGAATACTATTCTTATTTAAAATTATAAAGCACCGCGATACATACCCCTCACCAACGTTAACATGTCACTCTACATCACAAGCATTGTCTAAGTAAATCGCTACCTAGGGGGCTATGGCACTGCTCAAGCATACTCCTCTGAATTCAAGTTCAACTAAATCGCTTTCCATCCAGGCATTTAGTTACTATCAACCAAAAATCCAATAGTTGAGAGATTAGCTATAGCAAGGCTGGTTTTAGACAAGGGTTAAAGTGGTCCAGGCCCCGAGGGGGGAAATTTCGAGCCAATGGGCACAAAATTGGAAATCCAGCCCTGACTATCGAAGATATCGAAACTAATCGCCTCAACCATGCTGTCGAAGTCGGGCCCACTATTATCTGAACAATATTTTCGTGAATATTTCTTCGAGTAATTAAAAAAAATTTGCCTGGTAAACCTAAGTAGCAATAATAGCCACCCTTCAGTTGCAAGACATGTCAAAGAACAACTTTGGAAGCTAAGACTTTCTTCTTTTCAATGGCTTGAGAGTTAGAGCCCTTTTTATTAAAGAAGTTTTTAATACCTCTTGCTCTATACATTTATCAAGAACTTTTAAGGATGTTAAAAACAATATAGAATATATGTAAAAAGAGATCAAGGCCAACAGCACAAATCTCTAAAATATTAATATCACCAAAATAGAAAATCAAGTGAATTTAAGGGAAAACCACCTCGCCTAACAGACACTTTGATTCCCTGGCAGAATTGCGTGTCTATGTACATGTATTGTTCCTCTTCTCAATAGCGGACATATTTTCTTCCCCTAGAGGTGTCCACTATTGAGAGGTTTCACTGTATAGGGAAACTGAATGAAACCAGCTACATTTTTCTACTTCCTACCAAAGTTCCCGGATTTTTTTTTCTAAGTTTCAGTACAATTCCCACATTTTTCCCAGCACTAATGAACTTCCATACAGTTCCTGTACATTCCGGTTTTCAGGGATCGCTGGACACTGATTAATACACACACACACACACCGCTTTAATATGGCTTTAACAATGGAATCTTTGTATGGCTGTGTGTGTTCAAATCTTTTAGTTTTCGGGGTTTTTTTAAAGAAAATTTTGCATTTCTTAATTTGCAAGCATCAATAGTAGCTTCAGATGAGTAACTTTCAGTTTGGTGGGAATCTGTGAGCTACAATGTTCGTGTACTTCCCTTGTAAGTGCTAAAATGCCTACATTTACAACAGAACAATTAACTGAAATTAACTGACTATGTAGGGAGAAGGGGGGGGGGGGGCAAAGGTTCAAAAATTCAACTTGTACATTTGAATCACTTACGGCCGGTTGCAACAACGTCAGTTAAAACGACCCTAACTTTCGGTTAGTTAACGATCGGTTAAGTCCTTTAACCGGGAAATGTTGCACCAAGCCTAGTTAAGTCTCAGTTAGCTAACTGGATGGAATATGAGTAACGAGGACTGTGATTGGTTCGTTTTGCTCCAATTAAACTTCCGGTCAACATGGCTGATTGTTTTCAATCAACGATATGAAATGAGCTGTTTGATAACTAGATTATCCAAATAGCGTATCAATTTAGCTGTTTGATAATTAGCTTATCCAACGAGTTATCCAATTAACATATCCACTTAACTTTTCCAATTAGCTGTTTGATAATATTAACTTATCCGTTTAGCTGTTCGATAATTAGCATATCCTGATTGCTGTTTGAAAACTAGCTTATCCATCTAGCTCACCCAATTAGCTTATCAAACTAGCTTATCCAGGAGCTTATCCAAATAGCTGTTTGATAATTAGCTTATCCTAATTGCTATTCAAATGGCTTATCCATTTAGCTTATCCAATTAGCTTATCCCATTTGTTATCCAAACAGCTTATCCAAATTGCTATTCACATCGCTTATCCATTTGGTTTATCCAATTAGCTTATCCAATTAGCTAATTCAAATTGCTATTCAAATCGCTTATTCATTTAGCTTATCCAAATAGCTTATCCACTTCGCTTATCCAATTAGCTTATCCATTTAGCATATCCAATTAGCTTATCCAAATAGTTTATCCAATTAGCTTATCCAAATAGTTTATCCAATTAGATTATCCAATTAGCTTATCCATTTAGCATATCCAGTTAGCTTATCCAAATCGTTTATACAATTATCTTATCCAAATGGCTTATCCAAACAGCTGGTTGATAATTAATTTTCCAAACGGCTTATCCAAATAGCTTATCCAATTATCTTATCCATTTAGCTTACCCAAACAACTGCTTGATAATTAGTTATCCAAATGGCCTATTCAAAAAGTTTATCCAAATTTATTTGCTATTAAATATTTCAAGTACATTAACTTATCCAAATGACTTATCCAAATAGCTTATCCATTTAGTTTATCCAAATAATTTGCACAATTAGCTTATCCATTTATCTGTTTGATAATTAGTTTATCCAATTAAGTTTAAAATATATTTCTCTTTCGGAATGCCATTTTGCTTCACTAACCATGAACTTAAACCGTGGTCATCGAGCGTTTAAGTTAAACCGCCATTTAACGTCTGGTTAAGCCCTAATCTCTCTTGATGCAACGCAAAAAAATTTAAACGGGACTTTAACGAAGAGTTAGTTTTAACTGACGTTGTTGCAACCGGCCGTTAATTGGATATTCTTAGCCACTGAAGCTTTCAGACCAGTTATTACAAAATCCCACATGTCTGGACAGGTCCATAATTTTGTGTATTGTATTATAATATATTGTAGTATACTGTAGTAGTTAGCTATAGAGGGCATTTTTGAACTCCGCACAAAGTTCACAACAGGGTGATATGTGATAACATACTGAACGTTTTTTTTTTACAAAAGAATGGATGGTCCAATGTTCACCATTAAATTGCTACAGGGAAAAACGTTGGAAATACTCTACTCATTACCAGTCGAATCATCCATGCAAGCAGCATGCAAATTAGACCAGGATTTTTAGCTAACTGCTGACTCCTTAAACCTTCGGAGTAGTCGTTTTACTCCTGGAAAGTCTTGTAGTTGATGGCAGCATACACTGAGGAATTTGCAGACAATAGGCATATTCGGCAACTCAAATCTGACTGAGTCAGATCTGACTAGGTCATGTGACCTGTGACGATTTTCTGACTTGCATCTGAGCTGATCTGAGTCGAAGTGCCGAAAGCAAAATCTGAAAATCTGACCGACTTGAAGACTGAAGCGACATCGACCTGCAGAATAGATCATTAGATAGTTCATGGAGCAACCCAACGTGGCTAATTTGAAAATAAACATGACAATTAGTAATGAATCCTCACTATCCCGAGCCCATTAAAACAGTGTTAACGACAATAAGGCTACTATCAGCTGTAGTCATTTTCGAGAGCGAAGAAAACGAAATATTTTTAATCCTATCGGAATAAAAATACAATCATTGTCCTGTAGTAGGAGGGAAAAGTTTTCGTATCGAAACGATCGCCTGTGCAGGGGTTCTCAAACTTTTATTTGTTCGTAGCACACCTTAATTATGTTTATTTTTTCTTAATTTTTTTTTTCGTGGCAAGGTCATGCAATTTCACAATGCATAGCTGTACCGCGGTACACCCTTTTGAAAACCAGTTTAAACCAGATTAAACCAGTTTTTTCCTTATCTTTTGTTATCCTTGACCCCTGCTACAATGGACAGAAGAGAAGCTACGTCATGGATTAATTTTCTGACTTCCTCAGTCAAGAATTTTTCGACTGAGCAAACGTCACGATTCTGACTGGATTTAATCTGTCACAAGTCCTTTGCCGAACACGTTTTTGGAGCAGTCAGTCAGTCAGAATCAGTTGCCGAACTCTTCGCACCTCTGATCCAGTCAGATCTGAGTTGCCGAATACACCTATATATGGGAATGTATGTGACATGCCAGGCATTTTTGAATATGTCCGCCAATCAATGTCGCGACAACGTTAGGCATGTATCGTGGTAGCTCCTTTGAGTACTTGCTGTAATTAGTTGTCAATAATATTGTTAACTAATTGTTGGCAATATTTTTCCCTGTAGTGATTTAATGGTGAACTTGGTAAAACATATTCCGTACGTTATCACTATCACCCTGTGAAGTTTGTGTACAGAATTCAAAAACCCTATATAGAGGTAAATTAAATCTATTATTCTTTGAATCCCTTATTAATAACTTATTTGCATTAACAAGAGCACACTTCAAAGCATTTACCTTATTTACGTCCAAGCTCAATTTCGCGCTCAACTTGGTTCAATTCCTGACAGCTACCTCAAAAGTTTTCAACCACTTGCACCTTTAAACGAAATTGCCCGTTTTCTGGAAATACAAAATTTATTTTGCATAAATCAATATAAGCATCTTATCCTCTTCATAATGTTTCTTTTTCTTTTATATTTTTTTTAATCTAATACATTTAACAATGCAATCCACCCGCTAGAGAGAAAAAAATAGGCCTAACGACAAAGTCGAAAGTTAACTTTTGTTTTCTTTAAATTCGTAAACTGAATTTGTAAATTGAATATCCGTGATAGTTATTTTGTACTAAACCAAATTTATTATCACATAATTTATATCAAAACTTTCGCATCGTATCCGATTTTGGTTCAGATAATTTACAACCTCCATGTGCTTAGGTGTACAGTACATGTATAGGTTAATCGAACTTTCATGTGAACTTAGAAAGAATGGTTCCAAGTTCTAAGAATGAAAACGTAATTGCAAAGGAATAAATTGCTAAATCCAAAGTATTCACTTCCAAATTCCATACTTAAAAAAAATTAAGTAAGCAAGTTGTGAATGTAATGGAAAACAGCTTTGGGTTGATTATCTGAATATTAAAATTGATTCGGTTTTAATTTTATACATTACAATAATTACATTTTTAAAACTACCAATTATAATGAAGAAAACAAAACCATATTTTTAAAACTGCTTTTACTTACCTTTATAAATTGAACACGCTGCTGCCACTGTCTTCACGATTCGGGTCCTAATGTGAATAAAAAAATAAAATAAAATAAACTCGTCACTCGGAGACAACAGCACGAGAATTGTGATTGGTCGAACGAAATATAAGGGCAAATCCTATTGGTCCTTCAAAATGTTTCTATCTCCGGACTAGGAAATAACAATGTGCTGAACTCTTCTATTTGTTTATATTATTTCTAAAATATTAAGTAGGTTAAATATATTATTTAAAAATTATTATAAACGTGTATGCAAACATGTTATTAATAACATTTGTGTAAGAAATAATGTAAGAAGTTATCCCGAAAACTTTTAAATGGAAGTTTACGAAGTTTTACATGTAAGATAATAGAATTTTAGGTGTTGAAGATGGAATATAAAATAGATGGGCCTATTGCGGTAGTCTTGCTTCAAATAAGAAAATGAGCAGTAAACCAATATTTTATCTTTTAAGGTTAACTTCCACGCGTTTCGTTTTTTTCTTTGCGTTCATTCTTCAGGTAGATGAGATAAAACGTTGCCGCACGTTTTAATAGTAACTTTTCCACATTTGCAGAGTTTGTTTTTTTTTGAAGCATATGTTATGAAGTTAATGAACTAGAAATACCCCCACTCATTCCTCTTCTTCGGCCATTGTTATTTGTGTAAGATCGTGTGCCATTTGAGATAAGCGTATAAGGTTACGGACTCAGTGTCCCAGGGCAGGAGATCTTGAAGCAGCCAAAAAAAAAAAGAAAACAACAATAATCGAACATAAAAATAGAAGGGAATGTAATATAAAACAGGTGTTTATTTACATAAAAACAACGTTATTTTTCGTTTAACAAATCATTATGAAGAGACGTGAAATTTCAGGGAATCTGTTGTTTTAAATGAAATCAAATTTTATTATAAAAAAAGAAAAAAAACAAAAACAAAAAAAAGAAAAAAAAAACGATAAAAGCAGGATTGCGATTCTTTTAACATTAAAACAATGATATCAAGTTCACTAGCTATTTTTTTAAGAAAATTCATACAGCTAAGTTGCCCAAATGTACGAAGTAACATGCTCTTGTGAAAGAGCTTGAAGAGGACTCTTTTCTATTTGGTATTCAGTCTAGCCATAGACGGGGCGAAACTAATAAATAGCAGCTGACATGACTTGAGAGTGACTGTTAAAGAGGACAAAAGAGGGTCGTCAGATATTGGATGGCTAAGAATGACCTTCAAACCTAGTGGCTTTTAGAATGTGGAGTAAACTATTTTGTATAGAAACCCATCAATAGTACAATACAAAATAATGCTTTATAGAAGATGTTGCTTCCCATAAAAAGAATTATTGCTAAAACTTGAATGAATATGAAAGACTGAGATCATTCACAGTAGGGCAGATCTTTTACTTTATCCTACACATCAAATCCAATCATGTAACAAATGATATCACTTCTGCCAATTCAAGTATCTAAAAACATTCTTTGTAATTCTTCCCTTGAGCATCTTCCAAAGTGGATTATACCATCTAATTTATATACAGTAAAATCCATGTAAATCGAAATGAATTTGAAATCCTCTACTCTACATAAATTTATTATTCAAATTTTGTCAGTTAAGTCAAAGATTTTTTGATTAGTTCTGGATAAGTCGAATACCTTTTAGCCAAGAAATATTGGGAGGAAAAAAAAATTCTGCTGTCTTTCTCCTGTTGTTTTTATGCATGTGAGAACCACGCTTTGCCCTTAAACCATCAAATAAATTGATGAAACTCAACTCAAACAGAAGAGAATAATAATAATAATAATAATACAGAAACTCTTCAAACACATCACAATTCCAAATAAAGGTTGTCCCAAAATGAACTGACATTTTTATATGGACCATGGTACAACCAGAGTAGAGATTTTTATATGCTCTCATTATTAAATATTAAGGTTAATTATGCGAAACAACACAATCGAACAAAGTGTAGAAATTTTAAAAATTCACTTCAAAAATGGTGAAAATTTTAGAAAACACTTGGTTCATTTTGGGACACCCTTTAGAATGGCCACCTAATAGCTCAGACCTTAATCCCATCGAGACATTGTTTTTTTTTTTCACAGTATCTGTTAAAAAGCAAAAGCTAAAGAACCTCCATGAATTGAAGAAAGTTGAGAAGTTATAAAGTGTGTCCCAAAATGAGTTGATAGTTTACGTAAAATTTTTACCATTTCTACATGTACTTCGATTGTGCAGTTTTGCATAATTTAACCTCAATGTTTAATAAGAACGGCATATAAAAATCTCTACTCTGGTTGTGCCACGAAAAAAAAATGCAATCCCTTTAGAAGAGGGAAAGAAAAATTCCACAGTTTGGGTTCAAACAAGGGCCCATGCACATTGGAAGTAATAAAGCAAGCTAGAGTGGTGCCAGCAATAATTTTTTTTTATTTTCAGCCTGCATCTCCCCTTTTATCCAGGAGACTAGCTGTTTGGGATGATTAGTTTCCAGTTTTGTTATCAATAATCACATGAGCCTTATCCCAGCCTCGTTTTGGGAATATTGTTTAAGTCTAATTCCTTGCAAGTTGAACTTTTTCATGGTTCCTTGGCAGTTTACACTTAAGCAGATTACACTGTACAAGCTCTTTCATTTATTGGAATAATCTCAATCAAATCATAATAATAATAATTAAGAAATATACAACTTCTTGAACAGTAAAAGTGGTTTCAAAAATGTGAGGACCAACCTGTTGATTATTGACAATGTCAGTCCCAACATTTGTATTCCATTGGTATCTGTATAATGGTAAGGGGGAAGCAAGTGATGGACTATTTCAGGTGAAGTTAGGTGGGGAACATTTAATATTGAATAGGGATGTGATAGTGCACAAAATGGTTGCAATAAGAATCTGAATTTCTATTTACTATAGGTGAAATAGTCATGTATTGATGATCAGTTGAATATTCTATGCCTGTTTGCATTTCCATCATTTTAAATGTCACTTCATCAGACCAAACAACCTGAAGGGAATATAGTGGGATTAAATGGTTCTTCTGTTAATTCTTGTAAAAAAGAAAGTTGCATAAAATTTATTTTGCCTTAATATTGGGAACTAAAGAGTGGCTTATGGTTAATCCTTGACTAATGCTGTGGGTAATGTTTGAGATGAAACGTCAACTGTAGCAGATATACATCAATCATGCTTTCTTCATCCCATACCACTTAACATGAAACGGTCTTCATTCCATATCACCCTTTCTTCTCTTCTTCATTTTAAAAGTATCATTTGCATGTATATTTTTGGCAAAATGGATGAAGTTATTTATACTGAAAAGTGCACCAATTGGAAATCATCAACCTATCTATATTTTTACATTCAAGTAAAGCATTTTGCAATATGAAGTATAAAATGGACATTGTTATCAACAGTTTCAGACAGTCTCTTGAACTATCGGTCAATAAAGCTAACAGATTAATTGCACTGACAGTGACTCCCACTGTAGAAGAATGTATGTAATTTACCACAATGTTATTGTTTTTATTTATTAAATTAAATAGGTTCAGAATAACATGTTTTTATTTTTGTCTGAGATCACATGTTGGAATTACATGTACAAGATTTTTGAAATAAACAACGATTTCTTAACAATGGGTATATCATATACTGTATATAAAATCAGCGACAGTGGACTATGTCATAACAAAGAAAAGATCTAACACTGTCAAAAATCTAACAATGGGTTATTTCCCGATTATACAATCGGGTGGGTACACTTCTTGTGTATTTTATTTAATATGCTGTCTGTGCCATTTTTAATTTGGGAATTCATCATTTTATTTTTTTTTGCTTAGTTTTTTATATACAGGGTGTATCAAAAATCTTCATCTAACATCAAAATTCTTTGTTTTTTAAAATCAACATACAGAAGGTAGAGTTGTTAAATACATGTACTCAAGTTTTGACATGGCGGTCTCATGTTTAATGTGTACACTTGATTCTCAAATTCCTTCCATACTTGAAGCATGTCGGGTGTCACTCCATTTGATGCCAAGATCTAATGCAGTAGTGTTCAACCTTTTTATCACAAAGGACCAGTTTTGGTTTCAAGAAGAATCTTATGGGCCACGTGAATCTGTCACGTGGTATTAATAGTGTTGTTGAGTTTCTGCACCCCCACCCAAGTAATAGATAAGTCATTGAAACTTCATAACACAGTTCAACAAATTATATATTATATTGGGTTCAGAAAATGTATATAACCAATATTAAAATGGAATTAAAATAATACGAAGCAGATATGTGTGTCTGAAGGTGTGTGATGTTCTTTAAATAATTTACGTATAATTGTCATGCGACATTTGGCACAGTCCCTCAACTTTGTTGTAAATAATAGAAACACATTATTAAACTTGTACAGCCAAACTAACTCTTCCCCTCTTTGGAAGATTCCAATTGGCCTGATAGGAACCTCATTGAAGTAATTCAGATTGAATGACGCAAGCAACCTGAAGCATGCAGGTGAATGCTAACTTGGTGGTGGGCAACAAATGGCCCGTGGGCCACAGGTTGCACATCACTGGTCCAATACTTTGAGCTATTGAGGCTTTAGTTCCGAAAACCTGGCAAAAACAAGACTCACTTTTTGTAGCCAATGACTCACAGAATTGATTACGGACCTATACAAAGGACAATGCAAATTTTAAACTCAACCAATTCATCATCTTACTTGATCAACTGAAATAAATAAAAAAAAAAAACAGAAAATAAAATAATGAATTTCCAAATTAAGGCTGGCATAGACAACTTATTAAATGAAATCAAAATTTATAACAATATTCCACTTATTCCAACTATTTATTATAATATACCTTTAATTAAAACCTGCCATTTTGTTAATTTCAAAAATCTCCTAATCCACCTCATTTTCCACAAATTTCAGTAAAAACATGCATTGGAGTTTGATAAAGCCAGGAATAAAAGCCAAAACTAGTCAATCTATACATCCACGCCATATCTGCTTTCTGTAGTGTAAAGGCACTCTTCATCAAAAGCATGCCTCTTACCAAAGAAAGTTTCAAATCATGTAAACGCATTGCAAAACCACAGGACTTGTTTCATTCAATACAGCATAAAACAAAATGACTTAAGGCATGGACAAATAAGAGACTGGTGCAACCAATGATACATGATTTGCAGACAAACTAAAAGATGAAATTTTCTCTAAAATATGGGAAGTAAGAAGCTTGGGAGACAGAATTCATAAGAAAATCATTTGAAGGGTTGCTGCAGTAAAAACCAGTTTAGACTCTGACAATCAGCAATCAGAAATTTCAAGCTACGACGACAAAAAAAAAAAAAAAAAAAATTAATTTTCAAAGAAAAATGCATTTTTCCAAGAGATTAACCAACTGATTGAATACATGAAATGTGAATGTGAATCAATGTCATTCCGACAAGGAGATGCATTCTGACCAGACTTTGGAATTCAAAGGTGTGAAGAGTTTATACTGCAATGGGTTCTTCGATTTCTGCATCAACATTCACGTACATAATGCCAATCACAGAAATGGAAATTAAAGATCTTACCTACTTATGGCTCATTACACAAAAACCTTTGTGTAGAGTTATTTTTTAATGCTTTTTTAAATGCAACATTAGTCTGGTTTGCAATGCCTTACCAGGGTTCGTACGGGTCATGAAAAACCTGGAAAATCGGAAAAAAAAATTCCAGGCTTGGAAAGTTTTGGAAAAGTTTTGAAAAAATGTTTTTTGAACAGATTTAATGTTTACTTAATAATAATTATTCATAAATGATATGAATATATTTTTCTTAAAAAAATAAAAGATTATGGTCATGGAAAATGTATTGAATTGCCTTGAAAAGTTTTGGAAGAGTCATGGAATTTTATCTTTAATCAAGTGCACGAACCCTGCTTACACAATTCAAGACGTTCTCTTGTTAGAATCAAAGAAATGTAATGATTGGTAGTAGTCAACCTTCCATCTGTTTCACAATACTCTCAGTTTCGCAAGTAATTGTATTTAAAAACAAGAAACACATGATTTTTTTATTTATTTATTTTTGATTATTTACACAACTTGCAAATGCGATACTAATACAGACCAATGCTATAATCAGCTATATTAAGTTTTCCATTTTCTTTGTAACTCTAAACCAACTTAATTAACATCAGTTTCCTAAGATTAGATGAATGACATGTGGAAAAACTTCAGTGATCTTCTTCATATCCTTCAGGCAATGGATTCACATGTGGGTTGTGAAAAAGACTGTGGTTTCCATCTCCCCAAGGGAATTTCTTCAGAAATAAAAGACATTTATTAAGACATGGCAAAAAAGTTTATTTTATAATGAAATGAAGATTTACTATATATAGACCTTTGTTCGAATTCGTAAGTGTTCATAAGGTATAAATTCTGGTCGCTCAAAATGCTCCATGTGTTCCTTTTCCTTTACGTAAGCATTTACCATACACAATACAACACCAGGAAATGCAACGACAAATGTCAGTATTTTCCATAATCTCATTCCACCTGGAGAAAAAAGAATAAAAAAAAATACAAGAAATAAAATATAGTCCAGATTCCAGATTTATTTTTGGACAAGATTATAGATACCAATCTTTTTTCTCCAATCTTTTTTTTTATACCTAGTCCCAAAATAGGAAGAAGTGAGCTTAAACAAGTGAACAAAATGCACTGGTGCCAACTGAAAAATAATCACACAGAAGGAGTGTTGTCACATTTGCTGATTTTACATGATTTTAGCATATGATCAAATTTTCAAAATTGTAGAGTAACAGTGCTGGAGATAAGATATTCTTCATTCAGGTGTGTATTTTGTGCCTCCTAAGGCATTATGAAATGAAACACTGGCATTTGTTTAGGCTGTTACTGCTAAAGATCATGGAACAAGCCTGGAAATCATCACTGCTCACTATTTTTCCATATAATGGAATTTGAACGGGATTGCATAGTAGGGCTTTTGGAGGCAGGATGGTCTTCTGCCAAATGGTGCATTGTAAGGGAGGTGTCTGCAATGTAAGGCTGTTGGAGACTGAGAAGAGGCAGGATTTTTCACCACAGACTCGTTCAGGATAGTGCAGACATTTGGACGAACGTGAGAATCAGTGAATTCAAAGGGCAGCTTTAGCATAAAAAACACTATCACAACCACAGTTACACCACATCTATCAGCTCGGACATCTGGAAGCAGGACTTGGTCACAGGTTCCTTTGGAAGGACTACCACTTACACCACAGCACAGCTGCTGCTTGAAAGAATGGAGATTGGCAATTTCAGAAATGAAAGTCAGTTTTGTCTGAGCATGAGTAGCAGTTGTATACCTGTCCATCGAAGACCAGTTGAGAGGCCAGTTACATCGTGTACACGTCTTCAAGACTTGCTCCTGCAATCTGATATGGGGTTTCTGTGTCTTTCAACAGTCACTCATGTCTGGTGCAGGCGTTTGTGGTTGGAGGCCTTGAATGCTTCTTCCTACATCTAGAACATTATCCAGGCATCCTGATCCCATTTTTTTTGGGATGACATGGGTTGGTTGATTTATTAAAAATTTGGTGTCGACCACTAAGGTCATTTTGTGCCTTTTACACAAGTTATATCTGTACGCAGCCCGGGACAAACACTAACATCCATGCCCATGGCGGGATTCAAACCCACGACCAGGCGGACTCGAGAACTAGAAAGCCTATGCCCTAGCCCTCTCGGCCACCTGGCTGGCTGGGGATGACATGGGAGATGTAGCATTCCAGCAAGACAATGCCAGGCTACCTGCAGCTTGTGTAACTCAACATGCTCTGCAGTATGTCCATCAAACTTCCTGGCCAGAACACTCATCAGATCCTACACCATTCAAGTAAGTGGATCCAGCAAATGGATTGGGCGATGTGTCATTCATGCCCACAACCGCCTACATGTGGAAAGAGCATGGCAAGTAATCTTAGAGTTGTTTCATTCGCAGCATAGTGAATATAAAATCTCAGCAATTCGGCATCATCCCTTCTTCGTTTTCCATTTGTCATCAGTGTAATTTACCCCTTACCTAAAGGTATGGTATTCATTAAAAAACAACCACACAGATACATAGCAATTAACAAATTATTGTATGTAATGACTTTTAAAGAAATGTTAATTATGGATATATGAAGGGAGCAATAATAATTTGTATCAAAACAGCATGCAGGAACTTGACCTTGTACATTTATGAAATATACTGTCTGGTGAAGGAGGAGAGGAAAAAAATAAATTCAAAAAAAAAAAAAAATCTAGTATATATATAAAGAAGGATGTTTGTGGGTCTGTTTTTTATACAAATCTACAGTTTTATTCCGATCTTGATAAAATTTCGCATACACGACCTTCAAAGCATGAGGAAGGTCACTGCCTACCTCAGATTTCGGAAAAATAATAAATATCGATAAAAAATCGATATTCATGGTTATGGCAAGGCATATTAATGAGAAATGTCTCATGACCAACAATGCAAGGCAAAGTTTGTACAACAATAGGTATCAACAATGGTATCAACACGCAATTCACAAACGCTCTGCATGAACCAACAATCAATATCTCATGACTAACAATGAAAGGAAAAGTTTGTGCAAGTGTAATTATCCCGGGCAACGCCGGGTACCTCTTCTAGTTAAAAATAAAATAAAAAGAAGTAGCTGCCAAATATTCATGGTTCTAATACTAAAGAGCCAATCATAGGCTTACTACTATCATCTGTGAATTTGCACAGACTATACTATACTTCCTTTAATATGTCCCGTATTAGTTTATCACTTTGTTTGGAAAAAGATATGTGGATGCAGACCTGGTCCATAAATTATACGGAGATTACAAAAGAATATCCAAACTTTGACAAGCCATATTTACAAAACAAAAAAACTTACAACCTTGATTGATCAATCACTTCAAAGAGTACATTCTAAAGTTTCATTATGAATAATGAAAGTTCATAAATGTTCAATGTGGCTGCTACGAGAAGCTTGAATATAGCATGTCCCAGCACTTGATAATCAAACTCATCCCACACTCTTTATAGCGTGTCTGACGTTACAGTTTGTTGCAGATATTCTGGTTTTGAATTTGACAATGTCAGCTGGCAATGGTGGAAAACAATTGATGTACCCCCCCCCCCCCCATATAGGAAAAAAAAATGCAAGCGATTAAATCAAGTGTTCTTGCACCGAAACGTACGTTCAATTTTAGCAAATTCAATAACACAGAATGCATTTACATTCTGCTGTGTGATTACCATCTTTAAGCAAACTTAGAAAAAACAAACTCATTTTTGCGATAAAAGCGCTCCTAGTGACATCTCTCAGGATCCAAATAAAACTTTAGAACTTCCTCTTTACAATGATTCGTAGCATGATGTCTCTAAGTTATTTGGTTGCAGAGATAGTCTTACAAAGTTGGGAGATTCTTTTGTAATCACTCTGAATGTCACTAAGTCAAATTCCTATTCCAAGCAGAGAAAATAGCAAACAAATTGTGGCAATTACTGGAACTGGAGTAAAAACTGTTCAATGCATTATAAAAGCTTGGAAGGAAAGATTGAACCATCAACCTTGAAGAAAAATTGTGGTTGGAAAAAAATTCTGAATAATTATGACCACAGATCATTAAGACGAATGGCAAAGGCAAACTGAAGAGATACCACATCAGAACTGACGGGGAAATTTAACAAGGGAGGAGTCAAAAGCATATCCACAAGCATAATGCGAAAGGAACTTAAAGGGATGATTCCGAGCAGCTGCTTTGTCACAAGAAAATCACTGGTCAATGAGACCATTAGGAAAGAACGATTAGGCCTCTAACATAGTCGACAAGCTGCTAGCAATGGTGGTTGCGAACGCCAAGAAACGACCCACCAAAGATAGAAGACCAATTGGGTGAACAAACAGCAACACAATTTCTATCACCCTCGTTTGTGCTCGCCTTCAATCCCACTTTCAGCACTGCGCCGGCTGCCTCTCGAGATGGACATGGAGAATGTAGTTGCAGTGGCTTTATTAAGAAAAAAATTAAACACTAAAAAGATGAAAAGAGAATATTGGGTTCATCTCCTATAAAAAGGACGTCGAAATATGAGAAGTTCATAACTTTTATTGAAGATATGCTAAAGTACAAAAATAAATTTTTCAATTACATAAGAATGTTGGCAAGATCACGTTACGAGATGTTGAATGCATTGAGAACGAGACAAGAGGGATAATGACGATTGGGTCTAAACAGAAGCGGGCACCATGCAAATTGCTTTTACAGGGATTAGTTTCAAAATTGTTTTGTCAAAAATCAAGGTGCAGGGTCTTCAAAAGCAGTTGGAGGTTTGGCTGCTTCATTCCCCCAGTCCTCGGGCCAACCGTGATTGTTTATTTCAAAGATAAACAAAAAACACTATCAGGAAGGGGTGGTTGCTCCCACAATGCAAACACTTCATTAGAAACAAGCCACCCTAGTGGTTGTGCAACTTCTTGATCACCAAATGCATTGGTCTGGAATTTCTGACCTCCGATAATTGATAGGTTGCCGCAGCCACGTGCATAAAAGATGGTTATTCTAGTTATATCTTGAGATTACTGATAACTAGAACAATGCATAAGAGGCAGCAATGAGGTGGGTCTCCTGGATTTCTACCATTGCCTCCACGATAGCTGGTCAGAGCTTCAACGGTGTTGTGTGGATGCTTGTTGGACTCCCTCTCAACTGGTTTCCATTGCCTCTGTTCATAACTCTGCCACTGGAGTTATAAAACTGAGTCGAGATTAAGTATGGGTTTGCTAAATGGATTAAGCAGCATTGACGTGCAAACACTAGTGGGTCCTGTGTCTTAATGAATCCAGTTCGTATCTAGATTGACTCGATCTAGTTCTGTAGTGCAAACAGAGAATAAGGATTTGATCAGGTTATGGGAACATATGTGAAATCACACATTCCAAACGTGATTGTCACATTCCACTTAATCATGTTCCGTTCACATTATCATGATCAAGCAATGTAAACAAGATATTAGAACAAATATACCTAAACAAAAAAAAACTATGAAGAATATACAATATGAAACACCTGGTCTTACTGAACAAGTCGTATAGTACACCCAGTCTATGGGACCCCCCCCCCCCCCAAGTTTTTTAAAAAGTTACACATAAATAACAAAATGCAGTTCGAGACTTACTAGTTACCGATGCACAGTGTAAAATACAGATTTTTAGGAAGGTATTATTAAAAAAGAAGACGCAGCTATAATAAGGTTAACACACAGTAGCATGAAAAATCACAAAGGGTTAAAACATCCAATATCTAAGCAGAGTTTTTTTTTTTTGAATACTTCATATAAAACGAATAAAAAATTCACTCATAAGCCAATGGCAATCAAAAGCTATTTGCAGTTCTTTAAAAGGATTGCATTGTAAAGAAAAACAAATATTAAAAAATAAATTTTATACACCGGATAATTGAGAATCTACATTGTATTGTGAATTTATCCATTTTATTACCACTTAACGTCTGAATTGTTTTTAAATTAATTTTATAACGCTCAGGGTAAATACTCTCATATTCACTCAACCCGCCCATAAAATACGGTAATCAGGCAAAGTTTTAAAGTAATTTTAGTGCAGCATATCTTATCTAAATAAAGCAAAGGAGACTCCGTTTTTCCTTCTTGGTAAAATTCTGAGGAAATATTTTTGAAGTCGGAAAATAAATTCTTAAAGCTTTAATATAACAGAATTTGAAACAATTAGGTGGAATAGTGGGCTACTTGCCTTCATGCCCAGCAGTAGCAGAAGTTCCAAATTGTTCCTCAAGACGAGGAACAGAAGTTGTTAAAAATCGTCGGAATATAGACGCCATGTTTAACTTTCAGGTGCTCAATCCACAATCCCAGAATGCAAGTGAAAAGAAGTAGAGTGCGCGAGCAACTTCCGTAATATTTTGTTCCGATCTTGCATTCATTTCCGTGCATATGAATTTTTGCGAATATCATCGCTTATGAATTTTTATGAAAAAAAAAATTCATTCAATTAGTTTCTATAAATTCATTCAATTTTTTTCTTGCTTTCAAATTCAGACAGACAAATTAAGTAACGAAACAACTGTTGTCATGGCAACAGTAACAGCTGTTATGACATCATTATAAATCTTTACGACGGAAGTGACGTTTTCATTCAAGTTTGATACCTCCACTACTCGTTTGGGAGGGAATCGCTTGACTCTTTGGTCATGATGCTACTTTAACATGTACTCTTAAATTAGAAGAGTGTATCTACATAATCAAATAGGGCAGCTATGCTCTTAATGTAGTGCTGAAACTGACGGTGTTTCTGTTTCTCAGTGACACACTAACTGCATGGTACATGGAATTTAAATCAGTGCACATGTAAGCAGTAGTTGAAGTGATGAGCACGCACTATGCATGCATCTTCAGTTGCGTTCACAGGAAACATTAAATATAGTGCAATGAGACTTTCCCATAAATAAAAAATATTCAGCAGCTTATGAATTTGGTTACTTCAAGATAGATCATATATTTTAAAGCTATTTGGAGTGTAGGTATCCCTTTCTTTAATAACTCCCATCGAAAACATCCGCAAATGAAATCATTGAAAATTATTTAAGAACAAAAACTAGTGACGATGAGTTTTCAAGGAACGATCAGTCAAAATAGCTTTATACCTTAATTACATTAAATGAAACTTGAAAGGATTCTCTGCCTTCTTTTTGCACCTCTTTATTCCTATTCTTGAATGGACAGTTCTTCCAGCATCTGTTTTGCAAGCTATTATTTATATTAAACAAAATTAAACAAAGAATACGCACAATAGCAGATTTTGATTAACAGGCATTTTATTCTTCAAAATGGGAGAAAATATATTTTTATTCGTGCCAAATATCATTGGTAAGTATAACATGCTTGACAGCTTGTTTTTTTGTTTTTTTTTTATTTATGTTGAAATTAAAATACACACTTAATCATGTTTATTTTCCCCCTTTTTAAAATTAGGTTATGCCAGAATAATTCTTGCCCTGATAGCTTTTTATTTCATGATTTCCAATTATGTTGTGGCAGCTTGGTGCTATATTGTAAGTGGTTTACTAGATGCTTTCGATGGCTATGCTGCCCGATGGTTAAATCAAAGTAAGACTGAACTGAAATTTTCAAGATCTTAATAAAATTTAAAATGTGTAACATCACTGCTACTCTGGTTTGTTTTTTTTGTTGTTGCTGTTGTTTTAGGTACAAAATTTGGAGCAATGTTGGATCAGTTGACTGATCGATGTGCAACAATGAGTTTACTTGTGGCTTTAGCATGCCTCTATCCGAAATATATTTTTTGGTTCCAGCTGAGTATGATGATTGATGTAGCAGGCCATTGGATTTATTTGCATACGTGAGTTTAGACATTTTATATATAAATACTAATTTTTTAATATGGCTTAATTTGGATATTCTGTCAACTCGTGACGAAAAAGAAAAATTGAATTAAATTCAAATTTGAAAACCACAGGGCCTCTGTATGAAAAAGGGATTTGGTTAATTGAGGTCAGATCTGTAGTGGCGAGCAAAATAAAATCAACTTTACCAATAATTCCGCACTTGGAGACATCTTTCTCAAATTTCAATTAGGAAAAATTAAAAAAAAAAGATAGCTATCTGCTTAAAGCTGCAGAATTAATCTTTCAAATGACACAGAGTGATTCTTTCACTTGAGACATGGAAATATCTCTAAAACTATGCATCATACAAGTAAAAATAGTGTCTTAAATAAAAAGATATTATTTTCGACCATTCATCTGTGCTAAAATTGCCCCCCCCCCCCATCTGTGTTTTAATGCATATCTTTTAATTCTCTGTCAAAAATTATGTAGGGTTTATCTGAAACACTTTTTTCGATGGGTGATAGATTGTTGTGTAATTGACAAAAATTAGAAAAACTGCGTTTTTTTTTTTCAATTCGGAACCGCCACACATCATTCTATAATAATTTGTGATTAAAAAAATACCATTTTCTCTGCCTTGAACTTCTCATAAATGATGGTCCTTTTGGCATAAATTTAAAGCAGTTTAAAGAGAGTGCTTTACACAAATTAAACATCATTTTTTTTAGTAGGTACCCTAAATTCCTAAGCAGTGTTCATGTGGTAGTCTAATGGCAAGCATGTACAGGGTGTTGCAGATAACTACAGGTCAGTATAATGGGAAGCCTACCTGCTCTATTGCAGGGACCGGCTCAGTCGATTGGCAGAATGGAGGGAGATGAAGGTGGCCTGTAGCAGCCATAATGTAGGAAGCATGGAATTGTCTAGAACATCCAAATATTGTGTGGATGCCTTGTTACCCTTGATCACAACCAGCAGGCCAAGTCCAAACCAGGAGAAACACGACTACACGATCACTCCACCACCGACAAACTTCACTGTTGGGACGATGCACTCAGGTAGCAGCTGCTCCCCTGGTAAACGCCACACACTGGCGAGCATCAGTAGAGTGTGATGCGTGATTCATCGCTTCACATGAAGCTCTTCCAGCGGTCCATCGACCAAGACTGTCGCTCTTTACACCAAGCTACACGACGCTGGTCATTTACAGGGGTGATGGTAGGCTTGTGGGCAGCAGCCCAACCAGTGTACCCTAAGGCATGGAGCTCCCGACGAATCATTATGGCGTTCCCGTTGCCTTCTGGAATTCTTTCCGTCGTTGATCTGCAGGAACAGCCGTGTTCTGCCATACTAACTGCTTCAGAGCCTCTAGTCTCTATCGGTCAGCATGCGGGCTTGGTCACCTCCATGATGTCGTGTTTCCACTCCTTCATATTTCCACCTTGTGATAACGGCACCCATGGTCGACTTTAGCAGGTTCAGTGTCGCTCCTATGGCTCACATACTCTGGCCACTGATGTGGCGGCCTGTGAGTACTCCACGTTGAAACTCACTCACCTGCTTTGATGCTGGCATTTTACCTCGGCACGTGGTAAGACATGAAATGACTGCAGCTACACGTGATCTTCCTTTGTATAACAAATACATTCAAACTAGAAGTGAACCCACCTGATTGTATAATCGGGAAATAACCCTTTGTTAGATTTTTTCTTTGTTGTGACATAGTCCACTGTCGCTGATTTTATATATTCAAATTATTCACAGAATTTGCATAGGTTGTTCCATTTCGGCAGGTGTCCATTTTCAATTGAGCAGTCAATGTAATTCCCGCAAATTCTGATGGGCTATCAGTGTAAATAAACTATGAAGCATGTGGGAATTCTGAGTGGTTTTTAGTATATATAAATGGTGAATTTCCATGCATTGATGCCATAGAGAATGTCGCCGAAGCATGGCGGATGCTCCCAACATGCATCATTGCAAACTGCTTTCAGAAGGTGGGATTTAAACAGAATGAATCTTCTGACGACATTGAGGAACATACTGAGCCAGAATTGGAAGGGTCAGATGAATGGGAACTCCTTCAAAGTCAAAGAAAACAGCTGGGCAGTCTGACATTCCAGGAATATGTCAGCATCAATGAAAAATGAAGATCCTGTATGGCAATGATCTTCCACCAGATCCTTTAAATTTCTATAGTTCTGTGAATAGTTCTATTACAAAAAATTATATTTGTTCATGTAAAACAACTTCAATAGCCAATTATATGTATTTTCTGAAATAAATGAATGGAAAAAATTTTTAGACTTGATTCATATGAAAACCAGATGCTGTATTACGAAAAAAATTTTGGACCCCCTGAATTTCATAATAACGACGTTCAACTGTACAAGAATTCTTTAGCCTAAATAAAGCAAAAAGTGTTTGTGGTCATACTTGGTTGTTTTGTTGTGGCTAAAGAGTTGTCGTATTTTGTTATACTTTTATCAACAATCATTTTATTCTTTACTTTTAATTTTAATGTTTCGATTTATTTTTTATATAAAAATTATTTTAATGTTACTTTTTCCTTTTATTTATAAATGTCCTATTTTATTGATGGCTCATTCCTCTCTCCTGAGGGAGAAAAACCTGGGTGTACCTCTTGTTTACAAAACAAATGTAAATGAAGAAATTAAATGATCTTTTTTGAAAAATCTTGCAAAAAAAAAATAAAATAAATAAATAAATAAAAATATTTTCAGAAATGCTAAATGTGAATGCATTCCTTGCAATCTGACAACAAAAGTAAGGCAGTTCCTACCTGACTGAAAAAATGGAATCAAAAGAAATGTACAATGCCTATTGAAGTTTCAAGAAAAATTGATGAAAGATAAATGAAACAAAAATATAACTTTTGATGAAAATTCCACAGCCTGGATTCAAACCAGGAACCTTCAGCTCATGCCGCTTACATGCTAGCCAATTGCACCACTACAAACATGAAAGCATTATGTATGCTATTTACATGTCTTTAGAGCAGTTACCTAGTCCATAGGCGGTGGAATTTTCTTTCCTATTTTCATCAATAATTTAACATCTGAGGTATGGCATATGATAAAAACCCTCATGGACCTATCTTGAGTTATTCTTTAAAAAATACAACTTTCGTTATAAAGCAGTAAATCATTTTTTTTTTTTCATTGTTAATTCTCTTTATTTTTATTTATTAATCAGTTATATATATCTCTTTTGTCATCCTTTGTTAATCTAGATCATTGATGCAGGGTAAAAGTAGCCACAAATTTGTTGATGCTTCAGGAAATCCAATTATGCGTCTCTATTATACTTCCAGAGTAAGTTTTACCAACACTTGGAATACTGCCAATTATTTTTTGTTTTGTCCATTTCTTGTTAACGTGCAATTTTTCTTTTACTCAACTAGCCCGTGCTCTTTACGATGTGTGCAGGAAATGAATTGTTTTATTGCATGCTGTATTTAAAATACTTTACTTTTGGCCCGATAAGTATGTACATTCTTTAAATGGATATGCAAATTATTATTAATAAAATAAAACTGAGAAGAATAAACTGAACTTTTATCGTTTCAGTTCCAGTACTAGATGTCGGATTATTTGCATTTGTGTGTGCAGTGTGTGCTCCTATTGCTCTGCTGAAAACCCTAATAACGCTGATTCACATGGTGATTGCATCTAAAAATTTGGCAATTATTGATGTTGCTGAAAGAAAAGATAAATAATTTTAATGCTCTTGATATTCCTGTATTTTGAGCCGGTTTCTTTTTTACAATTAATAAATTACTCAACTGAAATAATGAAAAAAGAAATGTCTACAACAACACATGAAAACCCTAAATCATAAATAACTCTGCATTAAGATGATGCCCTTAAGCAGCTGCAGCTTAGTTGAATTCGCTTTATTGGTTATTGTTTAATATGTAAGGTGTTTTTCTGCTATAGTTTAAATGATTATAAAGAAGATTAGAGATAAGTATAATGGAAATGGTTGTGTTTCTAGATTAAGTACTCAGTTTATGAACATGCCCAATGCACTGAAATAATTAGCCATGAAATGATATTGAATTCTGGTTTGCAGTTGATGAATACTTGGAAACAATTTCCATCTTAAAAATTACTTATTTGGAAGGCATGAAAATAAAACAAAACAAAAAAAAAAGTTATTTGATATAGCTCTCTGTACTTAGATTATTTTGGTGTAAAAAATTTTTAAAGTTTTCTTTAAATTATTGAATTAAATTTACAATCGCTGTAGGAAGTATTTTCTATTTGTCCAGTGATTCAAATGTCAAAAACCAATTTTTTTTATTCTTATTTATCATATGATTTAATAAAGTTATTTTAAAATGGCATACCCTTTTGGATGGTATCGGTGATCCTAAAGTCCCTTTGCCCAAATAACTCAGAATTATGGTGCCCGGCACAAAAGAAAAAGGAAACTGGCACTTGCGTAAATGAAAAAAACCTCGTTCAACCCCTCAAAAAGGGAAAAGAAACGGGGCATTACTTATTACTGATGCCAGGAATAAGTAACACCCCGTTTCCTGTTCGTTTCTGATTGGTTGAAGGAGGTATTTTCATTTACGCATGCGCCAGTTTCCTTTTTCTTTCTTGCCGGGCACTACAGATATAAATTTTCAACATTGTTAAAGCATTATTGACAATTTTTTTTAATAATTTTGATTTTGACTTCAGATTCGGATAGAGGGTCAAAAAGTAAGTAAAAATTATAATAGGCACATATGTCCTATCTCTTAGGGAAAGTGTCAAATTGGTGATTAAAAATTATCGTTTTGATTCTTCTCGGAGGCCACTTTTTTTTGGCCAAGTTCCTGAATAGAAAGGACATTTGTGCCTATTATACCTTTTGCTTATTTATTTCAAAAAATTTGAAAAAAGTGGTGACAAAATGACCGAATTTGTGAATACAGTAATGATGCTTTTAATCAACATCGTTGTGGCATTCTCAACAGGTTTTTTATTTATTCGTTTGTTTGTTTATATCACTGTTTGTTAAACAAGATGAATAATGAAATAAAATATAATTTAAATTATATAATAAGTTTTATCTTATCACTTCTTTCTATTGTTCGTAGGGGGAAAAACCAAACAAAATAAAACATTGGTGTATTAAAAAGCTTTCTTCACTAATAAAAACAAAATGTTATTTGAATTCATTTCATCTACTTTCATCTTTTACTTAGGTAATGCAATTGACTAACCCAATTAGTTCCATAAACACTAACTTACTTTTTTGTTCAAATGGTATTGACTCTGCTGGTTAGGCTCTTTATAGATTATACCAGGGTTATAACTGGATGGGATAGAGGCTAATGGAGCATATGCCCTGGATGGGGGCACTGAAATCCAAATTTGCATCTGGTGATAGAAGCCTTAGTTACTGACCTATCCATAAGAATATTGATTATCCTCTTGGAAAAAAACCACCTTGACTTTCCAAAGCACTAGCACTTACGCATTATATCTATCTACTTTAAGACACTCCTTATTTAGCACAAATGGTACATTATGCACTGCAAATATCCTTTTCCTATGCCTGTTTCTTCTAACGTTATCTGTATTTGTTTGAGTAAAGGTACTTTTATGATCACCCTGTATGAGGAATACTAAAATAAAATCTCTAACACTGGCTTTCTTAATTATCATGTTAAAATTTTTGGAAAAGCAGAGAGAGAGCATTATTAATAATTAAGAGCTTCAGATGAGATTCCTAATTGCTTTGTCAATGTAAGTAAACTGGTCGTAGGCAAGCTAATTAAGCCATAAATATGGTGCTGAACTTGCAGCATTAAAACCATGATCATGGCATTGCCCATTCAACCTGCTAAATATTACCTCCTACATAATTATTACCCCTTGACTGTGTCTTCATTTAGAGACTTTTCATGTTTGTAACTTAGGCCTGTCTTGCAGACATGGGAACCATTTTAGATTTTATTGTTTTCAGTTGGGATTTCTTAATTGTAAAATTCTATTTTTGAAGCGAAGAGAAATAAAAAAACAAAAGCCAAACAAACCGAAAACGTGTTCATAGCTTCAGTCACTGTTGATGACATTCCACTCTTATTGTTTAACAAAATTAATGTAAGTAAAACTGTTGTGTGTCTAGTGTTGTATTAACATGTGTTATTAGAGCATTGCATTATTTTTAATGTGTTTTAAAAACTGTATTGTTAACGTAATTATATTTTAAAAAATACTCCGAAGTTTGTAATTAAACCGTTTATTATTCGCAAATGGATCTCGCTTCCATTTTGTTAGAATTTATTTGTACTAAAACAGCTTATGATATTGCAAAATTTGATCCTAATATTTTAATATTGACTTCATTGTACTTATGTATCATACTTGACTTACATTTCATATGTGTTGAAAATGTTTAGATATCATGAAACTTGTACAAGTTAAGATTGATTGAAATGTTTTATACAGTAAGACAACAAATGGCTGAGAATGTTGTGCCACACTTATCATCTAATCTAGTAGGCAAAGCCAGCTGGATGTTATTCATGTTGTATATAGAATGTTATAAAGTAAACAATAAAGACTATAATTTATCCCTTTGGGTTTATTTTATATATTAAACATGCTTATTTGTAATTATATGTAATAATGAATTTACTTTTCCCATTGACCTACCTGCTTATCCTTTAAAGAGGAGAATGGGAAATGGAAACAAATATTCATTATCATAGTACTACAGGGTGATCCAAAAGTCAGGAAAAATTTTAAAACTCAATAATTCTCACACGAATACGGATAAAAAGATTCTGTTCACACAGAAACAATTGAAATGAAGTTGGATTTTTTTCCGGAAAAGATAATTACTGCTAGAATTGTTTGGTTTCTGACCAACAGTTGTCAGGTTATAGACATCAGTTTATGCACATTTTCAGACACTATAAAAATAACAGCACTTACTGCAAATGTTATTTCAGAAGCAGATAGTAATAGCTGTTCCGTCTGATAGTTAATCTGGGATTTTACCATCTGAAAATGTGCGTAAACTAATGTCTGTAACCTGACAATGCCATTTATTGGTCAAAAACAATTTTTTTTTTTTTTTTTACTGGAAAAATAATCAGACTTCATTTCAATCGTTTCGTTTCTGTGCAAACAGAATCTTTATCTTCATCTGTGTGTGAATTATTGAATTTCAAGTGTTTTTCTGACTTTTGGACCACCCTGTATTTATATATCATATTGACTTTAAGATACATTCATTATAAGGTTATACATTATCTACCAATAATTGTTCGGATACACTGTCATCATTTGGAATGAGCGATTTGAATAAATAAAATGCATTGGATGGCCTAGAAGTCAAGCAGGCAGAATGACAACTCGATGGGAATAGAGTGATTTCAAGAGATGCCATTGTGGTCTGTCACATAGCCATGTTTGTTTCAGCAGTCTTGTTGCAAATAAATTATTAATGGCCTATGTTAATTATCTAATTCTGTTGATCAAATTATCTTTTCAGCAGTGGCTACTCGGCTAGGCCATCCACAATCAGCAGATGGTGATGTGATATGCAAATAACAGCACCCTGGCTGTATCAATGTGGGAAAACTCCCAGGGTGGCCTCGAAAATGACAGAAGGTTGTTAAAGAGGGGTGTGTGCACAGACAGACTAAAATCAATGCAGACTATCGGTGAACAGTTCTAGAGCACCATTAATATTACTGTGAGCATTAAGACTACAAAAAGATCTGTACAACCTTGTTGAGCTGCAGTACACAAGTCAAACATCAAAAGAACAAGAAAGGTCTGTTGAAGATCCTGTTTGTGTAATGTAACACCAATATACAAGATGCCAAAAGGGCAATATCTTTCAGGGTATGAAAGAGGGCAAATTGTTACTTTTAAGGAATGCGGAAAGACTGGATCTGAAATTGCGAAAGAAATTGGACGTTCCAAGTCTGTTGTTAACAAATTTCACCAAAATCCAGATAAACATGGAATGGCACCCCGATCTGGCAGGCCAAGTGCACTTTCCGCTCGCCAGACTTCAGAATAAGAAGCTTTGTTCGTCATCAGCACCTCTCTTTTGCAGATTGTTGCCAAACTAGACCTTCTGTGCACTAGTAGAACCGTACGAAATGTGTTGCATTCTTCTCAAATCTGCATTACTCAAAAATGGAAAGAAGACCACCCCTGACAGCAGCTCATCGTGAAGCGCGTGTGGAGTTTGCTAAAGAAAAAAAAATACATTATGTACAGTGACAAGTGGAAGAATATTGTGTTCTCAGACGAGAAGAAGTTCAACACGGACCAATCAAATGGGTTTAAGTAATATTGGCATGATATTTGAGATGAAAAGGAATCCTTCTCAAAGAGATGGTTTGGAGGTGGCTCAGTAATGACTTGGGGAGGGTTTTCTGCTGGCGGAACTGCACCTAATGCATTTTTATCACATCGGATGAATTCCATTGCATATCAAGATATTCTAGCGGATAATCTGCTTCCATACGGTCCGCTCATAACAGAGGGTGAATGGATGTTCCAGCAGGACAATGCTGCGATTCACAGCTCTGCCTCAACCAAGGACCGGTTTTACGCTAATTCTGTGATTGGTCTAGACTGGCCATCCCGGAGTCCAGATAATCTAGTGGAGAACATTTGGGGAATCTTAGTGCGTTATGTATACAGCAATTTCCATCAGTAGAGTAATAAAGAAGAATTGGTGAATAGTATCACTGCAGCATGGCAAAACCTTGATTGTTAGTGAAACTCAGTGAATCAATGGCAAACAGATTACTGTAATAAAGGTCATTGAGAAAAAGGGTCCCTTTATCGGGTATTAAACGAGAGAGATCAATTCTCTCCAACAAGCCTGCAGTTTGTACCTCCTTTATGGCGAGACCATTTTATGTTTCACTGATAACACCCTGGAAATGCACTGAAAAATTTGGGCAAAAACTTTCAAACAAATAAAAAAATTTTCATGTGTCACTTGGAATGAAATTCATAAGTGAAGCAACCCAAATATCATAAATGTATATCTTAGACTATTAAAAAAAATAACAAAAAAACTTTCTTTTTTTTATCTTTAATATATACATCATCATACAAAAGATAGTAGAAGATCTTTGTATTTCAACTTATTACAGATATCAATTTTATAGCTGGTACCAGCAGCAGCCAAGATCTGCAAGAATGGGAAAAAACGACAAAATATTAGATGAATGAATAAAAGAAATGTACACGAGAGAAGAAATGATTTCAGAAATACTTTACCTTATTTTGGAATTTTTCACTGATGATAATACTGTAAGTTGACGAGAAAGAAGTTGGTATACTTGCTTTAAGTTCCCCATTATAACTAAAATGATAAAAATGTGGCTCCCCTGTTCCTGCTAACACCTATTCAAGAAAATCAGAATGCCTCTGGTGTAAGCTAAAAATTCTCAAGATGGTGGCACTTGTGTACACCTAATCAGATACAATGGAGTTCTACAAATAACTATAGTAAAATATCATAATCATCAAACACTTGACCATACCAAATCCTCATGAAAATTGCACCAATTTACACTGCCTTTTAAGGCATCAAATGTGGTAGTTGGTGACAATGAACGAAAATGCCACAGAGATAAATTGGGACCACCTCCACACACCTACATTCAAATAAAGAGAAGTAAAAATTAGAAACCTTTTTCAATTAAACATTACTTTTGTCTGTACAAGAAAAACGATTTAAATGAATTCTTATTGAAATTTACCAGCCAATCTCCACTTGCATCCACAGCAACACAACTTATCCATTTTCCATACTTTGGACGACAACATTTCTAGATGAGAAGATGAATTTTATTTTTTCAGAAAATATACTTTCTATCGATAAATACAAGTCTTAGATCAACTAATAGCAGGATGGTATGACGTTCAGATCTCCAATTTCAATCAAAGCTTGAGTGAATAGTACGCAATAAGGCATACTATTCGGTAAAATATATATTTACTAAATACGTTGTATATGTAATACATGTATAGACTAAAATATAGCAGATGTCCTAGCACTTCAAATTCTTAGCACCCTGATCACAGAAACACTGCATATGCTTTTTTGAGTACTGCATCTTACTGCTCAATTTATTTGTATATTGAGTGTTACACATGCACAAAATTTCATTTGCATCATAGACCTGAAGTTCATACAACTCCCCTTGTAAGTCTGCATAACTTACCTCATATTTGTATGGTTCAAAAAGAGAAACATTTGTACATCCTCTAGTATCTAAAGAAAGAAAAAAAAATCCAAAAGCTGCATTAGAAACACAAAAATAGACAAACATAGTAAATGCCTCAATACTATAACTAATAAAAAATACTTACCCCAAATCCTGACTGTTCCATCTTCACTACTTGAAATGCATCTGTTACTCTCATTAGAGAGGGCAACACAATGAATGAAGTCACTGTGACCTTTGAGTACACTCTGCAAGTGCAGATAACAGACAAATTGAAGTAACAATAAAAACGAATGCTATAATTGCAATATGAATATATCATGCCAAATATATGACGATTATCTTGAAAGTAGGTTCCAACGGGACATTTAAAAAAAAGGGGAGGGGATAAAGGGAAAAAAATTAATAAAACAATGCCTGCTGTACTGAAGAACCCACCCTAATTCTCAATGTAGCCTATCATTGCACCAGGTGTTATCATAGAAAACTGCCGCCTGTAATGCAAACCACATACCGACAGCATCTTTAAAGAGATGAAAATCCTTCGGCAAACATGATCAGCCACTCGCTCATTCATCATGCATATTTTTACATCCTTCATTAAAAAGTCAATTTCATATCATGGAATTCATTGCTTGTTGTCCATAAACCTCGCAAATTTTATGGTGGATTTCAGCTGGTTTAATGCTTTCCACATTCAGAAAATAAATCACAATGACTTTCACATGTGGCGAGTGTCTTGATTTTCTAAGACATTGTAAACATTTGCCACGAAGCCGACAAATGGTATGAAGCTTTGAAAACTGCACCAGCAACTAATCACCACACTCAGAATGAATCATCACTGCTGAGCCACAGCAGCAATATTTAAAAACGGAGCATAGGATGATAGCCCTCCTACACGATATTTGCATCTTAAATATAATGAATCAATTGAATGCAGTGGCATATTAAGATACCTCTTTAAGATTTAACAACATTTATTTTTTTAAAATTACCTTACCTTTGATGTTTGTGTTTCTAAGTCCCAGACATATACTTTATTGTCACCACCTCCAGAATACAAGATGGCACTATTATCCTTTAACATTAAAATATTTTAATATTAGAATAATGGTATAAATAAATATGCCACAAAATTTTAAGAGCAATTACGAAATCATAATACTGTACAAGAATTGTTATCAAATTTCCTGTAAATAACATCTAACATACCTAACTAATCAGATATGAGGGTGGACTGAAATAGTAGTTATATTACTGTCATTGGCAACACTTCCATTAGAATCAACTATTGTACAAACAGGCTGGCTCTGACATACATTCAGATGAAACAACTGAATATTTTCAATTACAGTCATCTATGACCAATTTTTTTTTCTATGACCACAATGGGTATCAAATCCAGGATGCTTAACTGCCTGAAAACTGAGATTTTTATGTAATCTCTGGCTGTTAGGGATTCATTACCTTCAATTTCCAGTGGTTTTCAACACTTCTATGAGGGAATCTAGAAGGTGGAGAACCCTTTTGGAAACTTTTCAATCCACCCTCATATGTATTTATAACAATACTAATAAAGCATACACAAAATACATAATATCTATATTAAACAGCTATAATTAAAACACAGGGCATATCACAATCTCAGACTTACTTTGTCATCAAGAGCAAGTGTGTTTGTCTCAGCTTTTCCTAATCCATTGCTAAGAAAAATTAAGGAAAGACAATTATTATTCTATTCTCAAGTAAAATTTTACAATAACCTTCATAACTTTAATAAAATTCAGACACTCACGTTTGTGGAACTGTTAACACCCATGCCACTTTAGCTGTCTACATACAAAAAGAAAAAAAATAAGCTAATATGATAAAATGCTTAAATATATTATATACTTGATCAAAGATAAAATTCCATCACTTTTCAAGGCAAATCAATACTTTTTCCAAGACCATAATCTTTTATATTTTTAAGAATAATATATTCCTATCATTTATAACTAATTATTAAGAAAACATTAAATCTGTTCAAAAAACACTTTTTCAAAACTTTTCCAAAACTTAAGTCAGAAACCATTGATTTTCCAAAACTTTCCAGGCCTGGAAATTCTTTTTCGATTTTCCAGGACTTTCCAGGTTTTTTATGACCCATACGAACTCTGTATATGTATCAGGTTGATCATACCTTTTTTTCAATATCTTCCCATGACCAAGCAAGAATATCACCAACTCCTGCACTATAGGAAAATGCAATACATTAATATAGCAGAACTTTATTGAAAAAGCCCTTTAAACTCAACTGTTATCCTAAAATTGCATGTTAATCTTCCAGATTAAACCAATGTCTTACCTAATGAGGAAATGCTCAGTGGTAGATAAGGCATAAATAGGACCATCATGTGCTGAAATAAATTTAAAATAATGAATTAGGTAATTTAGTACAAGGAAAGCCCTTATATTTGAATAAATGTCTTACTCGCTAGTTAACTCTCGAAGAGAGAATTATTCCTTATTTACATTAAAACTTTTGAATGAAATAACATAACAGGGTGTCTAGCAAAACGATTTCGCAAAATTCCCTGATTTTTCCCGCTTGATCACGTTATTTTCCCTGACCATAAGCAGCAAAAAAAATCTTGATAGAATACTATTGATATTTTTCAAATTTTTCGTTCCTATTTCGCTTTTTTTGCTGATTTTGTAAAATTCCCTGACTTTTCCAGGTTTTCCCGATCGCTATTCACCCTGCATAATCATGTATTCTTTTCAGCATCTTACAAAGAAACTCTAAACTGTTTATTTTATATATTCTTCTATTGCAGAAACTGCTCATAGGAGGAATTGGCATCAACATAACAAATGAAAACATCTATCTTAGAGAAAATCTATCTAATGACTGTTGAAAAGGGTTTTCATCTAAGTTTAACGAACTTTCTAAATGATAATATAAAAATCTTTGTAAAAAAACGTTATTTAATATTGCTATGGTATAAATCCTTGTCATTAACCTCTGCAATCGAGACTAACCCTGCCCACCCTGAGCTAGGTGAACAGTAAGTAGGGATTAGTCCCCAAATCAACTATGTCATACTCAATGTACTACACGTTCCTGTAAGTGAAATCATATTTTAATAATTTACCTTCAGCTTACTTACCTTTAAATGTAAACCATGGCTTATCACTGTTTCCACTGAGAACAGATGAACTTTCAGGATTGACAAAGTTCTGCAACCTTTTGAAGCAAAGAGAAGAAATCAAAATTACCTCAAATACCTTTGAAATTGCTAAACATTTACATTCAAATTACATCAACTTACGCAAATATCGCAATTTTTCCAAAATTATTCGCTGCTGCCAGATATCGTCCACACGGAGAAAAGCATTGAGCAAAAATAGTCATGTAATGATGTTCAATTGGCACTGGCATCTTCTGTAAAAGAATCAGTAAAAGACACAATGTAAATTCTGCTTTTACTACGATAAAGAATCAGATTTATCCATGTACAAAAGCACTGTTATGCTCTGTCCATCAAAAGATGAACTGGGCATGGATAGTTAAATTTCCAATCTTAATTATTAGACAATTGTTAATTTTATTTAACAATTGAAATTGGAAGTTAAACTTGGACACTGCCAGTCAGTTCATCTTTCGTTGGACGAAGTGAACGCCAGAAAAACATTGATATGTCATTGTTAACGAAAATGACAAATGTCCCAGCAAGGGACTTTCGTGATCTTCCCCCGCGTGAATTTCTCAAAAGAATAATCTCTAAAGACACCGTAAAAGTCATTTACTTATCACAGTCGACTCCGCTTATAAAAACTCCGGATAAAACTACACTCCGCTTATAAGAGCGGATTTTCATTTCCAAGACGGTGCTCTTATAACTACACTAAGAAATTTGGAATCGGGATGGACACAATCATTAAGAAATCGTCAATCAAAAACCTAGACCATGAATTTAAGAAGAGACTGCCCAAACTCATTCGATTCTACCATTTCGATCGATCATCAAAAATTAATGTAACCAGGATTTCGTGCACCTTCATAAATCTCTGGTGTAATTAGTGTAATACCATTATTCAGTACAGAATTACTTCTATATTATTGCATGGAAGTAATCAAAGAACTTATTGTCAAACCGTATAGAAAGTTGAAATACTTTAATACAATGCAATCGCCACCAGCTAATACAATAATGCGGCGTTTGGGAGGATAAATATATTAATAAGAAATGTTAACAATATAATAAAGGAATTTTGTTTAGCTAATCAAGGTAGGAGGAACCAAGGGGCTAAACAAGTGTCTGATACTTTACACCTCCATAACAATAAAACTAAATAAACTAAAATAAATATTTCAAATCAATTGTATTTTACCTTAAATTTGGACAATTCCTTACGATGAAAAACGAGTATTTTATTATTATTATCACTCAGCACCGAGTAACTGTTTACACTGATGACGGCTTACAAGCACGCTTTTATGAAGCAGGAAGGTCAAGAACGTCATAGGTGAAAATCGTGGCCAATGAAATATCGTTTCTTTCGGTGGCCACCGGAAAATGAATGTCATTGGCTGCCCAAGAAAACCTCATCTTCCGGTTTATCATCTGCTCCTAAAAACAAAACATGATTCATTCATCTGATCTTAATTCATCCCCAATGGATCTCGTTCTGTATTGTAGTTTTCATGAATATTGTAACAAACTGATGATCGAAAAATTTAACTTTTTAAATAGTGTATCTTTTATTTTATTTATTCCAATAAAAAAAAAGAGTCGTATAAACCCAACTCTCGTGGTTTTTGATTCATTTATGCTCCTGTAGTATAGTCTTTCGTAGTATCCCATTCACTCAACAATCACGTGGAGCCGACCTGGGCCATTTAATCCGATTCTGCTTCTGAATAAGCAGGAAAATAAATAAAGATTTAAACACAAAGCAAAAAAAAAAAAGAGTACTTGTGATATGAAAGCCAAGATTACATGAAAAAAAAGCAATGTAATCGAAATGTATTCTTAAAAAGATAACTAATCAGAAAGGTAGTCTATAACGTAGGCAAGGTAGTCCGTCGCTGCCCCACCGAAAGACTAGACACATGGAACAGCTAGCCACGAGTCATTTTCTTTTCATTTCTGTTTTGCCCTTTGCATTAAAATAGGTCGGGGGTTAAAAAACTCGAGGAATCACTCTGCAATCACGTGGAATCGATTCAGACCATCTGACCCGATTTTGAATGGGACAAAAAAAACAACAAAATAATGATCAAAACAAAAATTAAAAAAAAAAAAAAAAAAAAAGATTTCTATATATAAGTATGTGCGTATATAGCTCGAAAGCAACAAATAAGAGCAAAAGTAATGTCTGGAAATCTCGCTAATCATCCTCGATTATATAACATAATTTGAACAAAAGAGAAAGCATAATTCCATTTATAGTTACAAATCCGTTCGTTTTTATTGCATTTCACATTACGTTTATTTCTACGATCAAAGGATTATTACGTGAACGTACTTTGTATTTCTTTCTGCTGTAAAATACATAATTCGTCTCCAAGTAAATAATTATTATCGTATTTGTATTAAACAGTCAAAGAGTTGTTATTTAATCTATTGCAAAGCTTACTGATAATACAGTTTTAACGTCGGCGATACCAAATTGAAAAAAAAAAAAAAGCGACAGAATAAACTAAAAAGCAAGGTCCCGTTTCTTTTAGGTTTGCAGTGGTTGCCCTGAGGCTCGTCCGCAGATTAAAAATCGCTTCCTATAATTGTTTCTATTCGAAAAACAACAGAGTAAAAACTTTCCACTCCGTCCACGCTGCTCACTTGTGGCTTTATATCCTGCTCAAGAACTTGACTGTCTGTGAGGTACGAGAGATATTTATTAAATTTATTAGATATTAAATTTCATAGGAAAAAATTAAAAGTAGAGGGAAAAACTTGGGAAAAGGAATTTATAGCCCATTTAATTTATTATAATAACCATCTGAGGATCATGACACTGTCAACAGACCAGCTGAGTTACATTAGAATATTGCCTCTATTTAGTTTGACCTATTTAATAAATACAGATTCACTGGCAATTTTTAATACAGATTAAAGTGAGAAATACAAAGCTTCTGTCTCTTGGAATTATTAAAATTTATTTTTGAATTTTTTTAAATAAACTTAGGTAGAATAATTTAAGAAAGGAAAAAGAGAAAAGACATTATTATACTCTGGAAATTTTGCAATCAAGCTAATCTTATCCATCTAAAATTTCCAGAGTATAATAATCAAGCTAATCCTCATATATATATATTCATTCCGTGGATATTTTTAATTCTGTTTGTAATAAAAGCATAATGTATATAATTAACATTTTAATTTCTCTAACAAATGTGAAGAATTATATAAGGCCCTCCAAAACTTTTTTCTTCTTAGATGTTAGCAAGAATGATTGGAAGAAAGCCATTTATTGTAAGCGCACATGAAAAACTTTCTGATCAAGCAAATTTGTAAGTTCTGTTATTATTATTTAATTTTATTAAAAAAGTGAAAAAAAAAAAATCTGTTAAAATAATGAAATTAAAACTTTAAAGAAAGTTAATTTCCGTTAATATTCTTTAATATTCTTGTTGTTAAAAAAAAAAAAATTGTTGTTGTATTTAAAGAATGCACTGCAATCTGATAGAGAGTCCAAAGTACATGTGGCGAAAGGCTGATGCAGTATGCTTTGATGTAGATTCCACTGTCTGTCAAGATGAAGGAATCGATGAACTAGCTCGTTTTGTTGGTAAAGGCGATGAAGTTTCCATGCTGTACGTATTAGGGAGAAAGAAAATAAAAACGATTTAAATTATTGTTCATAAATTTTATTCTTGAATTCTATGTTGCGTATACTCACTGCAATAATTCATTGTTTTCTTTCAGAACAAAACAAGCCATGCGTGGAGGAATGAAATTTCAAGATGCATTGAAAATTCGATTAGATGTCATTCAGCCTTCTGTTGCAATAATTGAAAAATTTCTTTCTTGGAACCCCCCTAAACTCACTCCATACGTAAAGTAAGCTATTTCTTCTTTCTTCATTTTCTTTTCATTTATGCCACTAAGCATCATTTACTCTTTTATGGTTCATTAAATTTCTGACCTTTAGAGATCTGGTGGAACTTCTTCATCAACGTCAGGTGGCCGTCTACTTGATTTCTGGAGGATTTTCATCTGTAGTTCATCCAGTTGCAAATCTTCTCCAAATTCCATTAGAAAACACTTTTTGTAACAAATTAAAATTTTATTATAATGGTATACAACATTTGAAGATGACCTTAATATTTTTTTTTAGATGTTTCAATTTATTTTATCATTAAAAACAATACTTTATTAGCAGTTAATATGTAAAAAACTAGAAAAATCAAATTTATTTAGAAATTGCTTTATATTAGTTTCTTAAATAAAATAATTTAATTAATTAATTACTTTACACAGTACTTTTGCCCTATGATAGAGTAATAATAATGACTAGTGATATTGGATTGTTTCATAGTTATTGGCCAATTCCGCCAAGACTAATTTACAGAGCTGGTTAGTCGGTATCATGTATTGAGCAGCAATTGAATTAGAGACACCTGTCTTTTATCGTGTAGCACAGGATTGCAGCGGCGATTCATCTCTGCATGAACCAAACAGTTTCTGAGGGGCAGTTTCATACGATTTTAAACACAGACTGCGTGATAGAATCCTAGGTGAACCAAACAGAAGTATTGGGAAGCCATATTAACCTACATCTCCTGAACAAACTTTGATGGATGGGGGTCTGAGGCTCGAACATCTTTCTTGATGGCATCCGAGATGTGTTCAATGGTATTGAGGTCAGGTGACATAGCAGGCCAGGGAAGCGAGGTTACATCTGTGGAGTGTTCATCCAGCCATCCAGATACAATTCGGGAGCGATGGCACAATGCATTGTCTTGTTGCAGGAAGAAGTCTCCATTAGGATGTTGAAGACGTGCAAATGGGAGCGCATGATCGTCAAGGATATCCCGGTAATATTCACCTGTGAGGGGGTCCCATTTCAGTCGATGTAAACAGTCCCCAGATGAGAAGGCCATATCCACAGCTTGAAGAGTATCCTGCTGCAAGAAGGGTCCATCGCCTCAAGTGATTTGCGTCGTACTCGTACCCTGCCATTGGTATGTACCAACATGAATGTCTCCGACTCATCAGCCCAAGCAATCTTTCTCCAAATGTCTGTGGTGATGTTCCCATGCCTACGTTATTCGTTGTGCCCTTTAATGTGGAATCACAGAGGTACATGTGTGGGACGATGGCTTCTGTACCCCATAGAGAAGAGATGGTTCTGGATTGTGTGGCTGCTTACACATTTCTGTTGTATCAGCGTTAAATTGCCAAGTGATCTGTTGCACTGTGATTTGTCTGTCTGCCATTATGATGAGCGCTACCCTGTTCATTTACATGCTGTCGTCCACAGCATTTGGCCCTTGCATGGATGTTTTACCAGCATCAACATACTCATGATACACCCATGACATAGTGGCTCATGAAATCCTAGTGCCTGCACAACTTCAGAGATGGAGGGATCCATTTGTCGAACCCCGACAATTTGCCCATGATCAAATGTACTTAGACCTTTCATCTTACCCATACTGCATTCGACTGTTACTGATTCCTGTCGCATTACTTCTTAGATTGTCGGATCGTTGCTTACGTCATTCTATTTCCATTGTCAGGGCCATCCACAGTGCCATATTTGCATAACCCAGCTGTCTCTAATTCAATTGTTCTTCAATGTACAGAATAAATTATTTCAGATCAATGCCACACAATTTGAGACTACAGAATCTGCATGAATTCAAACTAGAATGTAATGTGTCCGAAACATTAAGTGAATGTCAATAAAGCATGGGGTTTTGGCATGGTGACTACAATAACTGTCCATAGACTGTTTTCAAAGGTCCTTACCAGTGATGTTGACATCAGCCATAAGCCAGATTATGTGTGATGTGAAGCAGCTAAGGCAGAAAGTTAAAGAAAAACTAGCATCCACAATATCTGATCACAGTTCTGGCTTATAACCAGCTTGACGAAAGTCACCAGAAATTAAAAACAAAGGCTAATAGAGACAAATTGTTGCTTAATATCTGATGACTTTCATCCAGCTGGCGATGAGGTCATAACAAAGCTGACATATTGTAGACACTAGTTTTTTTTTTTAATGATGCTCACAATTTGTCTCTATTTCATTTATACACAGTTTTTCATTTGTATTTGATCATTAACAAAGGCTAAGGTCAAAAAATATAGCCAGTTAATGGTTGGTGATATGGCAGTTAGCAGTTGCCATTGGGCCACTTCTTGAGGCTCAATTGTCCACTAACCAGGGCACCAAGATTCATGCCATCAGCAATTACTTAAATCATTTGATGCCAGTTTCTAACACTACCAACTGTATGACTGTCGAGGGCAATGTTATTCAGAATAAAATTAATTTCTTCGTCTGTTTTTTACCTGTATCAGAATCGGCCAACAATTTTGAAACAATCTAATAGTATTACCAAAAGGTTTACTGGTATTAGTAATAATAAATTAATATATTGCTAGCCATTAAAATTGCAATGCTAGGAAGAACATGCAAATGATTAACAGCACAGCACATATTCAAATCATGTACACAAGTAGTGGCACCTGACAGTATTAGAAGAAAGAACAGAGAGCTTCTTTAAAGTCATGGAATTGCGTATGCTCACCATTCTTTTGCCTATAAAGCTTCTATATGCCACATAGATTTCTACGGGCGAGGTCAAAAATGCTAACACCGAGTTGAGTTAGTGAACAATATGTTAACAATTGAGCAATAATCATTGCTTCACCAACCCAACTCGGTGTTTGCATTTTTGACCTCGCCCTATATGTGCCACAAGTCAAACCAAACTGTAATTGTAATCATTTAAACTTTGTATTATAATGTATCTGTGTAATAAATCTGGGATAGATAGCTCTTGCCCTTCCTGATATTGCAGCTAAAATGGCCAGCAATTTAGAACATGTATAGTAATGGCAGCAGGAGCAGTAATACATATCATTTCCTATTCTAAACTAAGCTGAACTAAACTAAATGCAAGATAGGAAGTTTTGAAAAAAAATAAGAATTTTATTTCATACATACTTTTTTTTTATTAATTAATGTAAATGCAACCACAAAGATTCCACAAATACACACTGAAAAATTTTTATGAACAAAAAAATAACAGTAAGTTAAGTATTTTCCGTTTTTAATCATTTTGTCTAGTTGTGCAATTATGAACATCCTTAGTGCATCTGCAAAGAGCTTGCTACATACTTTAAATAAAATGTTCATAACTTAAATTTTAGAAGGCAGCAATTGACTGTACTTTCGAAAAAATTTTTAAAAAGTAGAACAAATGACATACATCCATCAGAACAAGTGTATATTGCAAAACACCATCCTGAAAGAGTTAAGGCCTAAAAACAAAATTCAAAACCAGATGCTATATTATGTTTTTTCAGGTGAATATGCTGGATTTGATGAAAATGAGCCAACATCTTATTCAGGTGGCAAAGCAGAAGTGATCCGCTTCCTGAAGAACACATATGGATACAAATGTCTGTTTATGATTGGTGATGGCATCACTGATTTTGAAGCATGTCCACCTGCAGTAAGTACTTTCCCCAGCAAACTATCTATTTCATATTTGTTATGTATATGTACAACTGACTAAGACCAGACATTTTAGGACGCATTTATTGGATTTGGTGGAAACCAATTACGAGAAGAAGTGAAGCGACGGGCCAGTTGGTTTGTTACGGATTTTCAAGAACTGATAGACGAACTTATGGAAACAAATTAATTTTAGAATAAAAACTACATTCTTCTTTTTCAACAAAGAATGTGACATAACACAAGAGCTGAACATAATATAAGGCAAAACCCAATTTTAAATTAATGCCCATATAAATAATTAAGTTAAGATATGGCTTTCAATGATTTTTACAGAATAGGAAAAGGATCCGTGGTCATACTGGTAATTATTTATTAAGTTATAATTTAATTTAAAGTAAAAGAAAATAATTTCACTGCCTTTATGAAATCATCTTAGTAATATAGAAGCAGAAGTTCATTTTAAAATTATAGAAGATATATCATTTATGCATGACATGTAATCTGAAATGCATACAAATCTAGTACTTTATGCAATCAAAATATATGAAGGAATTGGAAGAAAAAACACAAAAAAAAGAGTCCCTATCTTGCCTTCGAAATACATATCCAGTGTTTCATATCTCAGATGTCTTTTTTTATTATAGGTTTTTCCTTCCTTTACAGGCATCCTTTTGCAGGTTTAAAACTTATGCATTTAAATGAGTTGCATCTTTTAGGATGTTGTTCAGATAAAAACATGGCTAACTGTCAAATACAGAATCAAAATTAAAAAATCAATATTTTTTTAGTCTTTTTTATGGATTTTATTTTAATTTATTCATTCCATGTGCCTTTGAAAGATTACATTTATTCCCAGTTTCTAATTACTGATATCTTTATATCTAGAAAAATTGGATATTTAAAATAAAAATCTCCAGAAAACTGATAAACTAATTACATTTTAATCTCTAACTTATCCATTAACTCGTTAATACTAATTGGTAACAAGTTGAAATAAAAAGATAAGAAGGAACTGTGATGTAAATTCCCTGTATAGGAAGGAAAACCACTTCACAAAAAAATTAAGATAAGAAACATCAGATATGTATTTCAAAGGCTTTGCCTTTATTCTCAATGGCAAGAAGTCTCAAGCATGCCAGTGAGAATGAAGGCATAGCCTTTGAAATATGTATTCAGTGTTTTGTTTTTTGGTAAGAGGTTTTTCCTTTCTATTGAAAACTCCTATTTTTATAAATTAAATTAAATGTAAGACTCCTGATATAAATTAAAAATTAAAATTTTTACTTAAACATGTCTTTAGATTAGAAAACAATATTATAATTTGTTATTATTGGGCTAAGTTTTATACAGGCATTAAACTCCTTGTCTATTAATTTGCAAAGCAAAATTGTCCAAAATGTACGTGTATTATTAAATATATGTCATACCATAAAATTGCACATAAATGAAGTGAATTTTAATTTGTACTAATGCTCAAAAGAACATATATTTTTATAGGGCAGTGTTTTATTGCACACAGTTGGTGCAAATGTATATAAATACCAAAGTCTTTTTAAAAATGTTATTTTATATTTGATAATGCCATTTAAATTATTTTATCTCTATCATTAAATTAAATTATTTTCATAGTCATATTCATTTTCAATGAAACTCATAGATTTGTCCAAATACATGTATGGTATTTTATAATAAGAGTTTTTGCTGTTCAACCTAATTTTCATTATAAAATTAAATTTTATTTAACTGTACTTCATCAAAAGAAAACTGAAAAAGTTGTATAGTGGATGTGATTAATCAAAAAGTTATAAAACCTCGATTAAAATTTTGTAAATTCATGTTGATTGAACTATTCTTTTGTTTGAAAAAGGTACATTATGTAAACAGAGGTATTCTAAAAATTACTTTTTTAAAAATAAATTGTTGTTTTTTTAATTCTTACTCTCATCTTTATTCTTTAGCAAACATAAACAATAAAATCTTTGCAAGAATGGTGTACAACATTAACTCTCATTTACACTTGTGCATAAGTCTGTCTCTTAGACAAGTTGAGAGCAGATTATGGGCCAAAAATTATGAAATTTATTGTGACCCGAGAGTAAAGTTAGGGTCTTTATGAAATTTTAATTGGATGTTTCAAGATTTTACCTAGGCCCAGAGCTTATTCATAGCCAAAGACACTATAGTCAAAATAATCTAATATCAGATGTAGAAGTTTATACACAGGGTCTTTATAATTAAAGTTCCATTTTGACATGGCCATAAAAAAAAACTACTGGACCAAAGGCTACGAGGGGCGATTGATAAATAAGGTCTCCATGGCTGTAACTTTTTTATTTGTTAACCGATTTTCAAAATTCTTTTTGTATCTTATACTCACATTTGTTCTCTATGTAATGCACTATTCACTTTTCGACATAGTTCCCATCCCTTTCCACGCATTGCGCCAACGCATGACTAGTTGGGTGAACCCATTGGAGAGGAATTCCGGAGTTGTTGTCGACACCAGGATTGAATGGCAGCTTTGGACCCTCTTCTGGAGTACAATAACGTCCACCCGCACACGAGTCACCACACACCAGGGGCGTTGCAGCGCCTACAGTTCAAAGATGAAAAATTGCAGTTCATAAATGAAAGACTTTGCGACTTTCACCACTTCCCAAAGAAGAAAGAGCCCCTTAAGGGACACAAGTTGGTTCTGACGGCGAGGTAAACGCTGCCATTCAATCCTGGTGTCGACAACAACTCTGGAATTCCTCTCCGACGGGTTCACCCAACTAGTCACGCATTGGCGCAATGCTTGGAAAGGAATGGGGACTATGTCGAAAAGTGAATAGTGCATTACACAGAGGACAAATGTGAGTATAAGATACAAAAAGAATTTTGTAAATCAGTTAACAAATAAAAAAGTTACAGCCATGTAGACCTTATTTATCAATCGCCCCTCGTATAATACTTGGTAATATTATACAAGAGGGCATGGGAAGTTCATACCCACCCAAAAAAAATTAGTTCAAAAGGTCACCACCAGCATGGAATGGCGTCTATGCAATATTCGTATATGAAATTAGACACGAAGACGCAGGTTAACAAGTCTTTAATCGTTACTAAAATTAGTTACATGTTGAATGTGGCCTCCACCATTTACTGAAAGCATTCCACCATTCCATCCCTTTTGAACTAATTTTTTTTGGTGGATATGAACTTCCCATGCCCTCTTGTATAATATTACCAAGTATTATAGCTTTTGGTCCAGTAGTTTTTTTATGGCCATGTCAAAATGGAACTTTAATTATAAAGACCCTGTACATGAAATTAGGATAGGGATAATTTTACTTATTAATACAGAAAAGCTCTTTAATGTAAATCATGCAGAATATGTACCCCAATTTTTGGATTATAATTTCTGGAAAAGACAAATTATCTAATTATGACCTGTGAAATTAGTGTTATCAAGAACGGATGAAGGTAGGTTTATTAGTGTTATCAAGGGTTCAAGAATATTAAATTATGATCTGCCTTCATCCATTCTTGGTGTTATATCACTAGCCTGTGTTGAAACTGAATACGCTGAGATTACTTTAATAATATAGGTACAACAAGAATAAACATTCTAGAAACAAGCATTCTTTCATTATTTTATAATCTCTAAATTTTAGATTGCCTTGAATATTTTAAATTTTGATTTAATAAATACAATAAAATCATATGTATAAAAAGTTTTTCATGATTATCTGAATGCTTCTTATCATGCATTCATTGAATTTTTAATCATTATCAGATAATGAAAAGATACAAATAATAAATTTTGCCTATAAAATAACATATTATCATAAAACGGAAAGGGAAAAATCTTATGTAAAAACAAATTCCATCTAGAGCTCTGCATCACTGGCAAATTTTAAATTAGAAGTTACTTAACCCTTCAAATTTAAATTTAATTTAAATTTTAAATTAATATTTCGGTAGATTTAATTTTATTTCAAAATTTATATGCAAAAAAAAATTTAAATAAAATAAAATAAATCTGAACTTAGCCCAACCTATTCTTTTTTTCTCAATTTATATTTGTCAATCTCTTATTAACTTTTCAAGAAACATAATGTGGTTTTAGTTTACTTATGCAATTTATTTTATTTTATTAAACATTAATTTTATATTTTATTAACGGTTGGGTCCCCTGTCCCATATTTTAAACTGGACTGGAATTGCCGCTTTGCAGTGAAGCTCTCAGTTGTTAGATCAGGGGGG
>JAHWFO010068719.1:3960583-4093213 GCA_023313115.1 Rhysida immarginata | reverse complement strand
CCCCCCCCCCCCCCCCCCATTGGTTCGAGGCCAGGTCGCGGAATTTTCCCTTTCCTTTTCTATTTCTACTTATGTACAGTCAACCAAAGGAAATAACCCACACGAGTTTAATACTTAATATTACATTTCATGCTAATGTGTTGTTTTAATAGCTTTTTTTAATTATAATTATTTAAATTTAATAATCTTAATAATGTTAACTCTAAATGTAATATTAAATTATTAAAAATAAATTAATATTGAAACGGTAAAACTTAAACTTAGAGTAAAATTCAAGTGTGGATTATTTCCCTTTGATGACTGTACTTTTAGAGTTAATGGATGGTAATATCGAATAGTAGAGTATTTAATGCTTTCTATCTTCATGAATCTAATTATTTTTCTTTAGGTCATGTAATCTTTATCGTATAGTTTCATGCTGTCAATTAAAAGGGTATTGTCAACAAAATGTATAAACATTTTAATACATGTATTAAACTTAATCAGTAATTTACATTTACAAGAGGGACTCAATCGTGTTGCCATTAGCTTTCAAACACTTAGTATGGGCACCATTGGCCAGTGTCCAGTAGAATTGCGACAATATAGTTTTAATTTCTTCCCAAAGGTCTGCCAGTGTGTGTTTTTTTTTTTTTGTTTTTTTTTGTTTTACATGATGTCCTCCTTTAGGGTCCCCCACAGATAGAAATCTAAAGGTGTTAAATCAGGAAAACATGTAGGGAACTCTTCATCTTACCCAATGTCGTTGCAAATTCTCATCAAGTATGCTCACACACCTCTGTTAAGTGTGGTGGTGTGCAATATTGTTGAAAGTATAAAATCCATTGTCACTGTAATTTGATCCAACTTTGAAAAAAGCCCATAGATAACCTATGATAAAATATTTATACATTTTTGGGTGGACTCTTGTATAAATTAATGACAACAGTGATGTACAAATCTTGGCTTCTATATAACTGTAGGATTTACTTGCATACAGTTAAAAATAATTTTTATATAAGTTTGAACGTCTATTTTATTCATTAAATAAAACCATATGAATATTTTGTTCCCTGGATTTTAATTGAGGATTATGTTGTAAAGGGAATTTTAATTCCAAATTTCTTAAGTATATTTTAAATAAAGTAAACGTAACTGGAAAGAGATGTAGAAATTTATTCTTTTTACAATTTACATAGACAAAATAAAAGAGGAATAAAAGCTCCAATTGCCACAAACACAGGAAGCATTATGCTGCTGTCATCTAACGCGTACGGATTGGGGGTTCGGGGTCCGGACGGCCGCCTGTTTTTTGTTGGCTTTTTACCCTCTTGAATCTCTTCTCGAAAGAAATCGTCATCTTGTTCCTGCATCACTGGTGGAAGTTTTGGAACATCTAATTAAAAAAAAAAATAAAGAATATCCTAATCCGTAATTTTTCTCTTCTCCTATCTTACATAACCTAAAATGCATTCATTCTGAAAATATTAGGACATGCATTCAGGGGTCTTCCCTATCATTTGTACTATGTGTAAATAGATACATACCCTGTATAAATTTATTTACTACACTTTATATAATGCTCTATTTGGGTCAAGAATAAAAAAAAAATAAAAAAAAATACAAGTCACTATATAATTGTTTTTATTGCAATTTTTTCCCTTTAAATGTGGCTGGCTTTATCAAGTGGCATCCTCCCTTTGCATGTCTTTACTTCACTTCAACCCAATTACAGCAAATTTATGTTGGATATTACACACTGGAAAGCTGCACATGATACGTGCCTTGAAGCTCAACTAGGGAATTCTCATTCCTTTTGTAGACAATGTTGTTAAGAAAGCCCCAAAACAAAGAAGCCAGAGATACTTTAGTGAACCATTTGGATTTCCACATCCAACCCACTGAAGGTCTAAACTCCAAACAACCAAAGATACTTGAAGATTAATTTAAGAATACTTCCTGCGGACTTAAATTTCTTAACCCACTCATTCATGCTTTTCTTGAACTATTTTCAGTGTTCTGCGATATTTCTACAGACATAGGCTGCTTTCTCTTCAGAGTTCTACATTCCAATCCATTCAGTTTACTGCACTCATGCACATGCAACATCTATCACTGAATGAAAACGATATGTTCAGAGTTGCAACTGTTGTATTGATGGTTTGAGATTATGTAAGAGCAGCCTGTAACCCCTAGAATCAGTTCACACTGAAAGATTATCAGTGGGTGATCGAAATACGTACTTGTGATAATAAATTTATCCTATATTGTGGACAAGAGGTTTTATTTGGCTTATCATACTTTTGGGATCATATTTAGGTGAATATCCAAATATGCAGTAATAAGAAACACTGAGAAAATTAATTAACACAAATCATTTCAATGATGTCCATATCTAGTGTCACATGTAATCTAGAATAAAAGACGGTTCAAAAAATGACACAGTAAAAAAGAATTTATTTTGCCTCAAATAATTAAGAATTAAGGCAAAATAAATTCTTGTTTACAGTGTCATTTGTTGAACCGTCTCTTTTATTCTAGACAATTCATTTACTATTTAAAGGTAAACTAAAGTGATGAAATAAATAAAATTTAAAACGTTATAATTATATGCTGGCTCAGTGGCTGGGAGTGCTAAGGCACAGATCTTGTCGCTCTTGACACCAGCAGTCGCAGATTGGAATCCCGCTAAAGGCATGAATGTGTGTGTCTTTGTCCCTTTACTAACATGCTTGGAAGACCAGGCAAAGCTGCATTAGGCTGACTCCCTGCTAGTTAAATTTCAAATATAATGGCTATTTAACATCCTCAGCACCAAAAAGGTAAAAGTAGAATAGAAAAGAGATTTTATAATTCTATTAAAAAAGCATTCCATTAATTTTTTTTAAATTTAAAAAAGCCAACAGGGCCAGGTCAAGGTTTCCAGTATTTATGCTTTTTCAGGTTGCCTTACTTTGAAAGGATATGGATAGAATGGCATTTTGCCTTTACTTTATTCAGGCTATGGCCCACTGTATTCGAGGGCAGCTAATAAATGTACAGGGGCAGTGTTCAGGCATACGAGGTTTATGTTTCTACGAGTTGATGTGTATGCTATATATACATAGAAGTTTTTTTAACCAGGTTATAGAACAACCAATTCTGAATTCAAAGACTCGTTTTTGACCAACATCATCAGACTTACGAGGTTTTCAAAGTAAACTAACGATATTCAAATGATCTTAAGTGCAAATTAAGGATGTCCCCTTTCAAAAGCACAAAAAATATTGATGTATGATATACTCCATACACATCTGAAGATATACAAGGTGTCTCACCCTAAAGTGAACCAATAGGCAACTTCTAAAATACAAATCTGACAGAGTACTTTCAATGGAAGACTTACTGTGAGGGGTTTTTATGTGTATTTCATTTCGAATATGGAAATCAACTTTGAAATGTGCAATGGAAACCCCTATTTTTAATTGTACATTTAGATTGTACACAACTTTTGAGAAATGTTTTATTCTTGATGTTTTTTCAATTGATCTGACCATTTAGGAGTTAGAGGTAGTGAAAGTGTGATGTGTTTGGATTTAAAAAAAAAAAAAAAAAAAAAAAAAAAAAGGCAAAAAAATCAGCTATTGTTCAACTGGCAACCGGTCAGACATCTTAGACACGCCCTAAGCCCTACATGTAAATGATTAATAGCCAAAGTAATAGTATAGGACTCTATTTAAATTTACCTGAACAGTGGAGTTAATTATTAAACTAAGCAGCTCAACTTCGACTATCTATTTTGATTGCATTCTCCATTTTTAACATTACATGTACCATTTTCACAAATATGCTATGAATTCAGCAGTTCAAATTCCATCAATTTCTAATGTCAGTTTTTACTTAGGCAATTTTCATAACTGCTTATCTGTTAGGGTCAAGGGGACAGCAGCTCTACGGAGGACTCCAAAGCTCACGATCTACCTGCATGAGAGTTGAAAACAAAAGCTTGGCTTTGTCCTAACTCACATTTTGTTACCATGGAACACCACAATTTGCATCTGGCACAGCCTGCTGCATCGACCTGAGCATCTAATTTTCTGTCCTGCTCATCACTCCTAAATATAGTCCAGAAATACTTGAACTTCTCGTCTCAATGGAGGCTTCCCTAACATGGAGAGTTAGCCAAACAGGCTGGGTTTTTTTTTTTTTTATTTCCTTATGTATTGTACACTGATTGGAAGAAAGTAATCTGACACTTTCGATTTTAGACGTTTTGCTGAATATCTACAAAAATACTTGACTAATTATCCTGAAATTTCAGGGGTGTAAAAAGGATGTTACACCTCATATATTTCAGTGAAGGTTTTCTCCCGAGGGCAAATAGGGGACCAGCAAAGAAGTGAACCAAAAAAATAATGTTCGGAATCACCCTGTAAAAAATAATGCTTGAAATGCATTGTAGCTGTAGCATATGCTTAAGAGGCTTGTTTTACTTTTCTGTGTTCATTTGTATGAGAATAGCATGTATATTCATGGAGATATAAAGGTTTCTTTGAAAAGGTCGAAATGTTTTCTTAAGTTTTTTATTTATAACACGCAAGATTTTCAACCCAATGCAAAGCCATTTACAGAAAACTTGACAAACTACAGTACAGACAACACCCTGGAATCAGAATAGAAAAATATTAAATATTTGATGAAATATGAGCATTTTTACTAAATAATGTTTAACTGCGCATGCGTTACCAGTTTGTCTTTTGCATAATTCATTAGCCAAATGTATAGAGCTACTCTTATAAAAAGCCCAAGCAAATATAGTGAAAATTGAGAAAGATATTGCCGACAGAATGAGTTGAATTTCAGTTGCTCTCAAAAATAAATAAAACGATAAGGGGCTTTCTCCAAATATTTATTTTTGGATTGGACACCAGTATCAACTTCTTCTCCTTACGCTGACATGAAAAAATATTGACTTCATATCATCATATGAATAAATATTTGGAGAAAACCCCTTATCGTTTTGTTTATTTTTGAGAGCAACTGAAATTCAACTCATTCTATCGACAGTATCTTTCTGAATTTTCAAGATATTTGCTTGGGCTTTTTATAAGAGTAGCTCTATACATTTGGCTAATGAATTATGCAAAAGACAAACTGGTAACGCATGCGCAGTTAAACATTATTTAGTAAAAATGCTCATATTTCATCAAATATTTAATATTTTTCTATTCTGATTGCAGGGTGTTGTCTGTACTGTAGTTTCCTGAAAATGGCATTGCATTGGGTTGAAAATCCTGCTTGTTATAAACAAAAAACTTACAAAAACATTTCAACCTTTTTAAAGAAACCTTTATATCTCCATGAATATACGTGCTATTCTCATACAAATGAACACACAAAAGTAAAACAAGCCTCTTAAGCATATGCTACAGCTACAATGCATTTCAAGCATTATTTTTTACAGGGCGATTCCAAACATTATTTTTTGGTTCACTTCTTTGCTGGTCCCCTATTTGCCTTCGGGAGAAAACCTTCGCCGAAATATATGAGGTGTAACATCCTTTTTACACCCCTGAAATTTCAGGATAATTAGTCAAGTATTTTTCTAGATATTCGACAAGACGTCTAAAATCGAAAGTGTCCAATTACTTTCTTCCAATCAATGTATATTACTATCATGCATATTAATTAGGTTACTCCCTCTTAGATTGTTTTTTTTTTAGAATCCATGAAATCTCATTCACACTTGAAAATAAAACGAATAAATAAATAAATAAAAACATGGAGATGATTTTCACTATTATGAATACCTACCAACTGAAGTACCCTTCATTACATAGATGGCATTTATTTTTGGATTATCATAATAACCCTGTAAGAAAACAAATATACCAATTAACACTTAAATTACTAGGCAAATCAAATAACATAATTAAAGATAACGTGTGCTCTTTAAAGCATACCTTTACAAATTCTACACGCAGTTTCCCTGAAAAAGTTGATTCTTCTCCTTGGACTTTAAGCTTTCCATTGGATAGCGTAAATGGAATATATTCATCGTGAGCAACTCCTCGGCCAACCTTTTCAAAGATGTCTAAATCTTCAACAACTGTGTGAGCATTGTTCAACACTATGCTGAACACCTAGAAAGAAAAGCACCATCTTTCATTATTTAAGATGTTTAATAGTTAGATGTTGTTATTATTATAGTTCTGCTGTATAAATTGTCATTTCTTTTTCTTGCATTTCAGCCCTTAGGGCTTGGCCCTCTCTTGGATACACCTCTGGGACTTTCCTTCCAGACTTATTCAGAGTTGTTTTTCCAAAACAAATAATAGATGTCATTATTTCTATCACTTTAATTTGCCTGCTTTCCAAACAGGAATGGGTATAAAAGAAATGATTTAGACCAGTGATGGGCAAACTTTTTTATTAAAGATTTTTAATATAAAGTGCACTGTTACCCTAAAAATAATTTCAAATTATCCTATTTCTGGTCTCGATTGCGCATATTTCTAAATAATCTTGCGAGCTGCATGGAATCCGGCAGCGAGCCGAAAATAAACCGGAAGCGGCCCACGGGCCGTAGTTTGTCCATCACTGATTTAGACAGTCAATGCATTAATTACAAGTTGAAAAAGTCTCAGTTAACTTAGTTTGCAAATGGACATTTAATAAATCCATAAAGATCTCCATCTCAAAAAGTTTTTAAACTGCTGGTACAGTAGGAATCGAAGCTATGTAGACAATGCTAACATCGGTCATATTGAAAATGGCGTCTATAAAAGAGAACGCTCAATGTGTTCTGTGTACCAACCATGGGTAATTTATCAACAGGACAGTGCCCTGCCAAATTGGGCATTATCAATTCGTGAATTCCTCGATTTAACATTTGACAACCGATGCAGTGTTCTTCCCAGAAAAATTTTATCAGATGGGTGGAAAGTTAAAATAGCCGGGCGGACAAAACTTAAAAACAAATAAAAAATTATGCAGTTTTTCATGTATTCAGCCGGGCGGCAGGCCCGTTCAAAAGGGCTTGGGGAGAAGAACCCTGCGATGGTTTGGAAGAGATGGTCCTACAGCTTGGTCCCACGTTCTCCGGATATACCACTCTTAGACTTTTTCCTGAAGGGATATGTTGAGAATAAAGTGTTTGCGACACCGGTCCCTGATGTCAACACGTTAAAGGCAAGAATAACAGATGCGATATTGACAGTAACAGAAGGCATGCTGGCGAATATTTGATGAGAAATTGAATATCGTCTAGATGTTCTCGGAGCTAAGAAAGGTGTACATGTTGAAGTGTACTAACAAAGCGAAGAAAAACTTTTTGAGAGGAAGATCATAATACAAAAACCATATGTATCTATCTGACATAGCTTTTTTATTTAATTATTTATTTTTTTAGTTAATTTTCTTTATCAGATAAAGGCTATGTTCACCCTGTATTAATGAAGATTGTATTAATACCAAAACATGTCTTATCTCAATAAAAATTATTGTTGCCATTAGAACCCAAGTCTCTACTTTTATTCAAATGTATAATACGGACCTATTCAATGTTAATCAGGGTATCGAACCAAAAGAATTCATTCTGGGGTTTTTTAGTTTACATTTTTTACATCTAGGAGAGTAAACCTTCCATGAAAAATAATTAACCTAAAGATTACATCAAAAATTAGTTTACCTCTTCCCTCCCTTTTCTTTTGAGCAGACCAACCTTTCTCCCATATCAATTTCCAGACTAACCCACCTTCCAACTGGATTCAACTGGGTTTTATTTGCCAGAAAACAATATTAAAATCGTTCCACTTTGCCTATGAAAACATAGTCTCTATCTTTAATGTATAAAATACTGAAAGAAAGAATAGCATCCTAGAATTTTGGGAAGCAGATCATCTAAAATACCTGCATTTTTGTGAAATAACCATTGTAGTTGAAGGAGTTCTGGCTAAGTCGCAACAATTAATTATATAATAGTCAGAATAAAAGTTTAAAATTAAAGTTGTATTCTTTTTTTATTTTTTATATATTTTATTTTTTTTACACATTCAAGAGAAAATTGCACCAATATAAAAGCTACCCAATATTTAATTAAAGGATTAATTTTCATTTGAGAAGTGTGAAAAATTGGTGTTTTTATCCAAAATTTCTTTTTCATGAAGATATTGAATAAGGGAGGTCTATTTACAACCAGAGCAAGCAGTTTTAATAACTGAATGCCATCATGGTAATGCTTATTTCAAATGTCATTGTTTGTGCTTCACTGCAATTCAGATTCTGAGATTTTTTTTTCATCTCTTTTGGATGAAAACATCAAGTCTCCCATAAAATTATGGAGTCATTCTGTTTATCAGCATGTAAGATTTTTTATCATACGGTCACTTTATAAATTTTTTAAATACTATTATAATTTTTTTTTTCCAACTTAGATTAGTCATATGTGATTATAAGCTTATTTTTTCATAAATTTTCAAGTTTTCTTATTAAACTATCTTATGGATTGTCTTATATAATCGATCTTTGTTGCCTATCATTTTTTTTTTTAAAACTACTACTGCAGTAGTAGATTAAGGGTAGATTAAGAAGGACAAACCTTTAAATATTAAATTATATTTAATAAATTAAAATAAAGGAAAATTCCCACGAAATGAGATCAAATCAAGGACCACAACCATTTTCTTATAGTTCTTACCATTTTGTCCAACTTAACCTTGGATGAGATATACACATTGTTGGTGTGCGCATATTGTTGCTCATGCATTGTCGCTTCATGACAGAAGGATGAAGCAAAATATATAGATTTTTAGTTTTTAATAAAATATACACTAATTCATATCACTGTTACTTTTACAAAAATCCTTTTTTGTTCAAATCATTTAATATTCCCTACTACTAAAACATATAATTATACTGGCAGAGGTGCACGGTATAATTACACTTGCAGGTAAACAGGACAATCTCAAAAAATTAAATTACTACTTCCAACTGGTTAAATAAAAACTCAAATCAATATAACACAGAGCAAAGGGACTATGCATTCTACGAAAAATACAAAAAACATGATATACCGGGACTTTATCTAAACTCTTCTTGACTTGCCTCACCACTGCGGAGCATCACCAGATACTTTGGACTTAAATTTTTCTCGCTTTTAACGTAGAAGCTCTTATACCCTCTTGCTCTGTTCGAAACTCCCGTTCAGATGTTTCCAATACCCGTATAGATTTTTCTGTTTTAGCTGCAGTTTCTCTGACCAATACTTGTTTTTTCTCTTTCCTTTCCAGATACACAAAATTTTGCCAGTCGTCTGGACGTTTGATAGGGAGCTCAAAGACACGCGTGACTCCTTTGCCTCATCAGTAGACGCTGCCTTATTGATGTTTTGTCACTGCATCATCATTTTATGCTCATTATTAATAATTCTTGGAAACGAACATTCAATCAGTAACTCAGTTTCCTATATATAGACATTCCCACAGAATATAGTCAGTGTATTTTTATGAAATGTTTGGATCTGATGTGCTACCGAATAAGCTAGGTGATAACCTCGGCGTGGCTCAGGACTTTTTTTTTGGATTAAATTTTGCAGTATCTTAAAAGTAGACACATGAAAAAGTTTAAAATTTACATAGTAAAAATTCTTAATGAAAATTCGAAAAAAAATTTTTTAAAGGCTCATAATGGATGGCAAAACTTGGCCATTCATCACTTTGTGTAGTCTAGCGGTCGCTGATTCTTCTATTTACTTGCTTACGATTTGCTCAATACAGCAAGGAGCTATAGGAGTGCTCCACTCTTTCTCAATAGTCTGCTAACTCTCCATTATCTCCAGTTACTGATCATTTTTAAAGATTTTCAAGAAATTGTTAAGTACTAAGAACTCTATTTTCTAAGAAAAGCCTGAATAACAGGAATTCTATGCATTGTTACAAATTGAAAATTATCTATATTGCACAAACTTTGCCTTGCATTGTTGGTCATGCGATATTTCTCATTAATATGCCTTGCCATAACCATGAATATCGATTTTTTATCAATAGGTATTATTTTTTCGAAATCTGAGGTTGACAGTGACCTTCCTCATGCTTTGAAGGTCAAGTATGCAAAATTTCATCAAGATCGGAATAAAACTGTAGATTTGTATAAAAAATAAACAAACAAACATCCTTCTTTATATATATATAGATAATAAATTTAAAAAAATTTTCAATTGGTTTTGGCATAATTGTCGTTGATTACTTTATATACAGTCACAAAATGAGACTTGTAACCTTTCAAACAGTCAAAAGAAAATAGCTTCCACTTACACCTGTAAGTCATTCATGCATCACACCATAACGAGTGCTGCATCAACTTATCTCTTGATTACGCATATAATTATATAGATACTGTGCACCATTTATATTAAACTAACTACTTGGTTAGTAATGTATTATTAATAAAACAAAAATACTCAACAGAATGGCCAAAATAATCTTTTTGTCAACATAGTTGAACACGTGACGTAAAAATTGCCTACCCTCCGATGCTAAGATAAAACTTAATGGAATCGTCCCATAGTAAGCGCGTTCGACTGGACAACTGGAAAAAGCAATCTCACTAGTTGAAAGAATAAAGCTCCGGAAATAGCGATATGGTAAAAGTTTATTAATTGTTTTCAAAACTTGTATAACAATTAATAAACCCCTGCCATATCGCTATTTCCAGACCTTTATTCTTTCAATAAATTACACAGCGATATAGACCATCATGCAACCTTTAATCTCACTGGATTGAAGCATTGTAAGGAAGCCGAACAACTTTGACCTAGGTAAAAACGTTTTTGCACCAGACTGTACATGTCATGATTACCTTTGCCTCTATCCAACACGTCAGTTTTTTTTGTTTTTTTTTCCAGGATCTTACAACCCTGTCTGTGTTCAATTTTCATTTTTTATATTATTCCAGGGTTCTTGTGTCCCATCTTTCGTTTCTTCTACATTTTTTGGTAGCTTCAATTCATCTGCTAATTTACTTACCAGTTAGCTAGAGGTGATACAGTAATAAATTCAAAGCATGAGAGTTAAAGTGTTGAGCAAATTGTTTAGGAAATTTCGAGAATACAAATTAGATATATGCTTAGCTCTCGGACTATAAACCTTAAGGTAAATCTAAACACCATCCATCTATAGGTAGTAAGAAGCTATTCTAATTCTGCTCTATTGGAGGGATAGAAAAATCTCAACAGAATATTAAGGTATACCTATTAACAGGTACAAGCCTTTCATTCATGAATTTACTTTATTGCAAAATTAATACATTTCAGGGGGACACCTTTTGAATGGATATGTAAAATTTTCTTAATGGTCACTGGGGCCCATTTTAATTTTACTAGTATTTTCATTAAAATCTCAGTGCAACTCCATATTCATAGTACAAAAGAGAAAGATATCATCGATTTTCAATTATGACTTCAGTAATAAACCTAATAACAACAACAAATAAGAATGAGAAGAAGAAGGAAGGAAACGAAGCTATGAAACTTCCATGAAATCAAAAAGTAAGTAGCATCTCTAGCGATCAGGCTGAAATGTTCGCAATAGAAATTGCAACTTTAGTAGTTGTAAAGTGTACGTTTTTCATTATATAGATCAGGCCTTGCCTTGTATTCCTAGAGAATTAATAAATAGATTATAAATTGCTAAAACAGTGCATTTATTTACACGTTTCGATCTGAAATAGTCAACAGCATCATTAAGATTTCTTTTCTTCGCAAAGATTCTGTTTTTCTTTTCATTTTTATTTATTTATTTTTTTAAAAGAATAGGGTTATAAATATCATAGAAATGCAGTGCCAGGTATTGTGCACCACTGACATGCTCAAATAACTTTCGTTTAGTTTCAGTTCATCCAAAGAATGAAAAAAAAAAAAAAAAAAAAAAAAGTGTTTATTTCTCCTCTGGATAAAAGTTCAAAGTTACATTCCTTGATTGTCAAATAGAAATTATTGATTTTTCATGGTTTTTAAAGACAATGGTGCACTTTCAACAAGAGAGTGCGGTCGAATGGAAATTCGCCTTTCTTTATGCTTTTTGATCAAAAAATTGCGCTTCGCTGTGACTCCGTTCATGCTTTGAATTTATCACTTATCATCTCCATTTTAATATGCAAATAATTTACCTTTTTCGTTAGAACTTTTGTATTAAAGAAATCACAAGGGGAAAAAGTAACGTAAGAGCTATGAAAATCAGCTATGGGTGGTCATGATTCCCTATCATTCAACATTATTATATTAGCTGGTGTTCAAAATGCAATTAGAAAACTATTATAAAACTTATATATTAATTAAATTGATTGTCGCAGAGAAAAAAAAAACAGAAAAGAAAATTCCACGGCCTTGACTCGAACCAGGGATCTTTGAGGTATCGTCCCAATGCTATAACCATTAAGCCAAAGTGGACATGAAAGCTGTCGCTAACAAACATGTCCTAAGAGTTAAAGCAGGGCTACTAGTGACTAACTTTACTATTAAATGGCGAATAACATTATAATAATAAATGGAAAATTATGACGGTAACCCGAAGGTCCTTGGCTCGAGTCCAGACCGTGGAATTTTCTTTAGTGTATTTTTCTCTATTTTATTATTAATATTGGAGGTATGACGTGAAAAAAAAATCCTCTTGAGACCCATTTTCCAATTATGATTGTTGTGTATTATAAAATTCAGATATCTAAATAAACCTGTCATTATAAATATATAACTGTGTGATCAGTATATTTGCTACTATTTCATCTATGCCTAATGTTAAAGGAAGACAAATTCGTAATGTAAATTTGTGTTTGTCTAGACAGGAGGTGAAAGTAGGGAAGGAGAAAATTTCTTCTTCCCAATTTTGGGGAAGGAAGGATCATGGCAGAAGTTCTGAGAGGATTTAGCCTGGCTGCTGCAGACCAGTGGCGCCGTTTAATTTCATTTGAGTAGCATTAAATCTGTTACAACTCTCGCTTCTACTTCTTCCTGATAACACTGAATAAATGTAGTAATGATAAAAAAGTAGGCAATTAATTTATTGTCCATAATGAATAACTATTAAAAGATGCTCAATAGGTGACTGAGGTGTAGAAGCAGTAAAAAAAATAAATCTTTGTGGCCTATATTATTATATGATACTAAAATCTTTAGGCAGACAAATTTTTGTTTTATTTCTATTTAAGCAGTTTATTTTCAGCTAATCTGAAGTTAACAAAGGATGAAAAATGTATTGCAATCAGACAAGCTGATGGAATCTCTAATGTGTAATGGCAACCTTTATCTAATCTGATAGCTTCCTTCTAACTTCTCAGAAGTGGAGGCTGCTTCTATGGTTTAATAAAATGAGGAGGCATTTTTTACGTATCTTCTCTACACGATTATAAAACCGTTACGAAACTGATTTTTACATTCAACAAAGATTTGAAAAATGCATAAAAGAAATTCAATATAAGAGTGCTTAAATTTTCCCCACATAGCAAAAATTTCAGTGTTAACAGTATTAAATTCTATTGTTGCCTCAACTCTTTATCCTCCCTCATTCTTCTCGTAGTGGGTTTTTTAAAAACGGTTACTATTTTTCTTTTGATAATGAAATTTATTATGAGATGAAAACCATGTTTTGCATGTGATTATGAAATTAAATTATCAACTGCATATCTCTAATTTCTCTCTATATTTTTATGATCAAATGCATTTATTGTGTTCTAAATAACATCAAAAAATATTAAATTCTAAAAAAAAATTAATAGTTTACACGAGCTTCATTTAGCATAGGTTCATTCTGAATTTATTTCACCTTTACACTTTAATTTCTTGGAATAAACATAATATTGTTCATAACTAAGATTTCATTGTTTACAACAAGACCTCTTTATATATAAAATTTTTATACAAGTCTCCCCCCCCCTACCCTTTGCTTTTTTTTTTTGTTCCCCCCCCCCCCCCCACCCCATTTTTGTTACCCATTTAGTAAAAATATTACAGGTAACAACTTAAAGAACTGATACACATATACAAGTGTCAATGAACTTAAACATAGAAAGATTAGTCACATACGATTTTATTGGTTTAAGATCACCGCCCTTGGAATATTAAATGGCATTAAGACTTGAAATTTTTTTTTTTTTTTTTAAATAAAATTCTTAGCGTTCTCTCGTTTATTGTAGATGATCATTGCATTAAAAATAAAGCGACGCTAAGATAAAACTCACTTGTTTGCTTATGATTTGTGGCGATAGCTTTAAAATCAAAATTGAAGAAAACTTTGGTTTAAACTGGAGATAGACCCCCAAGAGGGTTTCTAATCCTTCTCCAGAGACAATCTTAACACTGTCGTTTTCCTTTTCAATTAACAACAATAGCAACAACAATAAAAATAAAAATAAAATAATAATAAAAAAAAAAAGATTAACCGGCTTCCTTTACATTACTTGTATACCTTCATTTTAGGTGATGTAAAATAAACTTCGGAGAATTTCAGCGTCAGGACATAATCGCCGTCCGATTTGATTGGAATGTCGTAGCCAAAAGTGGCATGATGATATCTCTCCGTTTGATATAGGAGTTGATCCATCTGAGGAACCCTGTTTATGATCAACTGTTTACCAAAATCCGACGCGATTCCGATTTTGCCATGCAAAGGATCACGTTGATAATGGATTCCGTACGAGTCCGTATGAGCTTCACCTCCACAATTGACAGCGTAGATTATTTCACCCAAGCCGTTGCTTTTTGTGAAGAACAATGCTATCACATAAATCTCACACCATATAAAATACAAAAAGTTATTCTTCATTTCTCATAAAAAGTTTTTTCGAGAGCTTTCCCGGTGGCTACCGGCAATGTTTACGCGCAAACCATGAAAACCCACTCAATTAATTTCCGCGTAAATCTTAAATGGTGATTTGCTCAAATCCAAAGAGTAATGCAATTTCGAGTAATGCTAATCACTTTTCGAGTATATAAAATTTCATTAAAATTGTTTATGCTTATTAATGATCCACTTTATAGCGTTAGGCTTCTTTTAGTTACTCTTCAAGATTTCTTATGGAATTTTAAAAATTATTTTTTGTTTGTCTTGTTTCAATGAAATCAGGTTTTTCCGCCACATAATAAAAATGAAGAGCTGGATGATCATTACACTGTAATAACATAACACTGTAATTTACGGTTTGTTTAATATTTCTTACTTAAACATTCTGGGGTACTTGTAAGAAAGAGGGGAGGAAAGAGGAGAAAAATGAAGCCATTATTCGGTACTATTTGGCCCAGTGAATAATATTTACATAATTAAAACTCCCACTTGATTGATGAACTATGCTTGGAGAAAATTCTCATTTTGATATAATTATAATATTATAAAATTATTAAATATAAGTAAAACAGTAAACACAGTTATAAAAAATATTAAAAGAGCGGAATTGCGTATTTAGGATTCAAAAAACGGTAAAACTGAGCTTCTCCAGTGGCAGGTGTACCGTCATCAAGAAAATACTGTATTTCTAAGACGGCGTTATCTATTACATATGTCAATATTATTACATATTCTTATCATTTATTAGGGATTTAAAATTTTGCTGAAGCAGCGTTATTCATAAATTAAGCTTATTAATTTTTGAAATAATATGATGAATCTGCAAAAATTATCTCTTCCGAAGATCTTATTTTTCTTGATATTTTTTTAATAATACCGTTATAAATATAAATAAACCCTTCATTTATATTCAGAATGAGTAATATTAATGTTGTTAGAAACAAATTTTGACAGCTTAATTTCTTGTGATATTGATGTCATGTTAATCAGTGTCATGAAATTTTATGTAAGGGAATTTATATGAAAAATTTAGACGAAATTTTAGACCCTCCAACTCTCATGCAATTAGTGGGACAGCCCCGCATTTCTTACAGCAATCCCGCCGTCCCCCAAGTGATACCTAAACATTACTCTTTCAGGTCGTTATGTTATTTCTGAGTGATAACACATTTGTTGCACTTATATAAAATAAGAAAGGAGAGACACAAAACCAAGAGAATGGGTTTGTCTGTTGATATAAAATAAGGATACTTAACAAAATTTCTAAAAAAACATGTTTTAATGTACAGATTACAAATTGTGCACTGACAAAATGTAAGTCTGCTGCATTGATGTACAACAAGGTGCATAAAACTCCGAAAGATGAACACATGTAGATATATATGAAATTTGGAGGCTTTGCAATACATTTTACATTTCATTGATGAAAAAATCCACCAGTTTTGTCATCTTTTCCCAGCTTTGTCAAGGTGATGGAATGAATAGCTGGAAAATATATTTGAAATTGAATAACAAGATATAATGTGATTGGTTTACAATGAGCAAACCTTTTGCAGCCATTCATTCCATCACATTGACAAAGCCGAGAAAAAGATGGTGAAACCAGTTGGATGATTTTTTCATCAATAAAATTTAAATTGTATTGCAAAGCCTCCATGTTTCATATATGTAATATCGATAAACAAAAAACTTGAATTACCGTATATAGATCATAACATGTAAACACCACTGTGGAAAAATAAATGATTTGTCCAGCATTTTGACTCATTGTATCCAGCAGAAGTGTGAGCCCTTGGAGGGTCTAAAATTTATGGGTTCTCTCTCCAAAGTGCATATAAAGAGAGCTGAGGAAATAACAATGTATACTGAATATACAGGGTGACCAGAAACTCTTTCCCTGATAAAGAAATTTAATAAAACAAAAATCATGTTAGCTAGATAATGCAGTTTTTTTGTATTATGTTCTTTAGGTCAAAATTTTTTTTTTCCTTTTTTTTTTTTCATATCTTTAATAACCTCAACAAATGCCCCTTTCTTTGCCCAGAAAACATTCAGACAATATTCAATATCTTGCCAAGTATTCACCAGCATGTTATCGACATTATTGCGTCAGTTCTTCTTTTCTGCAACATGTTCACATTGGGAACCAGTGTAGATAACACATTTTTTTTAATATCTCTTCACAGGAAAAAGTCAGAGGAAGTAGTGTAGGACCATCTCTTCCAAACCATCAGTTGGGAAACGTTGAATTCAGGAATGCATGTACGGATGATGCCCAACCAATGTGGTGGTGCAGGATCCTGTTGAAAATTACCCATGGCTGGTACTCTTTTAATTGAAGTGTTTCATTGCTCTCCAGCATTTCGATGTGGTTGATGTTAGCGCCACCTACAGTGCTTTGGGTCCTGACATACCATCCATTAAAAAACTTTCTGAAACGAAGACCATCATACAAAAAGGTGTATGCAACCATCTAACTCAGTTTTTATTTTCTGATCAGATCATATTTACTTATTCGGGCCAAATGGCAAAGAATGTTACTGATGGGTATTTCATCAAAGAAAATGAAGTCAAGTGGAAGCAGTGGAAAGTACTAATTTCCCCCTTTTCTTTAGAAACATTAGGTTAAATTTGAAATTTTGTTGATGTATGTTTTACTAGTCTTAAATAATTAGAATTAGTTTGAATTAGAATTAAAATTTTCTGTAGAGTTTACTTTTGACTGTAATAAACAATTTTAAAATATCTCCACTGCCTAAAAAGACATAAGACATCACAATAAAAAGTTGTTTGCTATATTCCTTATGTATTTCATATTAATTATATTTCCCTCAATTCGTACAGCAACTCTAGAGCCAGTTCAAAAAAGTATCTGTTACTATTACTAATTTAAAAAAAAAAATTAAGATCAAATGCCTAAATTTGTATAAAAGCTAATGAATTTGATGGTCAAAAAGATTGTTATAGTTCATTTTGTGCCTGTGTAATTCTGCAAGAATTGGTTATACTAAATCTCTTTGAAAGATGACTTTTCTCTTTGTAGCAATAGTTTTGCTTGTGTAATTTGGGAATTTTCATGTGATCCTTGTTTTTTTATATTGAATGAAATTCTTAGTTTGTAAAAGTGAGAAATGCGATGTCTCCAGTTATTCCAAATTAAACATGGAAAAAATCCAAAGATATTTAAATATGTTTATTAATGTGAATGATAGGTATCGTTATCATCATCATGATATTCAACGCTTATCAATTCTTCTCTAAACATTTCCAATGTGCACTGTTCTGGGTGTTGATATTCCAATTGACATCCACCAGTTTCCAGATATTATCGTTACTTATAGTATGAAGGTATCGTTGTGGTCTTCTAACATTATGCGACGATGGCTGCAGTCCATCTGTTATCTTTTCTTCTGGCAACTTGTCTTGCCCATTGCCATATCCATCGAGTTGTTGCCATAACTAAGCACTGTTGTGTTCTATGTGCAGCTGTCATGATGTATCACAAGATACAGAGATACCAGGCAAGACGAATTAGGAAGGTAGTGAAAAACACAGCAATTTTTATAACTTCAAAGATGTCAAAAAAATAAAATTTCTGATGGTCACAGAGACCTTATGTGACTAATGAAGAATTAATAATCCTTTCAAGCCCAGTTGCAAGTTTAAAAAAAAAAAAAGTTTATTTATTTTATATTTATATTGAATGTGATTTAGATTTAAACCAAAATCTCACGAGCAAAATTGCTCATTCAATTTTGGTAGATTTTGTAAATTTTATAAATTGATAAAATTGAAATAAAATAAAAATAAATTGAAAAAAGGTAAGATGCCAATAGGCCTTTATCAACAAACAAAATGTCAAACTTCTATGACAAGTGAACAAAGAATACGTATTGGATGCATTCAAAATTTTAAAAATTAAAAAATAAAAATGCAGTCGTTATTGGTTTCGAACAACCCTGCACCTGGTTCTTGGGGCCCTTGTTCAGTATCAGCCTCAGTGTATATATGATAAACGCCTTATCACAAGGCATATCATGTCCACCCTCACATGGGGTAGACACAGTGGTGTGCTGGAAGCCGGCTCACACCGGCTCGCTCGAGATTTTTCGTGCCGCTTATTTAATTTCGTAATATTTTGCGAGCCGTTTGTTGAATTCCAAAGACATGAAAAATTACAAATAATTTTATTTTTTATACATTAATTCATGTGTTAGGTTCAACTAAGTAGTTGTGGAGCCGGTTAAAAATTTGCTAGCACACCACTGGGTAGACACCATCATCATCATCATCATCTTCATCAGAAAAAAAAACACCCAAAGTTAATTATATGGAGACTGTGGCCCAGTTACTAATTCCTGGCTTTTTGATTTAGTCACTGGACAAGATGCCTTTATAAATTTTGGTTTTTACTTCTGTTATTGTGGTTTTTCATTGGCATTTGTTACCTTGTTTTTCAATGAGATACCTTTGATGTTAGTCACCCCATATGTCATTTTATTATTTTTGTCGTTTGTTATTGGCTTTTTAGCGTTGTTCTGTGATTGGCTGTTTGTTATTATATATACTTCCTGTAATTCTCTTTATACTTATCATATTGAATGATGATCACAGAGTGACTAAAATACATACAGGGTGGGCAAGAAATAACGTGAGGTGTTCAGAGCTAGCTAGCGGGAATTCTATTAGGCCAAATGCAGTATATTTTGGTGTATATAGTTAGCGGAACATGCAGTTTCGATTTCTGCAAAAAAAAAAGTGCCAAAAGTCGCCATAGGGGGCGATTATTTCAAGAAAACAATGAATACATTTGCATAAGCGCGTTCCGTGTTGAGCAATCATGACAATAAAAGGCAAGGCTGAGGATTTCCCATTATTCACGAACAGAATAATTAGTCGTGCATTTCCCATGGTATGGCCACCCAGGTCGCCTGATCTCAATCCTTGTGATTTTTGGTTATGGGGATATTTGAAAAGCCTTGTGTATCAAGCACATGTTACTGACCTCTCAACCTTAAAGGATCAAAAAACGTTACATATCAGACTAATTAATGCAGATATGCTGCGAGCTGCCATAGAAAATGTCGTGTATCGCATGCAGCTATTGGAACAGCACACTGGTGGTCATATTGAAACACATTTGTAATTAAAAATAAAACATTGTTTATTGTTGTTACTAAAGTTGGTTTGTACGGTATTTGTTCATTTGATAATGAGGTATTCATTGTTTTCTTGAAATAAGCGTCCCCTATGGCGACTTTTGGTACTATTTTTTTTTTTTTTTTGCAGAAATCAAAACTGCATGTTCCACTAAGTATATACACCAAAATGTACTGCATTTGGCCTAATAGAATTCCCGCTTTCGAGTTCTGAACACCTCACGTTATTTCTTACCCACCCGTATATATTAAAGTCATATTAAGGTTTTTGTGGACAAGAGGTGTTATTCTTTTCATCCTTTTGAAGAAATATTTGTCGTTATTATATTTAATAAGTTGTGGAAAAATTCCGAAGGTAGCTTACCATGGGCATGCCCTCCTTCACTATTTAATTTGGTTTTGATTGGCCCACTAGGGTTGGAGGGAACCAAAAGATCTATGTGGCAAAGGAGTGAAATTCGGTATGCAGATTCCGCTAAGGAAGATCTACATTGCTATGTAGTTTGGGGCAAATTGTACCATGGGGTCGGAGTTGTGAGGGTGGTAGTCACTTGGTCTTCAGAGCTATGGCAGCATATATCATGTTATATGTCATTCGATCGGAAATGATGAGAAACGAAAGAGCTCTTTTACATGTTCTAAATATTATGTTCGACAAATCTATTTTTTGATTTAAAAAAACGTGGGGAGGTTAAAAAGTGCAGATAAAGGCGTAAAAATAAATGACCTCAGGGCTTCTGCTATTTTCCTATACTCTCCTCAGAGGGGGATTATTTCTTGTTAAAATAGATAACAGATTTGGATATCATTTTATCTTTAGATGATTTTAAACTTACAGTCACAGTCGAATCTCATAAGGAAATCCTCAGGACTGGAAAAAAATATCCTTATAAGTGTTGGAATTTTTATTAAAAAAAAAATACAATACTCAACACAAATTTGGGATACATAAGAATTAAAATGAAGAGAAAGAAATTACATTTTCACAACTTTGGAAAATAATCTGAAATAGCTGATTGGACAATTTTTTTCCAGAGAGGTCAAAAATAGCTGCCTGTAAGCTATGAGTCATAAGATGACTTTCCAAATATCGAAGAACATTTTTCATTTATTTCATCGGTTATGAAAAAGTTGGTATAGTGTGTTTAGAGTTATTTTATCCGTTTAAGCAGAGTTCAACACAAATTTTAGCATATAAATTTTATCTAAATAAGCGGACTATCCTTTTATCCGGTATTCTTTTAAGTGGAATTAAAATCAATTACAGAAAAATGGGACTGTACACTCTGTATCCTTAAAACAGATTATTCTTTTATCAGGGATCCTTATATCAAAAGGTTCAACTGTATAGGAATTTATGATGGAATAGCCTAAAATTATTGAATATTATTCACTAAAGAAAAGCTATGTTCAAAATGGTATAGAAGCAGAAAATCCAGAATACATTTGAATTGGTATTAAACTGCATCAGTGCATTATCTTTGTAGAAGAGTTTTGAATGCAGCTATTTCAATTCTTAATGTTAGGGTTATAGTAAATTTCATGTTAACTATTCCAATATTTTTAATTTAAAATGTTTAAATATATAGTTTAAAAAAAAAGAAAAGAAAAAAAAAAGCCCTGTATGTTTAATAAATTAATTTGCTCTTTTATAGAACATGAAGTCAGACTGTACTATCCTTGAAGATAATTTTGAAAATACGTGGCTACTATGTATTGAAAACAAATTTAATAACCTCTATTGCTAAGGAATGAAGATGTGTAACGATTAAGCTGTTCTGCATATTAACCCTTTCCAAGTGAGTTGCATTTTTTGTTTTAAATTTGGAAATGTCTGACGATTGCAAAATTCCTGGTTGTATTTAAAACTTTATTAAAAACAGCTCATATGGTTTTAACTTGTGTTATTTATTTACTTTAGATCAACAGTGTAATATAAATGGACAAATATATTTTTACTTTATGGAGACATGAATTTTTGTATTGCTTTAAATGTTTTGGAGATCTTTATACTGCTTTAATTACAGAGTTTTACTGTGAAGATTTTCCAGAATGTGTGTGTTCAATGTTTTCTTTGTAAATGATGTTTAATCATAAATTATTTAAGGTAAGTGAAAAATCTCATTCCAAAAGTATGTGGCATTAATCTTCACAGCTAACTGCTAACTCCAGATCCAGGCCCATTTGTAGGGGTGCGCCTCCCAGCTGATTTTGGTGACCGCCTGGCTGAATACACAAAAAGCTGCACAACACCTCATAGTGTTTATTTGTTTTTAATTGTTGTTCGCCCAGTTATTTTATCTTTCTACCCACCTAATAAAATTTTCTGATGAGAACATGGAGATCTATTTATCAGGTTGTTGCAAAAGTTTTTTCCGGATTTTTATTCCAACATAAAAACGATTGAACTTGAATGACAGATTCAGCTCATGCAGATGCCGGGCAATGGTTGAAAAGTGAACCTTGAACTGTTCTGCGAGTTCCCTCGTTGTTACATTGTGATCTTCATCAATTGCTTGGCATAGATCACCATCTGAAATCATGATTGGCCGACCAGAGAGGTGCATCTTGAAGAGTGCTATCTCCTTGTCTGAACTGGCGATACCATTATTCTATTGTACGTAAACTAACAGTGCCATCACCTAAACATTGGCAAATGTTTCGGTGACATTGCGCAGCCCTGATCTTTCCAGAATACTCGTAGAAGATTATTGCTCAAATATGCTCGCGTGAAAGGACCATTTCAGACCGTTGATGGCACTCACAAGTGCCATCAATAGTCAGAGAGTTGATTCTTGGATGTAATATAGCAAAGATATTCCGGAATCGAATACAATAATTTGATTGAAAAAATATGAACACCCCCCTCGGATAATGAGCCCTTCTTGGGCACGGGTTCTAGAACCGGAAGAAACTTTTGCAACAACCTGATACATATGCCGATATTCATCAACTTGAGCTCCTTATCATTGGAGTAAACAGAAAAATTTCTCTGTTTACAATTTACAAATCTTACTAGAGGTAAACTCTTTTGTTTAGAAGAAAAAATTATATAGTTAATGATGTCAAATTTACCTTTTGGATGGTAGAGAAGTCGCTTGTCACGTTTTGTTTACATTTAATATTTTCAATGAAAAGAAAATTCATGGAAAAATAGTGTACATGTATCAAAAAAAAAAAAAAAAAAAAAAAAAAGAAGCATTATAAGGGTTCCATCTCTTTGAAGAGTTAAAATGTAGAGAGCTAAACTATAAATTTTTTCTTTTTATTTTAATGTACGGTAATCAGTAAGATAATGATAGTTTACCAAATGTTTATATATAAGGCCTGTCCGGAAACTATCCCATAAATAAGCAGCATTGCTGCCATTGGTTGAAACAAGTACAGAATGCCTCCTTTGGGATGGCCAAGAGCTCCGCAGTCGCATTTTGTGTTGCCACCTCCACATCCTCAAATCTCCGTCCTTTGAGCACTTTCTTGATCTTCGGAAACAAGTACGAAATGCTTTTTTTAGCAATTCATAACATTCTGTTGCAGTTTTACCATTTTTAAAATAAAATTTGATGCAATGTCGTTGCTCAATGTTTTCTGTCATTTTCACCACATGTTACAACAATTGCACACGGCACTCTTAATAGCTGCAAATTTTATTACATCATCAGCAGAAATGTTGTCATACGATCCGGATAGGAAAAAGGTGTAGCGAGTTCTTTTTTTTTTTTTTTTTTTTTTTTTGTAGCTTCAGTCCGGATACTTTTCCGACAGACCTTGTAAACAGAGTAATGAAAAAGACATAGAAAACTAAAATATATTCATTTTAAAAAATACATAGTATTAAATGTATGTAATAACATAAGCTTATATACAGAGCTCAAATAGTTAAGAATAATAGATAATTATACTATTTACCAATTTCACAGACAGATGTAAATGCACACATGTTAACAGAAAAGGTGTTGCCATGTTTTGATCGGTCTTGAAAATGGCCATGGAACTGAATATATTGTAGGAAAATTGCCTGTGTGACTGACTCACAAATGAGCTACTTCATGATAGCAATGAAAAATTATGCCACATATGGTTCGTCGTCTGCAATATTCCAAAAAAATTTTCATTATCGGTTCTTGAACTTCAAACTTATTTTATTCACTATAAATATAAGACTTATTCAACGAATTTTGTAAGAAAATCCACTAACATAGCAAAGCCTAGCAGAACCGAAGGCTTATTCATTGAACAGTTTGTCATATCATTCTTGAATATTTTGATTAGAAATGCTGTCATAAGGCACAAGTAGATAGTAGCGTTTATGCAAGAAGTCACACAAATGCTAGAAAATTATATGGGGATTCTTGACTGGTGGTACTGAGTAGTTACTCTGGATGAAGCTGGGCATATTTGTTTGACACCCATAAACTGCATGACATTTTCTATCAACAGTGGAACAACAAAAACTCTGCAAACTTTCTACATGAAAACAAAGAAAAATTTTCCAGCAAACTATGGTGGTGGCTGACCTGTTCCTGAGGAAGCTGAGAATCTACCACATTTACACTAAGGTCATTGCAGTATATTTCCAGACAGCAATGGATCCATTTTATGCTGAAGATTCCCTTGTACGGTAATAAGAGTTCAAAGGTGTGAATGCACATGTATAAGGCATTGAGAGCCACACAGTGAAATCTTCGATATGATACAATAAGAGAAAAGCATGAGTCTGGTATCCCATTTTCACCCATTCTTGTGAAATTTCCTGACGCATCATGTACGGGTTTGCAGATTTGGACTGTTGAAAACAAGATTCGGATGGCTACAGTCACAAACCATCATGCATTTGTGCTTTGGAACTTTGGTACGGTACAGAGCAATTGTCCAGGGTTAATGTTTGCACATAGAACATTGGAGGTGGGGTGATTGTTCAATAGATACAGGTTTAGAGGCTGGGAAGCAATTTTTGTTCAAATAATATAAAAGAAATCTCCATGAACATTAAGGCATGAGTCCCATTGGTGCACTAATCTATAGATTCTCATCTGGTAAAATTCCTGCAGTTGTTGGCGGAACCACTGCGTAACCGCAAATTCTACATTAGCGTTGAATTTTAACCACTGTCTTTTTAGTGATTGTTTTAGAGGGCCAAACACATGGAAATCATATGGAGACAAGTTGAGACTTGTCAGGTGGATGTTCTAAGACTTCCCTATGTGTGCAAGCAAGCAGATCTTGAATTTTTCAGGTTACATGAGGGTCGACATTATCATGCAGAAAGATAACACAATTTGTTGAAATTTCTTGTACCATTCAACCATTGCCATATGAGAATAACTATGGTCATCGTAAATAGCTTTTGTTCTTGTAAAAATTTCCATTGGCTGGCGCTCCTCAGCAGCCAAAAATTGAATAACAGCACTCTGATTACTTTGGATGGATTGTCTACCATGAACGCTATCGTCTAACTTAATCATAACTCTTAGAAAGAAGCAAACAGCTAATGTGTGTTACACGACACCACACTAGTAAACAGTGCATGTAAACAACTGCTTTCCATTGTCTAGTTGATACCTTTGCGGCTGCGCAATCCAAACTTGTTTCTATTGAACAATCTTCGTATACATGTTGATATTTTATTTTTGTAATACGAGGTGCATTCAAGTTCTAAGGCCTCCGATTTTTTTTCTCCGGATTGGAAAGAGATAGAAACATGCGCATTGTTTTAAAATGAGGCCGCGTTCATTGTCAATACATCCCAGAGATGGCAGCACCGTATGGCAGATGGAATTTTACCGCCAGCGGCGAGAATGAGAACTGTTTTAGATACTTAAAATGGCGACGTTTTCCTTACTTGAACAGCGTGCAATCATTCGTTTTCTGAATTTGCGTGGTGTGAAACCAATTGAAATTCATCGACAGTTGAAGGAGACATGTGGTGATGGAGTTATGGATGTGTCGAAAGTGCGTTCTTGGGTGCGACAGTTTAATGAAGGCAGAACATCGTGTGACAACAAACCGAAACAACCTCGGGCTCGCACAAGCCGGTCTGACGACATGATCGAGAAAGTGGAGAGAATTGTTTTGGGGGATCGCCGAATGACTGTTGAACAGATCGCCTCCAGAGTTGGCATTTGTGTGGGTTCTGTGCACACAATCCTGCATGACGACCTGAAAATGCGAAAAGTGTCATCCAGGTGGGTGCCACGAATGCTGACGGACGACCACAAGGCTGCCCGTGTGGCATGTTGCCAAGCAATGTTGATGAGCAACGACAGCATGAATGGGACTTTCTTTTCGTCGGTTGTGACAATGGATGAGACGTGGATACCATTTTTCAATCCAGAAACAAAGCGCCAGTCAGCTCAATGGAAGCACACAGATTCACCGCCACCAAAAAAATTTCGGGTAACTGCCAGTGCTGAAAAAATGATGGTGTCCATGTTCTGGGACAGCGAGGGCGTAATCCTTACCCATTGCGTTCCAAAGGGCACCACGGTAACAGGTGCATCCTACGAAAATGTTTTGAAGAACAAATTCCTTCCTGCACTGCAACAAAAACATCCGGGAAGGGCTGCGCGTGTGCTGTTTCACCAAGACAACGCACCCGCGCATCGAGCTAATGTTACGCAACAGTTTCTTCGTGATAACTTTCAAGTGATTCCTCATGCTCCCTACTCACCTGATCTGGCTCCTAGTGACTTTTGGCTTTTTCCAACAATGAAAGACACTCTCCGTGGCCGCACATTCACCAGCCGTGCTGCTATTGCCTCAGCGATTTTCCAGTGGTCAAAACAGACTCCTAAAGAAGCCTTCGCCGCTGCCATGGAATCATGGCGTCAGCGTTGTGAAAAATGTGTACGTCTGCAGGGCGATTACGTCGAGAAGTAACGCCAGTTTCATCGATTTCGGGTGAGTAGTTAATTAGAAAAAAAATCGGAGGCCTTAGAACTTGAATGCACCTCGTATGTCGGCCTTGTATTCGCGTAACACTTCTAACGTTGCCAGGTTAGGTTGAAAAATAGTATAGATATGTAGAATGTTTTATTTTGAACTGGATACCATTCTATTGATGGTATTATTTCTGTCAGCTGCAACCCACAGTCTTTCCCATCACCCCCACCTTTTTCTAAGTGATAAATTCCCTGTTTTACTGGTCAGGGGGATATGTCAGTTGATATGTAGGGCGAATGTTTTCCTTCCATCATCTAAAGCAGCTAAAGATGCCAGATAATGCCCTCTCTAGGGTGGCACCCATTCAGTGGTGTGGAGAGGCGTGGTGATCCCCAGGGCCTATTGTTGATCAGATACCTCTCTGATAGGGATGCTCAGGTTTGTTGCTTCCCCCTTTCCCCAGCCTTCCATGCCACTGCACTCTGTTAAAAGAAAAGTACCTTAATATGTATATAACCAATGAACAATTATCATTTATTGGATATAAGCTATAGAGAAAATTCAGGAATTCTTTATTGATTCTATTCTTACAGTATTTTCACTTCTGTTGAAAATGGCGAAAGTAAACTTGTCGAAAGTAAACTCGTCCACCCCACCTTTGTCAGTTACTGAATTACTTCAGGTATGTTTCTTATTACAATTCATAGAAATAAGTTTCATAAATTAAATTCAATCTATTGCTGTGTAATTAAGCTTCACTGTCATTCCTAAAATGATGAAATTATCTGCTTCTTCCAGTATAAAGAGAACTTCTTGTTTTTAAAGGCTGTGGGGTAAATCCGCTCTTCACTTAAATAAAGTTTTGGGTGGATATTTCTGGTTTACACAGCAAAGGAGTTAATTTATGTAATTGCAAGTACTATAAAAAAATTCAGATGTTTTTAAAGCAGTTGGTTTGATTCAGATATTAATTCAAATAAAATGGAATTTCTGGTATGATGTTACATTTTTGTGTGTTATATTTGCTTGAATACTGGTTGCAAAATTTTGTACTTGATTTTAACCGGGGTGCTACTAATGTGTTGGCCCAAAACATTAGTGCACAGGTAGTTCGCAGAAACGGAATATGTGGAGGTGTTTACTTTTTATTCATGAGCTTTTGTTTATGATATTAACTAAACTTCACGAGCTGTTTACTCCTTTAAGGAATGCAATTTTGACAAAACATATGAGGAAACTTGTGTTTATTTTAAGGTGCAGAACATCGCTAGGTCTCTCACGACATTCTTTTCAAAAGCACCTTGTATAACTAGATAAAATTATTTACAGCAGAAAAGTTTTTACCTGAAAATACAATATTTTTTTTTATTCAACCCAGTACTCTATATGTGAATAAACTTGTTTCAAGTTGGCATTCACTTTGTTTCTTGTGATATTTAAGGTTAATAAATAAGGAGAAAGGCTCTAGTTTGCAACAATATGAATTTATTACAGAGACACGTTTTGGTCTTAGACCATCCTCAGATTACAGTAAAAACTTGCCAGCTTATATACTGAAGAGATTCCCCTTGCCTAGTGTGCATTGGAGGACTATGAACAGGATTGTCCAATTATATGCAGGGAAAGAGGGTTAACACCAAATGAAGCCAGGAAGACCAATACGAACATTACAATACAGTTGAATGCACTCATAAGAGCATGGTCGGGAAGTTGAAAACTCGCTCTTATCTGGCGTTCTTATAAGCGGAGTGTACTGTATCGTAAACATGAATGACTAAAAGCATACTATCATAATTACATAAACCATAACGTTAGAACATATTGAGAATAATAACAAACTTGAAAAAACGGTAAAATCAAAAATAAAATGTCAAGGAACATGATCTTCTATTCTTCTTCTAGGATGGATCCTTTGTCATGTATGTTACCTAGGTTCTACTCAGTTGCCGTAGTTAAGAGTTCTGTGTCTGTGTTGGTTTATACGCAGGGTGATTCAAAACCTGTATTTATAAGTTTGTCTTCTCTACATTTGGCTAATTATATTTCTATATTTTCCATTGTCTCTATTTTTTTTTAGCATCGGGGCATGTGAATAACATCCATGATTTCATTTAAGGTTAATACATTGATTTAATTAATATCAGTTATGATGATTTGGATTGAATTTTAAGGGGGGGGGGGGGATTTTTACCAAAATCTTATTCTAATTTTGGGGGTGTGACCTATATTCGAGCAAATATGGTAATTCATATATATAATAGGAAATTTGATTTAAATTGTTTACCTGTCTTTGGATGATGTTTTTAAAGCTCAGATCAAACCTTTTGAGAATAGCAGAATAATTAATTAATAAAATGCAAAAGTTGTTTGGAATTTACCTCCAATTTCAAAAATAAAACTTAAAGATTTCTCAAGATAGGCTATTTTTTTCATGGACTGATTGTAACATTGATTTTTTTGGATTCCCTCATCATAAATGTGTCCAGGAACACTTAAAGGGATAATCTAAGGATATTTTAAATGTAGAAATACCGATGTTTTAGATGAGAAATTTCAGACGCTTGCTTATATTTCCTCTTAAATATTAAAAAAGCATGCAATTTTCTTAAAAATGTTTTAAAAAAGTTATTATTTTGTGGAAAGCACATAATTTACATGAAAGTTTAATGATGCTTATGTTTATTATTGTGGATAATAAAAATGAATCAACATCATCATTATTCTGGCTCTACTTCATTTGCATAAAATTTATTAAATCCTTTTATTTTGAAATTCAACTTGTTTTATTTCCTGCAAACATAAGTTTTTCTTAAACATTTTAAATGGCATGGTATATGTATAAAAATCATTAACAAAATGTTTATACATTAATGAAAAATTAAAGCATTATAATGCTAAGTAAATAAATTATAGGTAGTTTAAATTATTTTAACCAGGACTTGTGTATATATTTAATTAGGTTAATTTATAAAGTAATATAATGGAAATGAGTAGTTTGATATTTTATAAGAAAATACATTTTTTTAACAGTTGACTCAGCTAGGAATTCCATTAGAACATGTTACCTGGCCAAGAGTGAGCATGACTTCTGACAATTGGGTCTGTATTCGCCATAGTCAAAGAGGAAAATCAAATAAACGGTGAAAAACTAAGTTTGAATACCAATAAGTGTTGATTTCATCTGTAAATAGTACTTTAATGATAAACAATAGTTTTATTGTTTACAGAAAGAATTCTGTTGTGACTGTTTTAAATCCTCATAGTGGAGATTTTCCACAATCCTGGCAAACAATTGCTGGTTCAGTAAAGATGAATCCATGGAAACAATTAATAGCTTTAAAAGGTTTGTTAAAAGATAACAAAGCTTTTGCATTTGAGAAATTTTTAATTCTCTTCTAATTATTTTATTTACATTATTTACTAGAAATTTTTTTAATGACTCTTAGCTGCTAGAGATTAAGCATCAAAATATATTTTGAAAATTGTGAGACAATAAACATTTTTTTTTTATCCTTTTAATCTTGAACAATCTTTAGGTCTTACTAATTGATGGAAATATTCTTGTAACATTAAACGTTCTATTATTAACATATATTTATTTATATTACATATTTGCTAGAAAAGCAAACAAAGTATTATAATGGAATGTGCTTGCTACTGCCAAGTAAAACACATTTTATTATATCGGGTGAATAAAGTTACGGAACAGTCTTGATATCTCGAAAAATACACGTCAACAAAAGAAAAAATACGTGTCAAATATTTTTTTGAAGCTATTTAATGGTGCGAAAATTAGCCCCCTGCACCCCTCATAGGGGGTAGGGTAGGGGGCAACTTTGAAATTTCAAACAGGAACCCCTATTTTCAATGATATTTTCAGATTGTACACAACATTTGAGAAATATTTTATTCTTGGTGTTTTTTGAGTTGATCCAACTGTTTAGGAGATAGAGGCACTGAAGGTATAGAACTTTTAAAGTTATGAACCCAATTTTATCGATGAAGACAAAGAGATATTAGATACATTCCTATTCTACTTTTTGTTGGTCTTTAAGAATCCAAAGTCAGAATTTCAAAAATCCAAAATTTTTAATACACACACACACACACACACACACACACAGACTCTGCCTCCATAGGACTGCTCTCAAGACTTTGCTTATGTACTAAAAAATTTTCGATTCTCTAGCATGACATTGGCATGCTTGCTCATTGTGGCATTCGTATCTCTCTCTCATGAACACTCGTAATGGCGGAAAAACGTTGCTTTGCTGAATATATTATAGTTATATGAATAAATTACGCCATCATGCAATTTATAATTAGCGTAGAAGGAACTCTTTTATTTGTTCACGAACCTTGGTTATGAACCGAAACAAGAAAGAAACAAAGTTATTTTTGATAATCAGAGAAGATTGAGTCGGCAGTAAAGTGCCTTACGCTAAAAGCTCTGCTGTCCCCATCTGGCAGTAAAAATTACAACCCTGATTGTAATTAGGATTTGTCAGTAAAGCTTGAACATGGTTCTCCTTGAATGTGTATAAAATAGTATAAACATGGTATTCGTAGACATGCAAAAAGCTTCGTCAATTAGCATCTTTTTTTCGAATTCAGCTACGTTTATGTGGGATTGCTGAGCTGCCTGCTTGCTGTGACTGTGCACACCATCTGCTGAGGATTTAACTCTAAAACAACAATTCGTTCACTCAAGAATCACCTCTAGCACGGATCGTCTTTTAGCTTAACACAACACACGTAGCACAACTAGCATGGAGTTTTGAATGTTACTGCCTCTATCTCCTAAACGGTTGAATCAATTGAAAAATTGCCAATAATAAAATATTTCTCAAATATTGTGTACAATCTTGAAAATGTCATTGAAAACAAGGGATTGAAAATCAAGAATTACAGCATTTTTAATTGAAGAATGGAACTTTTAAAAATAAGACAAAATAGAAAATGTTACACTTTTTACCAAATGAAGTTAATAAAGAAATAATCTCATTTATTAATACATGAATAAATAATAGATTCTGGCATATAAAATGAATGAAGCAAATTTCTTTCTAATTGCAATTGTAAACAACTAATAAAATAGCTAAAATTCTTCAATGATTTAAAATCTTGACCGTATTTGCACTTCCAATGAATTATTGTTCACCGAATTGTCGTGTCCACCAAATTGTTATCCACCGAATTGTCGTCCACTGAATTGTCGTAGACCCCAAAATTTCATATAATTGAGAACAGCAACACTTGTATAAGAAAGCCCTTGAAACAAGTTTTGATAATTAGCGTAGGACATTTATTGATGTATGAACATCATCATTTATAAGTGCATTGCAAATGTCAAATTTTGTGCCAAAAAAACAGCATATGTGGTAAGTTTCACTGTCTCTTTTGAAGAAAACTGCTGCTGAAAGTTACATTTGCTTCTTGAAGTTTATGGTGAACATGCTTTAGCTAAAAGCACATGTAGACAATGGCTTAGACAATTCAGAAGTAATGATTTTGATGTGGAAGACAAGAAAAGTGAAAGAACACCAAAGAAGTTTGCAAATCCAAATTTGGAAGCGTTACTGGATGAACGCCAAACAGAAACGGAATTAGCAGTGGCATATCTCAGTGTCTACATTGTAATGGTTCAAAAACAAGGAAACTGGGTCCCACATGAATTGAGAGAAAGAGCCATTGCAAGGTGCTTAATCATATGTGAAATGCTCCTTCAAAGACCAAAAAAAAGCATTTGGCCAGGATGTGTTACCCCACTCGCTGTGTTTCAGACATTGTGCCATTAGATTATATGTACCATTTGTTTAGATCCCTGCAGAGTACCCTTTTTGGAGAACAGTTTAGTTTTCATGAGATTAGAAATTGGCTTGATGACTGGATGGTTTCCAAACAACTGGACTGTTTTATTGCAGAATCCAGAATCCACTTATTGTCTGAAAAGTGGGGGAAGGCTGTATATTTTGATGGTAAATATTTGAATAAAAATTTTTGAATAAATATTTGAATAGTCATTATCTTTCTATAAAAGCTAATTTTTTTTTAATACCAAAAAATATGTAACTTATTTGTACAACTAATATTTATCCAGATAGCAAGTTGTATGAAAAAAGAAAATAGTACCATAATAGAAAGTTTATTTGCAATTTTATGTACATATTTCACTTTTTGAAAATATACTGCTACCTCTCTATGTTGGGGAACTTGGGAGCCAAGATTTCACCACTTGTGACAAGTCAAATCCGTGATATAGCAAGTTTTTGTACAGCGACGGATGGTGCCACTGACTGACTTAACCGATATCGTGACACAAGGAATTGCAAAATAGAGGGGTAGCAGTGTAACATCATTAACTGGACACCCCAGTGAAAAGCTCATTTATTATTCAGAAAAAAAATCATCTATGACACGCTTTAGTAAATTAAAGATTATTTCCTTCACCTCAGCAATTACATACTCTGTAAGCTGTTGAGTATTTTGGGGGTTTGGTGCTGCTTAATGTAATCACGGCTAATGTTATCAATTGGTTATTGTTATAATTTTTGCTTGGTACTGAACGCTTGTATCTAAATACATACAAGAGTTCAAATTTAGTTTCTATTTTGAATTTAGTTTAGTAGTGTATTTATTAAAAAATTACTGATAATTATTTTCTGATTTTGTAATATATGAGGGTCACTTACAAAGTCATAGCAACTATTTTTTTCAGCGGAATCCCAGATAGCGATCCACATTTTTTTGATATGCCGCAATGACATTGAGACATATGTTTACTTATTGCTGCCGCTTGATGGTGTAGATCTTCAAGGACGGAAGAGGAAGGGATGCGCGAAAATCTGTTAGTTTTCAACTGTTGTCATGTATGGATGCGAGTCGGCTAGTACAACATGTGTATGTGAAAATAGCAGTGCTTTGTAGATGAAATGCGAGGGAATATCATGCACATCTTGTAGAGGCTGTTGGAGATCATGCTCTCCCATACAGTATTGTTACAAGGCGAGTAAGATCCCAAATTTTTCTAGCAGCTTTTCAAGATGGCTGCTAAGCTGAGATGTCTGTCATCATATTGGTTTAGCAACAGTTATTCTGCGTGAAATCTGTAATAATAAAGTTCAAAAAGTAAGGCATATTACAAGGGAAAAGGTTTTTATACTAATACAGTAGAGCCTTCATATAGCGAACGTCGATATAGCATAATTATCTCTATAACGGCAATATCGTATTTTTTATATGACACTCAACTTATGGCCCGAAAGGTTCGTGAAACGATAGTGGCTCATGTCATAGATCACTGGGAAGATTTTTCCATCACGTCACACGATAGTGAAGCCCAGATATGTGAAAAGTCATCTCATTCGAATAACACACACATTGAAGATAGTGATTATTGTTATCAATGCAGTCGAGAATCTATGTAGCAGAGTTTCTATAGCAGGGTGAGTCATCTGGTTTCAAGGCCTGAACAATTAGCACCTGATAAGCAATGCTGGAGATTATGAAAGTAACGGAAGAAGCGTTGCTGGAGATGACGAAAGTCAATGAGGAAACGATGCTTGAAATGGTGAAAGTAAAGGAGGTAGCAATGCTGGAGAGATGCCAATCAACAATGTAACCTTTCATTGCTTTCAACAAATGAAAAACACTGATTGTTAAAATCCGAGGTCAACGACAGATAGGCCTGGGCCAACACCTAATTCACCATCAGGAGAAAAGCCTGCACGCGGAAACGTCATACATTGTTAAATCATCATAAGTAGTCTTCTTTAACAATGTAGCAAGTACCAGCATGCTTCGAACAGGACGTCCTACGACTGTTCATACCGATGTTGCTCGTGCCATGATTGCACAATGCTTAGAGGACGACAAATGCTAGTCTATTTCAGGAGTTGGTAGCAGAAACAGGTATTGACCAGGCAGCTGTGCATAAAATTTTACGACACAATCTTCTTTTTCTTAATTTTGACTTTTCTCCCTTGTCTACAATACTTTTTGAGTAAGCCATTTAACAGACATTATTGGTAAAGCACATTGCATATTTTCATACGTATATTAAGAAATGTTTGTATAACACATTTGCTGCAAAACTAGTTGCAATGACTTTATAAGTGACCCTCATATTATATTTTGGTGTAATTAAATAAAATAATAACCTAACCAAAAAAAAACAATTTTATTAAATCCATTTACACAAAAAAATTTTTCTATTTGTTAATACAAAACTATTTTTGAAATTATCAATACCGTATTGAAGAAGGATTAAGGCCACATACAAATAGAAATTCAGAAAAGCAAAAATTGCAGGTAACTTCCCATCCCTAGCGTTCTGTTTTTTGTGGTCCAGGACTTGCCTTGAAGTTACAGTAACAGTTTTTTAGTGCATCTCTTAGTAGAGTAAAATGGTGATTTTTTTTTGCCTCTAGAGTCTAAATTAAAGCTCTCTACAGGGCGTCCCAAAAGGTCATTTACAAACTTTACGTGCCGGTCTGTCAAACCATGATGAACAAGTTTTACATAGGAAGTTGTGTCCGAAAATGTGGCCAGCCACCGCTAGAGGGCAATGTTCGCAGGCGTATTACAGAGTGGAAAGCAGGATCATTTCATCAGGCGAGGACGTTGCAGTAGCAGGATGCATCGGTTCGGGAATGAAGAATTGGTTGATGTGCATTGCGTTTATGGGACTGTCGACATTGTGAAGCACGCATTGCAGTGGATGGATGGAATTTTGAACATTTTCTGTAATCATGATTCTTAAGTTTGTTTTTGTTAATAAAGTATTGTTAACTTTTTTTTGTATGTCTCTTTTTTTGCGTGTCAGTCACGTTGCTGTAGCACCCCATGGTTTGATTTTCGGACAAAACTTCGTATGTTAAACTTATTCGTCATCGTCTGACAGACCAGCACATAAAGTTTGTAAATGATCTTTTGGGACACCCTATAGAGATGAAATTAAAGCTCATCGTTATAATATGGTATTTTCTGTGCTGTTTTGTCCTGTTTCTTTATATCTTATTACTTAAAATAATGACACTTGATGTACTTATTCCTTTTTCATTTTTTGTAAATATTTGCCACTGCTTCTTGCTGTTTTTGTTAAATGCAGTGGGTTCCAAATTTTTTAAAATTAGATCTTTTTGTGTACTTTGAAAATATCGTAATATACCATTAGTTTCTTATGGATTTGGCACAGTGCCAGATTTTGTGTTCAATTTAAATATGGAGAAAATTATCATTTTTTACATTATACATTGCAGCTGGCCCACAGTTTCAAATCTATGATCTCGCCACTCACGAATTGCTTGTAAAACGTCGTGTATGCTGCTCTGTTGTCTTCTGGACATGGGTTAACAGCAACATCATTGTTCTTGTGACTGAGACCAGCGTCTATCATTGGAACATTTTAAAAGGTAGTCCATTAATATGTAGACTTTAAATGAAGTTCGAGAAGAGTTGCTTTCATTTTAAATTTTATGAAGAAAGAACCAGACTTAATTATTTTTCTCCCATAGACGAATCCCCAGTGAGATATTTTTATCGTCACCCACGTTTAGCTAATGCTGAAATTGTTAATTACTGTGTCGATGACACTGCACATTGGTGTGCTCTTTCAGGGCTCATGGTTGAGGTAAGTGATAATGAAAAGTGAAATGAAACTTTAGTTAACCTAGGAAATGAAATTAATACAGGGTGGCGCAAAATTAATCACTCTATCAGAAGATGGCACAATTATATTTGACAACCATATTTGACATTTGTGAACTAGACAGCTGCAGAATACAAACAGACAAGCAATGGAACGCTATACTCCGCAAGAGCGTGGAATAATTGTGTCGATTTTTTTTGACCAATAAAATATCGGTCGGTGGTGTTAGCGCAGCGTGCATTTCGACGTCGATTTCCAGACTTCTTTCTTTGGGGCTACTTGAAGTCGCGGGTTTATGCCAACAAGCCTGAGATAATCACAGCCCTTAAAGAGAATATTCGACAGGAATGCGAACAGTTATCACCGGAAATCTTGCGGAAAGTCATGGAAAATGTGATAAAACTGGTACAAATGTGTATCAACACTGGTGGCAGCCACTTGACGGATGTCATCTTTTCCAGTTAACAGAAAAAATTATAAAGGTCCTAATAAAGATTTCCATCACTCAAAATCATTTTTTTTTATTTAGTAAAAAAGTTATACAAAAACAAAATTGGATGATTAATTTTGCGCCACCTTGTAGTATCAACTTCACAAAATCAACAAAATATGTTTGAACTGGTTTGTTATTTTATAAAAACAGTGTTGTTTGAGGCATTTATATTAAAGATGTATTTGCTCTCACGGATGAATTATAGTTTATTTAAACACTGTGGAGAGGATCAGTACAAAGGAACTAAAACCTCTTGTCCGCAACAAATGATTTAATAACAAACATCGCATGTACATTTTAACACAACAACTAAACATACGTAGAAACTTTTATTTCACAAAAAATGCATGCTTTAGAAAATACCATCTTTAAAATTCCTGTATCTTTCCACATATTGGCTGCATTCATTTTAGGCCGCAGAGATAATCTTGGCTTCTAGCTTCAAAAATAGATCATCAAATTATTTCGTTTTAGCATCTCGTAGCATGATAAAGAGTAACTTTGATGGCAGATTGTTTTATTTATATAGCTATATTGATTATTTTTATAAATTTAAATTTATTAATGAAATATGTAAATAATTATAGTAATCTCATTTACAATACAATGAACTGGTGTAACTCCAGATTTATTCACCATCGCCATATTTCTTCCCAAGAACATGCTGACCAATAGCGATAGAACATAGCAATTTTGATCCTTTTGGGCTGCTTCACATGACAACAGCAACATGGGATCGTGACACCAATCATGCTAACCATCCGCTTTCCAATTTCGTTCACATGTGTGCATATAGCTCTGGCCCACCATTGCATTATAACTTCAACAAGGAGGCAGTAGCAGTTTCTTTATTATTGTTTTTGAGACTTTTAATTGTTTTAATTTATACATGTATAACAAACTAGCAGTAAACCCAGTGTTGCCCAGGACTTTATTTATCCTCTTGCAGCGCCATCTATTGAGGAGATAAAATAACATTAAAGTAAAATGGATAGCATAAAAACCTTCTCCATGAAAAACCACTTACATATGCCAACTTTCATGGTGATTGGCCAGACGATGTTGGAGTTTATCGATCTCATACATATATAACAACATCCATTTGTATACAAATACAGATGATAATTAAAAGTTGTGTGGGTTTAAACTGTATACCGAGAACTGTCTGGGGGGACAAGCTAACCTACTTGAGGATAGCTCATTTTTGATGGTACCTTATGCTAGCCTTGGAATTTCATAATATGAGGTTGATGTTTCAAAATACGAGGTGTGTTTTTTAAGTAAGTACCATTTTGATATTAAAAGAGAAAAAAAAAATAAAGACAATTTTTTAACACCTTCATTTTTATATGAAAGTTAAACATTAATCTACTTTTCAACTTAAGGCACTTATCATATTGTATGATCAGCTTCTGAATTCCATCCTCGTAGAAATCAGCTGCCTGATTTGCTAACAACTCATAAGCGTTGACTGTGTTACCTGAGGCAAAAAAAAAAAAAATCACCCTGCCTATCCCCAAACACTGTGCACATGATTTTTTGGGTTAAAATTGTTTGTTTGAACTTGACTTTCTTGAGTGGTGGCATGCTAAGTAGAGGGATTGTTTTGCTTCATGATGACGATGTCAAAACTGCCATGCTGGAGTGATTAGCAAATCAGGCAGCTGATTTCTATGAGGATGGAATTCAGGAACTGATCGTATGATACGATAAGTGCCTTAATGTAGGTGGAAGTTTTCATTTCTAGGCCCTCTATGTAAATGTCTGACAACTTGTACAGCAGCCTAGATGTTGATCAAACAAATGGTATTTTACACTTGGCCATCTAATGCCTATTCCGGTCGATGAAATGGCATTTCTGCTGTGATTTTGCATCAGATGGCCCTGAAATGTCATTTCATTGACTGGAATAGGCATTAGATGGACTATCTCCCTCAAAGTCTGGTGCAACCTATCTAAAGAGATAAATAACCAAATATAAAAGCTAAGGTATTTTCTGTAAAGAAAAACATGTTCATATAGAAAGCTTTATTTTCCTCATCTTCCAGGAGAAAGATGTATTGGTTTTTTTTTTTGTTTTGTTTTATTGTTTAATACATATGTCTAACTTATTAGTTGAGACTATCTGCTTACTTTCATGAATAAAGAAATAAAATCCAAGGAGATAGTCCTGATCCAAGGAGTCAGGAGTCAGAAACCTATTCTGTTAGGCAACAAATTTTGTAGATACTGTACCATAATGCTTCTGTATCCACAATAGTTTAAGAATGATTATTGACAGTAGTAAAATTTTGTGGAATTCTCTTTCCCATTTTTAAAATTTTTGCTAGAGTATCATTTTTATCATTTTATATATGTTGATTTATATAGGAGGACCGTATCTGTGGTGTAACTCAACTTTACTCTGTTGACCATCGTCTTAGTCAACCATTTGAAGCACATGCTGTGAATTTTGGTTATTACAGGTTCCAAGGGAACCTGCATCCTTCCACAGTAATGGTAGCAGCTGTTAGAGGCGAAGGCAATATGGGCAAAGTAAGCTTTTATTGATTGTAATTTATCAATTAATAGATGTTAATGCAGTGCTCTCCCCAGAAAATTTTATCAGATGGGTGGAAAGATACAATAGGTTGGTGGACTACAATTAAAAATTAATAAAACATTACGCAGTGTTGTGTAGCTTTTCGTGTATCCAGGCGGTCACCAAAATCAGAAGGGCGCCACCGCTTTCAAAAGGGCCTGGGGAGAATTCTGGAATGTATACAGCTGAAGCACAAATGTTGGCCACTCTAATGAATAATTTAAGCTGAGTAATGGTAAAATGATGATTTTCTTGTTCTCCAACTCCCTCAGCAGTCAAAAACAAAACCTACTGTCTCTCTAATCCAAACAGTTTGGAGGATTACGAGGGGCAGTCATAAAGTCATTACAATCAACATGAAAGAACAATCGCTTTTGAAAACGTGTGGTGCAAACGGGGGAGCGAGTGCTGGAAGATACAAAGCAGTGTTTGGCACAGTACCGGTAAATGCCACCACAGTATCGAAAGCTAGATGGTGCAGCCCATCGGAAAATTAGAGGTGCGAGCCGTGATAAGGTCATTGCGTTTGAAGGGGAACAATGCCAAACCGACCCATGAGGGGTTACTGGCTATTTATGGTGATGCCCCATCGTACGAGACAGTCACCATGTGGCATCGATGTTTACAGTGAAGCCAGAAAAGTGTGGAAGACGAACTTCGGACGCATTTCCATCTGTGACGAGCCACAAATTGCGATCAAGGGAGAATACTACCAGGACCTCTGCGGAAGTTACAGGAGGCCATCAAGTCAAAGCAGCGAGGCAAGGTGTCCAAAGGGGGTCAGACTTCTGCATGAGAATGTACCAGTACATTCTGCACATGAGACCATGTGCATTGTGGTGGAGCTAGGATTCGAAATGCTGCCCTGTCTGCTGTATTCACCTGACTTGGCCCCAAGCAACTTCTTCTTCTTCCTTCGCCTGAAGAACCCGCTTCGTGGACGGCATATCCAAGATGATGACGAGATCATCTTCGAGGTGGAGCAGCTCCTCAACAGCCAAAAGGAGGACTTCTATAAAAGTGGCATCCAGCAAGGTATCCATTGTTGGCAAAAGAGTGTGTCCCTGGGAGCGTCACCCCATCTCTCAGTCTTCCGGCTGATTGTAATGACTTTATGATCACCCCTCATAAATGAATAAAAATAATTCTGAACCAAACAGGAAAAAAATTTTCTTTGCAGATGCAGTTTTCTGAAGTGTTTTATTTGTAAAATCAAGCTATTAATGTATAATACCTTGTTCATACTGTGAACTAATCACGGTCAGTTACTAAACCATGGTTAGCTAATCAGGCACTTTCTGATTGCACTGCATCCAATCGAAATGACGGTTACCAAAAATGACTGCTATGAAGGATTCCATGATCATAAAGCAGACCGTTCGATGTGTGCTTGTAAACGTGGCTGTTGTGTTTAGCATTTCTCAAGCCAGAAATATTTTCTCCCCAAATGCTGTGTATGATCTAGACGGCACTGGAAAAGCATAGCAACACGTTCATTGTTGTTCATTTGTTTATAAACCAAAATGGCGGTGTTGGGAGTGTACTGTGGCAGAAGGTGGACATTTTGAACGAGTACAGGCTTAAGGAAGTTTAAGAAATAAAATACAACAAACCTTATATTTCTATCTCATTTCGTTGCTGAGTTATAATGTTTCAAAGAGTGTATACATCAATATACATGTATGACAAACCGTTTATATGTGAGTGTATATATTTCCTCATCAGACCACTCACTGCACTTTCACTTAGTTGCCTGTTTGTTGTTTCCTGATGAGTAGTGGTACTCAGATTGGTGCACTGGTGCTGACCAGCAAATGACTTCACTAATCAGGTTTCAGAAACCAACTCATAACAGAGTTGAAAATATGGTTAGCACCGTTCTTGATTGTAATCAAGGCGTAGTGGAAATGTGGTATTATTGTATTTTAAATTTATTTTTCAAATCCTGAAACATTTGTATATTTTATTTTTGTGAAATGTTTTAAATAATAATCAAAGTTTGTTATTCTCCATTCTCTGTAGATGCACATTATTGAACTTGGTCCTTACGTAGATGGAAATCAAGCTGCAGTCAGCTTGTCTGAATCTCTTGCATTTGTTGACCACTGGGACAAATACGATTTTCCTGTATCTGTCCAAGTACTTATCTTATTTTCTTGTATCACTCTGTTGGGTAAAGTTCTTTACTTTGGTCTTGTTTTTTTTTAATATCTTACATTATGTTTCTCTAAATTCTCAGATCACTACCAAAATGGGTTTGGTGTATGTTCTGACAAAACATGGCTACTTGCACATAGGGGACCTAGAAACAGGTGCCATTCTCTGTTCGACAAACTTGTCTGCTGATATTGTTTTCACATCAGCACTAAATACAGCAACTCAAGGAGTCATTTTTATTTCTCGAAATGGGCAGGTAGGAACTATGGAAACCTAAGAATTTGTACGTTCTTTAGTAAGTAGCAAAAGGTGTTTTATGCTATTACTGGGGGAGAACTTGTTTGTCTGTCTGTCTGTAACTCGATCTTTTCAAAGCATATGAAAGATTTTTAAAATCTTTTTTTGCCAATCGATAAATGTGCTTCATCGCACGAACCATTTTGAAGATGTGCTCTAATTGTAACAGTCTGTTATCCCCTACAGATTTTGCTAAGATATAGTAAGTAATGCATCTTACATTTTGGGAAAGGCCGTGGCCTGCTGGGCTTTCACTGAAACACAACTTCTGTGAAATTAAGCAACATCAGGCATGGCTAGTCACTGGATGGGTGACCATCCGTGATTCACGATCTTCACCATCATATAGCAGTCGTTAATCCAGGTTCATCCAGGGACCCAACTCATCAGCTTCTAGCCATAGAGGCCCTGGATGGACGTATTGGATTACCAGTACTAATAAAAATAAAAAAAGAATTAATTAGAAGCTCATAATTAGAAGCTCACATCAAACAACTCGTTACGACGAGCTATGAGCGAATATAAAGTTATTAAGTATGTTTTTGACAATCGATAAATACAGTTCCATGATGGTTGAATTTGATTCGGTGGTACCTCTTCTAATGATACCATTATGGTACCATTGGAAATTTTCAGTTCTAAGATACGGCTTAATATATATTGGAACGACATGTCATGAACGAAAATATAAGAGTAATTAAAACTGTAAATTTTCTACTATAATGTGAAAAATTTTGGCTTAACAAAGCACTTAAATTTGTGGGACCATATTTTCTTTGGTGGGAGAAATCTCGACTTGGCGGGAGAAATTTTTTCCTTTTAATTGTACCCAATTGTGGAACTCTTTAACTTTGCAAATGCAACAAAATATTATATGTGATCGAAGTAGCTATATTAACCATCAACGCCATGTCCAAACAATTCTATGTGATTAGATAAAGACTAGACAAAGAGATTCAACTTATATAAATGATTGATTTTACTCTGTGTGAGTGTATAATAATAATAATAATAATAATAATAATAATAATAATAATAATAATAATGATAATAATATCCCTCGTGTGGTCCTACGTCCGCGTTGTGCGAGGGGGGCAACATCTTAGGGGGATGGCCCTGGTTAACAGGTCTGATCTCCTCTACCCTGAGATTAATCTTGAGGGTCCAGTTGACCCAGTAGGGCTGATGAGCTGGTTACATCGGCCAAGGGCCTGCTGATGATGGAGATGGCTAACAGGACCACTCATTTATTGGTGATCACTATGATTAGTGCTAGTGCATTATCTGATACTGGCTTGGATGTCACCCGGGTTACCAAGGTCCGTGCTTGTGGGTTAGGCAGAGGCTCACGTTCGAAAAATATGCCACAATCTCCCAGGGCCACTGGTGGTGAAAGCAGCACCAACCCCTGTTCGGCTACTGCAATGCCACAACCTGTCCCTAGTGTTTCAAGAGCTTCTTTGCCCTCGACCACTAAGGCAGGCAAGCCACGCCAATGTATGAAATGGACCAATGACATAAACCATTTTCTCATGCGAGCCTACTATGCAGTCACTAAATTGGAAACTGACACTACAGCTTACAGACAACGCTTATATAACACTTTCAAAGAGACATATCCTCACATCACAGTCACCATTATGTTACCATTTGGAAATTTCCAATGCCAATAGATATGGCATGTAAAATATCAAACAACTTGCAATGACATGTCATGAAGAAATGTACGAGTTGTTAATAAAGTTTGAAAATAGTCGAATTTGATTCAGTGGTACCTGTGCTAATGATATCATTATGGTACCATTTGGCATGAAATACATCAAACAACTTGTAAATACATATTATGAACGAATACATAAGAGTAGTTAATAAGTTCGAAGATAGTCGAATTTGATTCAGTGGAACATGTTTTAAGGTTTTCAAAAACGATTCAAAAATTTTGGAAATGTGTTTCAAATAGTTTATGTGACTGGGATTAGTTTGGCCTTTTGGTACTTGGCCATGTCATTCCTTAATGGTTTATTTATTTATTTATTTAATTTTGTTATTTATTTTAAGGTTTTATCAGTTGATATAAAAAAGGATCATCTAATAGAATATGTCAAAGAAGTTGTCAAACGTCCAGCTGTTGCAGAAAGATTAAAGAAGATTATCAAAAATGTATAAAAACCTCTAGTTAAAGGGAATTTTTACATCAGAAAATATCACACCAAGTGATGAAGATGGAAATTTGCATCTTGATCTCATTATTTATATATTATATTTATTTAAAAAAAACAACTTTTTTTCATACATGATCTTGCATTTTTAAAAATATTCTTGCATTTTAAAGGTTACAACGCAAAATATTTTCAACACTGAAAATTGGAGAGGTCATATTTTTTTAAATAGCCCCCACCCAACCTTTAAATAAGAGCAAATTAAAAGTTAAGTAAAGATTTTAATAAGGCTAGTGTTAATAATGAATGTGAATCCAGTAAAATTATTTTTTTCTATTTTTCTTTTTTATATATCTGCACATGGTGTGTCCAATGACTTTTGATCTTGTTCTAATTTAGCTACACAGTTTAGTGAGTTTTTATCTACTCTAGACCATACCATGGTCTCAGAAAACGATTATGGTAGACTAAAATTCATAGAACATAATTTATACATAAAGGGATAAATCAAGTGCCCTTGCATTTTAGCAAGCACAGGTGCACTAACAGTCTGTATACAAAATAATCACTTAGTTTGGGCCAAATTAAGAAAAGATGTTCTGGGTTGAAATTCTTCCTTAATCTGTCCCTGATCTCTTAAGTTGAAGACACTGCTGTATATCAGTGGTGGGCGACTGTTTCTTGCTGTGATTTTTTTTTTGTTATGAGTTTTTCAATAGTAAAAATTATGTTTTTAATCAACTGATGAGATATTTTTTTCTTATTCATGGAGGAGAAAAGGGGAAATAAAGTTACCGATTCTTAAATTAAACATTTTATCTCTGAATTTAATTTCTGTTTTTCAGGAATTTTGCAGAGTGAATCTAAAATAGTGGCCAAACTGGTTCCCCTTTGAAAACAAGTATAAATATTTGACCAGAAGTGCCCGGTTGAAGAGTTATTTCACTACAAAGACACAAAGCCGAAGGACACCTTCTAATACTATGGCCAGACTACAATGAAAATGGCCAGTATCTGTTGGTAATATCATGTAGTCTGCAGATCAGATCTTGAGCCCCCCCATTTCAACATATTTCTGCATTTTCCCTGTTTCATCGATTAGGTCTTTCATGAGTGGTTGTTATAGCAATCACGCCTTTTCCTATGCTCAGCATTGGTCCATGACTGTCTAAGCCATGACTTATTCTGGTTTTCAGAAAGTAAATAGGTTTTGAGCCAATCTGCAGACTATCGTACAATACCACAATGTGGTAACTGCACAGGTTAGAGTGTCCTCAAATGTCCCCCACCTGCGTCGACGCACGCATGGACTTGACGAACTATGCACTACCACATCCTTTCATAGACCCCCCCATGACATTTGCGGATGGCTGATATGTTGAGGTAGCATCACCATATTTACATTGGTCATTGCATACACGATGGTTTTGAGGTGTCCCCCAGATAGAAGTCCAGCAGATTGAGATTTGGGGATCATCCACCCATACCTATCCTTCAGTCAGGGTAGATATTAATGAGCGTCTCCTGAATACTGTGGCTGAAATGTGAGGAAGCACCATCATGCATAAACGTCCAAAGGCACATTCTTGAGAACATCTGGAAAGGTGTTTATAATGAACACTCTATACACATTGTCAGTAAGATACACTGCTCGAATGCATGGTTTGATCAGTCAATCATCTACAATAACAACCCACTTGATGGAACCTGCCAAAATTTGATGGCAAGCAACTGCAGGGTTCTCCCCAGGCCCTTTTGAACGGGTGCGCCGCCCGGCTGAATACACGAAAAACTGCACAACATTGCATAATATTTTATTTGTTTTTAATTTTTGTCCGCCTGGTTATTTTATCTTACCACCCATCTGATAAAATTTTCTGGGAAGAACACTGCAACTGTATGGTTTCATAAACAATCCTCTCCACAAAGACGTCACAATCAAGAACTCTGCTAGCATTGATGATCAAATTAACAACAATTAATGACGATAACAATGATTAATGTGCATGCGCAGAAGTGCCGATTTTGCTGTTAAAAAAAATGCTTTGCGTTTTAATATATAGGATACTTTGATTCTGAATTGCTTGTGTCGAGCCATCACTGCACAGCATGGATTTTCCACAGACCACAAATGTTGATTGTGGAAATTAGTGACACATTATGGTCTGGCTTTTTGTCTTTATAGTTGAATCACTAGTTAACCAAGCACTTCCAGTCATATGTTTGTGATATTTTTTACTTGTTGTTGTATGGGGAACCACCCTCACAGTTTGTCCTCCATTTTAGATTCCCCCTGTATATTTAGTTTTGGATAATACAGTACAGAATTAGATTTCCCCTTAATACAGTATTAAACTAAATTATGATTATAGATTCAGAGTCAACCCAGTCAACTTGCTGGCCATCCCTCTGCTATATCTGATTGTTTTATATTTTTTTAATGCAGTTATTGTAAAAGAGAAAAAAAAATCAGTAATTGTAAATTTATATTGTCAGGGTGAATTATTTTTTTTGTTAACCTTTAAGGTTTAATGTTATTTTTTTAAGTTTATAAAATTTTATTTGTTAAGAATTATTTTTTAATAAATATATTTTTATATATTGTGGAAATAAATTCTAGTCACTATTTTTATTTTTGCTTAATTCTCCTTAAAGTTTATATTCACTACCATAATCTTTGCTTTTGTTTTCTATTAATATGATGCTATTGTTCTTACTTTTTTAGAAACTCTTAGAATATTTTAAGTGGTTTTGGTTTCTCGTTTGCTTAATGCTTATTTTTTTTTTTATCTGATATCCACCCCAATTTTCTTTAAAGAAAAAAAACAAACAAACAAAAAACAACTTGTTTTACTCTTGTTCATTGTCAAAAGATGTTTTATATAATAAATGAGAAGAGCCAAAAGAAATAAGGAAGCCATACTCAACAACCAAACGGCCTTCGAGAGAGATGGCCTCACGGACTTCCTGATCCAACTAGAAAACCGGAAGCGACCGACACCCAGAAGACCGGAAGTGACTTATGGAGATGGTTGAGTTTTCTATTAGGTCCGCGAACTAGGGGGGTATATATAGAGCATCTTCCTCTGTAATTTCTTTGTAACACTGTTAGCCTCTGACGATGACGTTACGTCGAAACGCGTAAGGCAAATAAATAACACTGTTTCCGTATCACTTTGGTTTATTCTTTTTATTTTCAATAATAAATGAGTCTTATTAGACTTTGTAATATACTTGGTTGATCACTATTTACAGCATAAGAGAGGGGGGAAAAAGGGGGGGGGGGTAAACTGCTATAATTTCATTAACTCAAAGAGAAGATAACAAACAGAAGAAAATGCTTCAGCATATCATAATTATAATACAGGTGGATCCTCGTTATAACGAACTTCTCGATGTAACGAATTTTTTTTGAAATCCCAGCAAATTCTGATTATAATTAATATAAAAGAAACCTCGTTGTAACGAATTTCAATATAACGAATTCTTCTTTATAACGAACAAAAATGTTTGGTCCCTGTAAAAATTGTAACTCTTCATTGTAATAAGTTTTCACAAAACACGGAAAGAGAGAAGGAAATGGGCTTTCATTCTATCTGAATCCCATATTCCCATTTCCATGGACATTGCAAATATACAATTTTGCACATGGCTACAACCCCTGGCAAAAAGTATTGCATATCATGGGACGTTTGAACAACTTCGACAGTCACAAATTTTTTATGCAACACCGGATATGATTGGATCAATCTTAAAAAATAAACGTTTATTTATCTCTGCAGACACTACAAGTGTATAAATTTTCAGCCCAAAATGTTGAAAATTCAGAGAGAAAAAAAGTCTTGAGTTAAACCCCATCTCTGACCTGGAAATAAATATTGCATAAAGATTCCAAACACCCCTATAGAACAGAATATAGCCTTCTACAGTAAGAATATGAACAGACGAATTTATTCTTTAGACGTAGGTAATTATCACACACCAAAACTCGTAACTACTCGTTCAAATTAGCATCAAAATGGCACCAGTAAAAAAGTATAGTGATGGAGAGAGAGGGGTTATACCTTGGTTATTAGAAGTTATAATAACCATGGTTATACTGAAACTTCTGAAAGAATGCAAAACCCAAAAACATATTGCCCAAATTGTTGGATGTCATCAATCAACAGTCAGCTGTGTAAAAAAGAATTGAGATGCAAGGAAATACCAAAAATTGCCTAAGGATCGGCTGTCCCCGCAAAACCAGCAGGCTGCAAGACCGAGCATTGCGCAGAATTTGTACACAAATGAGAAGATCATCTTCAAAAGAAATCAACAAGAAATGGGGGCAGTATCATGTGAATGTGTGTGCTAAAACTGTGAGAAATAGATTGGCAGAGATGGGCTATAGACGTTGTAAAGCAAAGACAAAACCGGCTATGACCAAGAAACAAATGAAGACACGTTTATTATGGGCTAAACAACACAAACAATGGAATTCGGAAGACTGGAGACAGGTGATCTGAACGGATGAGAGTCGAATCTCAGGCGGTTGTGGTGATGATGCTGGCACGTTTGTGTGGAGACGGACACATCGTTAAACCATTCGACAAAGTTTCCTGCAAATCTGATGATCTGGAGCTGTCTGTCGGCCACAGGCACTGCACGCCTATGTGTTATCAAAGGGATAATGAATGCTGATGCGTACCATGATGTTTTAGAGGCTTTTTTAATTCCCACGTTGGAGGATCACTTTGGTGATGGCGATTGCATCTTCCAAGATGACAACGCTTCTTGCCACAGAGCCAAATCTATCAAAGATTTCCTGAAACAAAGCAACATTACTACTCTACCCTGGCCCCCCAACAGTCCGGACTTAAACCCAGTTGAGAATGCACGGGGAAAACTAAAAGAACTGGTTACAAAAGCAGCCGAAATGTGAAGATACCTTAGCTAACACTATAGTGACAAGTTAGTCCGAGATTGGGACTGATTATTGTCTTAACCTGGTGGACTCAATGCCTAAATGAATAAAAGCTGTGATCAAGGCCAGGGGTGGGCCAACAAAGTTTTAAGTACCGTTTTGTTAAAGATATGCAATTTTCATGTGAAAGCAGTATGCATTACTTATTTCCAACGTAGTGTTCGCTCGTAATTTTTTTCCATTATTATGTTTCAATATTTTTGTCTCAAAATTTATACACATGTAGTGCTTGAATGGATAACTAAACTATTGTTTTTTTAAGTGAATCCGATGTCCCTGTGCTGCATAAAAAAGTTTTGAATGTCGAAGTTGTTAAAACATCCCATGATATACAATACTTTTTGCCAGGGGTTGTAGTAAAAGAAAACAATTTATCACTGATTTTAAACTCGCGTTTTAGAATGCATAGAGAATGGTGAAAAGAAAGGTTTTGTTGCCGAAAATTTTGAACTATCTCGATCAACTTTATCAACTTTCATCAAAGATAAAGAAAAAATCAAATTTTCATTCCTATCTTATGGTGGCTCATGAATTAACTAATGATGAAGAAATTTTGGAAAATGTGATTCATCTTGATTCTTCGTCTGATGATGAAAATGAAGCGATATTTGCTGTTGTTTCTAATAAATAAGCTTTGTCAGTAATTTCAACTTTAAAATAATAATCAATCGAAAGAAAATGTTCCCGATCCAATTTTAGGCAAAATTGATGACAGTGAAGCACAAATTGCAACAACTGTTTGGAAAAGTTAAAAAAAAAAAAAAAAAAAACAAATAAACTAAAAAACCATACAGCTGTCAAATTTTGGAATAATAATTTTTTTTAGATCGATTTTATTTTTTTATCTCTGTTATAACGAATTTTTGGTCGTTAAAACTAACTAATTTTTTTGGTCCCGAGCTATTCGTTATAACGAGGGTCCACCTGTATGAAAAAGGGAAGGAAAAATTCCAAGATCTGGACTGGAACCAGGGACCACAACTACTGCTGTTGCTGCTCTAACTATGGATTTAACCGACGCAAAATATAGTTATTCTGCAATTAATAAAGGTCTGTAAGGAGCTGGATTTTCTGGTCGAAGACGGGGATATACAAGGTACTAAACTGTAAAGGTTTAGCTAAAAGTGGAACCATTCCAGCGGGGGAAAAAAAACAGTTCAATCCCCGACCCTCTATTAGTACACCAGAGGTGGTCCGTAAAATCCGAGCTCTCGTCACCGGACCTAATCCTACAACGCAGAAGAAGGTAGGGACCACTGTCTACACTGTAAACACTATTATCAACTGGGACCTACACTTGCAAAAGCGTAAGAAGAGCTGCGTTCGCAAACTGTTACCACGCCATGTCAGTGAACGGTGCATCAACTGCCAGAAGCTCTTCAACGCATGGAGCGAGAAACGGGAATCCATTCCATACCCTGTCAGGAAATACCAGTGAAGTCCCCAGACGCCTCACCTATGGACTTTTGTGCCTTTGGGTTATTGAAAAGGGCCGTGGGAAACCGACGTCCGACGTTAGACGGACTTTGGAAAGTCTTTCAGGAGGGATGGTTGAAGATTGATATGGATGTACTACGTTGGAAACTCCGCTACAGGTCTATCAGATTGAGCACAATCGCTGGTGGCAGAAAGGATTCTCAGCTGGTCACGGACGTGTTTAGTTCGTATTCATAGATCCCTAACGAACTCTGTATTCAATCAAATATTAGAAAAAGAGAAAATAAAAGAATTAATAATAATAACATGTCTCAACAATGTAACCAAAGTACATTAACAATGAATAGAAAACTATTGTTCAAAATTTAAAAAAAAAAAAAAAAAAGAATTCAGCCATAAATACTCATGATGTCCGAGAGGAAAATTAACGAAAATCGAGTTTAGTTAATTTATTCTAATAAAAATCTTTGTATTGCAAAATGGACATTGCTGAATTATAAATATATTACAACCGTGAGTACAATAATGAATCCGATAGAGGAAATTGATCATGATTATTTGTGATTATATACTCTAAAATTCTTGAAAATCAATTTAAAATATTGTTTATACAGTCAATATAGTTTATAATAACCTCCAAGGGACCATGAAAAATCGGTCGTTATAACCGATGTGGCTCTTTATTTGGTCCTTGCACTTCATACCTATGTCAGTATGTAATTATTTGATTTGAAACTGACTGATTCGAGGGCATTCTTAATTTTCTCTCGATCCTTCCAATTCGTTGACATAGTAGAGTGATGTACTCAGTTCTGTGCACATGTCGCGGTTGTTGGCACCAGACTCCAGTGCCAAATAATGTTAAGGATATTCTTTGAGGAGCCATTTTTTGTTAATACAACTGCGAGCTCAGCTAGCTCGAGCTGAAAACTGAGTCAGTTGTCCAACTCAAAAAATTTGTTCCTGTTAAAACAGAACCAAAAATATGCTAAATTTATGGAATGTCTGCTAAGTTGACATGACTGAAACTGACTGACTGATGAAAGGGAACAGCGGCTAAAGAACATGGACTTGAGAATAATAAACTGACTGATAGTCGCACCTCTGCCCTCTCCTGGCTCGTCCGTGACAGAACACTGTGGCCAGACCTGTTGAGATAAATACAGCTTTCTACTTATTCCAACCTTCCTAACATCAGTCAAGTGTTACCATTTTGATGTTACCATTGTATGATATTGATAGCAGGAACTGCATTTAGAGGAAAAAAATATGAATCATTGGACCCTTTCTGTTGATAAGTATGTTAGAGGAGGAAGTGGCGTTATGGTATTGGGAATCTTCCTGGCTTACCTTGGGTCTCTTGATTCCCTAGTTAAGCATGGGAATGCAACAACATAATTAAACATCATTTTTGACCAAGTAGATTAAACTTTCAACAGAATGGGGGCACAGCGCACAATCGCCATGGGTTGATTCCAGGAATATGACTGTGAAGCTTGACTTGCTGCAATGGCTTTTGCATTCCCGGACCTGATTCCCACTGAGGGATTTGGGATGACCTAGAGCAAGCTGTGCAACATATGTCTACAACTATTTACTCACTATTATCAACACCTTGATGAATCCACGGTGTATGTGAATACATGCTACTAGCTACACCTAATGAAATGTCTCTTATAAGGTTATAATGTTCATCCGTGAAAAATAACAGTGAATATCAGGGGTAAGGCATATGACTGAACATGCTTAGAAAAAGGCATGGTTTTCAGCTATAAGGCGAGGGATGGCAGCATTTCAGAAGCAAAAGTTTGGCCATATCTTTGAAATGACTATCTGATGACCACTCGTGACCTAGTCATGTGATATTTTTCAAGAGTAATGATGCTGCCTGGTATTGTTAATAAATCATCTACGCCAAAAGAATTACGTTTGCAATAACAGGAGTAAACAGTCGAGCAGCATATCAAGTGATTTGGTCGCGAGTTAAACCACATGGTTAGCTTACTGGTGGAATGTTCTCATGTTTCAGTACTGAAGGTGTATCGAAACAGAAAGTTTAAATCTTGAAGCCCCACATGCCACACAGCTGCAGAGATAAACATTGACTGTACCAGTGGCGTAGCAACATTATAACGGGCCATGGTTCGAACTTTGGCAGCCGAGCCCCCTGACCCCATCCAAAAAACGAAATCCGGGCCCCTTGATAGTCCCGGACCCTGGTTCGCTTAACCACTTGGAACTAGTGATGTGCGATACCAATGAAGCATCGATACTTCCGGTATCGAGTACTTTAATAAAATACTCGATACCAATATCGAGTACTCAATGAGAAAGTATCGATAGTATCGAGTAAAAATGAGTATTTATTTATATGGTAAAATGCATTTCTGAGAGGACGTCGAACCTATACTGGAGCACGTGGAGGCTAACATCGCTCATTACAATTAGACCTCACTACTATTACTAGGAGGCTATCACCACGTGTCCGAGTCATTAGCATTTTTTTTTTTATTTCCCGTGCGCCCATAGAGCGAGGCGTAAGCTCGACAGCTCGACCTCGTTAGGAGAAATAAAAACAAACGCTTCGAAAGATACTTCCCTAATCAGTAGGCAGCCACTGGAATAAAAGCGTTAAAATATTCAACAGATTGTGAATTAACGCTGAAAATCGAACTTCTTCATTAGGTGACTCATAGTTTTTTTCAGTATCGAGTATCGATATGCAAAGTATCGATACTATCGATATTTGAGCCGCACTACACTGTTCGATACTTGAGTACTCGATACCGGCAAGTATCGATACTTTTTGGTATTGGTATCGGTATCGGCACAACACTACTTGGAACCATGGTAGCTACGCCCCTGCCATGGCACCATTTACCCTCATCTCACCATTGTTCAGGACTTATTGGTTCTTCAACAAAAACAAAAAATTAAAAAAAATTTTGTGCTACTATTGAACAACCATCTATCGAAATGAACCGTTCAACAGCAACATCTTGTACTGTCAGGAGACTATGACAGTACTCTAAGTACAGCATAATGAGACGTTTGACTATTCAAGCAATTTCAACTTAAGACTTGCTCTTTCATATAACAGCTGAATTTCCAAACGTTCACGTTCACCTATTTCCCTTGTTTTTGACATTTTCAGTAGATGAATAACCAAAGAGATAAACAAGCAATCAATATCTCCACTGAAAAGCGACAGTTTTAATTTTTAAACAAACTTGCCTTTGACATTTGAAACCCATCACCCTCTATCCTCAAGAGCAATAACGGGGCATAGAGTGATATCGCATTTTTCAGTAATCCGGGAAGGAAACTTGACAAAGTTTTCAAAATTAACATCCAGAATATGCCTCGGCTTCTGAAACTTTGTGCGCCACTTCATATCCAGCAAGTGCTTCACAATTCCCGTCACTATATCGTTATGATATTTCATTTTCTCCAGCATATTCTGCAAAAGGTCTTGGACAAATTTACCAATGTGCGTCATTTCAAAGTCGCTGGATTCCACAGGGTGGATGGACTGATTTTTCGCAGTTCTCCTGCCTAGTTGAGCAATTGTCACAGGGTAACTTTCTGAAAGGATTGAATCTTGCTCCATCGACTTATGCATATGATCGCCCAGTCTGGCATGCTGTAAAGCAGCTGATGGCCCGAATAATCGTCTTGTACGGGAGTAGCTTGTTGTCGATGTCAAGGGAAAATATTGCGACCTGTGAGAGCAATCAGACTGAACTAGGAGAAAAGGCCTTTGTTTAGTGCCTTTATCACATAATGATTCCGGCAAAGCTTACAGTCTATAATAACACCAAGGTATTTGTAGTTATTGATCCAATCTATCTTCATGTCATATAAAAGGAGCGAGTTCGGGGGCACTTGTTAAACCAGCATTCAAAATCCTTCTAAGGACATTCTGTAGACGTGGGCAGGATTGCACTCCCTTGTTATCACAGCAATATCATTTGCAAAAAAAGTATAATTTACATTTATCAGTTCAAAACATAAGTTTTTAAAAAGAAGATTCTGAAGATGGATCTAGGGAAATAATAAGATCCGAAAACGTTTAAAAATAAGGAGAATAGAACAATAAAAATCATAACATCTAATGATAGCAGAAGAGCTATCAAGTTCAACGCCTTTGAGCGAAAAGAGATCAATATTATCTTCGGACAATCAGAAGTTCATAAAAAGGCAACTCATCATACCAGCAGAATATGGAAAAGAATTGGTGAACTTTATAATAAGTTTTACTTATTCATCACTTTGCAGTTTTATTGAGTATAAAATTTATTTTACATTTATATTATGTTTAGAAATTTATAAAATTTGCATTTTCGGGCTTGGGGAAAAATCGTCCACAAAGTAGTTGAATAGTTGAGGCCCAGGGAAAGAGCCATGCAATACACCAGCTTTCATGTCACGTAATACCCGAAATGTTCTTGTCGTGCTAGATTCTTGGCACTACATTGATCCTGAAATCTAATCAGGATTGTCTTCAGGATTATGATAGAAGAAAGCAAACTTATAGGTGTGCAGCTCACAGGAAAAACTGGACTTTGCTAGGGGCAGGGGATACTTAAAACGAGAAATTTCTTCCAAGCAGCTAAAAAGTAAGAAAACTAATAGTCTTGGTGATGTCTTCGAAATGTTCTTCAAAGAACCATTGCTCACTTAGTCTCTCGCTGGGGCTTTCTCTTTTTTCAGCTTAATGATGTTGCCGATCTCTCCAGCTTTCGTGTTGATCTTCAGTAATTGTTACAATGCTTCATAGTATTTCATAAGACCACAAACTTTAGATGGAGACTTTGGATAGGACATGTTGATGATGTTTGAATGTCAGCAAAAAATCGTGCTGCGGCTTTTAGCGGCTTGCGGTTCGTGTGAGGCAACCTGGTCAGGCGCAGCCCAACCACAACATGGATGTTGTGATCTCATCTTCTGATGGCCTGGTTGCCGTTCGACAGGATCCGACCTCTCTGTGAGACGGCTCTCTCGTGGCCCAGGGTATTCGAGCTACACATGACTGTGGCGGATATTCAACAATAACCGCTTCCACCTCTTCCACATTTATCTCCACTAGGCGCTTGGAGAGTGTGACTACCAAAGGAAACTGGATTTTTATCAGCCACACAATTTCCGTTTATCGGTGTTGTGGACGGACGAAGCCACGTTTAAAAGCAACGGGGAACATCCATAATGCACATTACTGGGACCAGGAACATCCTAATTGGCTCCGTTAAGTAGACGATCAATGTGCGAGTGTGAATACGTGGTATGGCATTATCGGAGGCCGCATTATCGGCTCGTATTTCTTCCAGGGTAACCTGAACGGGGTACTTTATGTCGACTTACTAAAAAACATGCTGCCTGAACTCATTGAAGATCTACCCTTAGTGACGAGGATTGGGATTTGGTTTCAGCAGGATGGCTGCCCCAAATCGCGCGAGAAGTCGTCGATCGCATCTTGTCCCTGCAATGGATTGGTACGGCTAAACCGTACCCCCCCCCCCCTCGGTCTCCAGACCTCACTCCCCTCGACTTTTCCTCTGGGAACGGCTAAAAAAAATTGTGTACCAAGAACAGCCGAATACGAGGGAGATATGAGAACATGTACAAGGCTAACGCAGCAAGAGGTCCTCTCGGCCTGTAATGACTGCAAATGCCAGCAGAAAACTGGAGGGCCTTTTGAACATTTACTGTGATGAAACCTTCACCTGCCCTGAAAGTGTTTTTATTGTATAATTCCTGAAAGAAGTCGATTGAAAAAAACACAAAACAAAACGTTTCCTACAAAAGTTGTTTGTTTTTTTTTTATCCTAGACCTATCCAACGTCACCCTACTTGATCCATGTTCCCGTTAAAGATTTTGGGCGGAACCTCGGCGCGCCCATTTCCAGCAATTTTCGGAAAATGGCATAGCCACCATTAAATTCTTCACATAGACTTTAGCCATGTAAATTTTTTCCCAAAGATCTAGGACGTCAAACTTCTGAGAAAAAAGCCTGGCGTGGGTGGTATGATACATCCTGTATGGAGAGATTAAGGGACGAGTTGACATCCGCTACGAGCCTCCAAATTAAAAGCTGGCAGGAATGCTACGCCTTTCCTTATAGAAGCCTTCAGCAACACAATATCGAGAACATCATCACTTGTAGGCGAGTGATCATATTAGTACTTATCGTTTAAAAAATCTATCATAATGGTATCACTTTGACTTTGTACAAAAACATACAAAATGACAACATTGAGCATTTTGAGTTCCATTGAGGTGCTTAGCATTTACACTATCTGGCCTTCATCACCGGACACCCCATACTAGTAAGTTAAACCGGACCCTACACGACATCAGTATCGTGTAGGGCTGTCTTCGCCGCAATGACATCCGCAACCCTTCGAGAAGAATTTCCACCAAATTGCGATACGTGTCGGCGGGAATCTTGCTCCATTCATCCTTCAAATTGGCAAACAGTTCAGTGGACGGCATGGCCTGGCTCTCAACCGGCGCTCTAATTCGTCCCAAAGGTATTCAATGGGATTGAGGTCTAGACTTTGGGCTAACCCATTTCTTCAAACCAGGTGTTAATAACGACTGCTGTATGACGGGAGCATTGTCGTGCTGAAACTGGTATGGGCCAATACTAAACTGTTCCCACAATGTCGGTAGTGCAAAATTGTCCAGAACTGTTTGGTACGCTTCGGTATTCATGGTTCTGCGAACTCCCCCAATTTTTTAAATTGAAAAATTGATTTTCTCGAACATAGTATTTAGAAAAGGAAAAAGAGCTTTATCTTCTTTTGTTTCTCATCATTTCAGATCGAATGACATATCACATGCTATATGTTGCCGTAGTTCTAAAGATCAAGTGGCTGCCACCCTCACAACTACGACCCCATTGGGACAATTTAATTCAAACTTCATAGCAACGTAGATCTTGCCTAGAGGAATCTGCATACCGAATTTCACTCCTTTTACATACATATACACGTAGACCCTTTGGCCCCCTCTAACCCCAAACTAAATAGCGAAGGTGCACATGCCCATAGTAAGCTACATTCCGAATTTCAATCTTCTATCTCAAAAAATGCAGAAATTATGAAGGGGACGGACAGCCGGGCAGAACGACATTGAAAAACCAATAAGTAGCTCCATTCTTCCGCTACTTAATAATTGCAGCACCTCGTTTTGTTTTGCCCTGTTGCCCTTTGATTGAAACGCATCAGCCACAATATTAACTCTGGCATTGCTTTACGTCAAATTTTATATTTTTAAGTAGCAGAGGACCCGGCGTTGCCTGGGATAATTATACTTGCAGGTAAGCAGAACAAAAATAAAAAAAAAAACAGTCGCCTGATTTACTTTACTTTTATATTTTTAATTTTTCTGTTCAAAAATCAGTCGTTTTTTATAGTCTAACGCATTAAAATCTTTTTAACGGCCTCCATAACCTCTTTATAAAATTGCACAACACCTTGTTTTCATGTTTTCAACAGTAAGAATATGGATGTTCCCTAGCAGCGTCTCTAAAATCTTCACGACCATCACAAAACATTCCATTCAAGAAAAAAAAATGTTGGATCGTATTAAGCGTCCTGTCCGTAAGCTGCATTTAGCATTTCTCCACTACTAACGGCAAAATTTCTTTAGTGATCTTTGTTCAACATGGAGATCCATTACAAGTGGTTGTTGCTCTGCAATATTAAACAAGTGAATAATGAAGAATCACTTTAACTTATCGGCAGATACATTCAGGCAACTAACTATTTATTACAATGCTGAATAAAAGTAGTCTCAAGGAAACACACTGCATGGTCTCCAGGAACTGCATACAAACTTGGTTGAAAGTAGAGAACATATTTTAAAGATATCGTACGAATTCCTATGCCATTATTCTATAGAAATAGTCTGTCTTTAATTGAATCCGTTTTTGTAATCTGGTACGGAATAGTGTTTCTTCTGAGTAATCATTGCATTTCAGGTTTCCTAGTTTCCTCCGTTGAATGTAGATATGATTATTGTCAGCCAAGAACCATGGCTCATCAATTAACACGACTTCATATTGTTCCTGACTGTGATTTACAGGCTATACAAACCTGATTGCTACTTAACAGTATTGGCAGCACTATGACAGTTCCCCCTCCCCTATTAATAATAGTAAAAATATGCCCTTCGAGGTCTATCAGAGAGGCGAGATCTGTAATCACTCGAATCATTCATAATACAATTACAGGTCATCAAATGACCATTTTGTGATCCTCGACTCTATCCGAGAATGTTTATTCCTTTGCAGCTATTGTGGGGACCACTTTACAATCATCTTTGTAAGCTGTATTATTTGTAAAATAATATTGATTGGCTGTTCAAACTGATGTCTTGAAAATAATCACAAGAATAAGAAATCCATTGAAAGGTTAATGTAATTGAAATTCTTATTTATGCGAATGGTTCCCGATAACATTGCAATAGCACTTGTATTCACCATATTTTACTTTCGATTACTTTTTAGAAACTGATAGAGGATGCCACTCTCTTTGGGATTTGGGACAGACTTTGTATGGCAGGCTGTATCGTTTGTTCTTTGAAAGCGATGAACTTCCAAATAAATTTGAAAGCGATGAACTCCTAGGAACTTCAATGTTAATGTTCGATTAAGTTGGGATGATTGGTTTGGTTTGCTTGGTATTAACGTCATTTTCAACTGTCATGGTCTTTTCAGGACGGCGTTATAGGGGCCGCAAATTTTGCCTCGCAAGAGTTCTTTAACGTGCAGCTGGCAAACGACTACACGGGACCAACGGCTTTACTTCCCTTCCGAAGGAAGTGTGTGATCTCAGGATTTTCCCCCTGAAAAAATCCTCAAGTTCCTCGGCCGGAGTCCAACCCGCGTCCTCGGGCATCAAAGGCGATCACGCAACCACTGAGCCACCGATGCCGATAAGTTGGGAGTAAAACCTGAGTGTTGCACGAGAAGCATAAGAAACATTTAGCTTCTGTGAAGATAAAAATTTAAGAGGCGTGGCTGACCTGAGTAAATGGGATAGTATTCCGAATACGCAGTAAAGAGAAATATAGTGGATTAAGTCTAAGTTTGCTTTGAGGTATTCTGGGCATATTGAAAGAATAACTGACTAGACAGTTATAGAGCAGGAGACCAAGTTAAGTGTGTAGAATCAAGCAGCAGAGAATTACCTTTCTATGGTTTTTTTCAGGTCATTTAAAAAAGTTCTTGCATAATTCTGCACCCTGAACCCCTTAACAGAAATGCCTCTGACATACACGAATTGCATCCACACACCTATTTCTTTGAGATCTTAATAAAATATTTTATCGAGTAACAAGCGGTAAATGAGAGTCTACATTGGTGACTACGGAAGTCAAAATTCTAGCAGCATTGCTTTTGAATTCAAACTGGGTCTTCCGAAATGTATGTCAAGCGTATGGACCGTATGCCTTTTCAACAGGAAAAGCTCAGTTTTGGTTTTCGAAATTCCGGGATGGAGATAAATCCCTCGAAGCTAACCTCGCTCTGGATGACCACCTGCTGTTGATGAAGATGCACGAAAGGCAACTCACTGAAGCTAATCCACGCCAAACATGTCACACGAATTAGCCAGACAACTCTACGTATGTGACAGAAGGAACTGTGCATAACCCTCTTCGATTACAGGGAAAAGTAAAAAAAAAAAAATAGTTGATAACCGAGTCCCCCATGCTTTGTCAGCAGCGAATAAAATGCAACGCCTGACCACTTGCTCTTCCTTGCGCCAACGTAATCACAGAGAGCCACTGCTGGACGGATTCATTACGAGCGATGAAATACGGGTCCTCTATAGTAATATTCATCGCTCCTACCAATGGTTATCATCAGGGAAACCTCCTAGAAAGATCCCAGAGCAGGACTACATCCCAACAATACTGTGATATTGCTTCAACGGTTTCATCAGAAACACCAACTACAATCGCACTGGTAAATCGCGAAGGCTCCGTACTGCTACAAGACAATCCAAGATCGCACCCAGCTTTACAAACCCGTTCAAAGTTTATGCAGCTTGGATGGGAAGCTTTGCCTCATCCTCCGTACTGATCTGACATTTCTCCCACAGATTATATCACCTGTTTAGATCATTGGATCACGACAATTTAGAAATCGCCATACCTCGAAATAGAGTTGCAAGACTTTTTCATTGCAAAGCCAAAGATTTCTAATGACATGGGATTCATATATGACTCACCCATTGGAGACATGTTATTATTATTGATTGTGAAGGGGTTATTTTGATTCCTGAGATGTTTTTGATATCCGCAGTTTATCAGGTGTTTCATTTCCGCAATTTGTCAGGTGTTTGATATTAGCAGTTTATCAGGTGTTTCATTTCCTTTGTGAATAAATTGAATGTCTTTATAAGTTATGGGAGTGCAAATGTATCACTGAAAATATGCAAGAACTTTTTAAATGACCTGATAAAAGTCTGAATAAAATGCGAAACTATATGAAGGAAAGAATAACAGTGGATGAAGAAAGGGTTGTACTTAGAGAAAGGGATGTGTAGCGTCATTTGGTTTAAGCTTCTTTCCAACACCTTTCCCACTTGGAGAACCTAGGAAAATTAAGATATGCTATTGAATTTGTTGGGGACAGTCTATGTAAGAAAAATATAAATTACGTGCCTTCCAAATAATTTTGAATGGCTAGACATGTTATACATGTTTATTACTCAAAAACTATTACAGATTTTAATGTGATTTTATTTTATTCACAAAGAAAAACTCAGAAAGTTTCTTAGCATGCCTTAATAAATTTCAATGTGCCCCACCATTTATGACCCATCCCTTCCAATCCATCGTCCTGGAAAGTTCGTATCAAGGCACTGCCTAACTTGCAGGCCCCAGTGAGGAGATGCTCCATCTTGTTGGTAGACTATGTTGGGCTGCAGTTCTTCCACCTGTGGAATCATGTAGTTCTTCAGCATATCTAGGTAGGTTGCAGCGGTTATGATGTCTTCAGCGAAAAAGAAAGGTCCGATTACTCAATCATGCATTAAAGCGCACCAAACATTAACCTTTGAGCTGTCGCGTATATGCTCCCTTAGAACGTGGGGGTTTTGTGAGCCCCAAACGCGGCAGTTGTGTCGATTTACTGCTCCGGAAGTATGGAACGTTGCCTCATCAGAAAAGAAAATGTCCTCAAGGAAGGTGGGATCATTGTCGTTTTTTTCGGAGCATATCCTCAGGAAACTTCTTGCGCTTCGGTCGGTCATCTGGCTTCAGTTCATGCATCATCTGGATGTAATAGGGTGTAAGACGAAGGTGGTGCTTCACTTTTTATGTACGGATGTCATTGGCATATCCAGTTGACGAGCCGCTTGGCGAAGTGATTTACGGGGACTACGATCGAACGCCTCCCTGACCTTTGTGGTGTCGCTGAAGATCTACCAGCACCCTCTTTGTGTAACAGGCTGCCTGTGTTTAAAAATTTTTCATGCCATAGCTTAATTGACTTATGATTTGGAGGATCCTTTTTAAATTTCGTTTTGAACATGATCTGAACTGGAATTTACCGCAAGCCATAACACGCATTGAGCTTTTTCTTGAACACTCGCCATTGTTTACTGCGTCTTGCGAAAAATGGAACAATGTGCCCACCGCGTGTTTCATTATCAACTCACGCGAGGCTAAGAAACTTTTTGAGCTTTTCTTTGTGACTAAAAAAAATCACGTTAAAATCTGTAATAGTTTTTGGGTAATAAACATGCATAATACGGGAGAGAATTTAGAAACACCAACTGTACAGGGTGTCTCATCTAAAATGAACCAATAGCCAACTTGTAAAATACAAATCTGACAGAGTACTTTCAATGGAAGAATTATTGTACTTTTATGTGAGGGATTTTTATGCACATTCCATTTACAAAAAGCGGACGCCATTTTCTACAATGGAAGTCAACTTTGAAATGTGCAGTGGAAATCCTTATTTTTAATGGTGTTTTCAGATTGGACACATTTTTTGAGAAATGTTTTATTCTTGGTGTTTTTTCAATGATCCAACCGTTTAGGAGATAGAGGCAATGAAAGGGTGGTGTGTTTGGATTTAAAGAAAAGGCAAAAAACAGAAATTCTTCATCAATTTAAACGAAAACAAAGGTTGACCGGTGCCTCACCACATTACTACCACATACCTCGGATCGCCGTTACAAACACTTTCCATGACGAATGGATTGGTCGAGAAGGACCAGTTGAATAGCCCCCTCGATCCCCTGATCTAACTTCTCTCGACTTTTTTCTTTGAAGGTGGGGGGGGGGGGGGGGCGGGTAAAGATACAGTTTACAGAAGTCGACCAACAACACCTGAGGATATGCAGTGCAGGATCCGCACTGCGTGCAATGCGTTGGAGGAGTGAACGATACTGCATTCAGAAAGGTCTCTGCAACATCGCTTACAAATGTGCATAGACCAAGAAGGACATATGTTTGAACATTTATTATAACAACGTTTATTGGACAAGCATTGTTTTGCATTACTGTAAAAAAGTTATGTTCAAATAAAAACATTGCTATCCATTTTTGATCCATTGTGTTTAGGAACAATTTCTGTTTTTTTGCCTTTTCTTTAAATCCAAACAAACCATACGTTTACTTCCTCTATTTCCTAAACGGTCGGATCAATTGAAAAAACACCAAGAATAAAACATTTCTCAAATGTTGTGAACAATCTGAGAACAATCTGGAATACCATTAAAAATGGGGGCTTCCATTGCACATTTCAAAGTTAACTTCCAAATTCGAAAATGGCGTCGGCTTTTTGGAAATGGAATACGCATAAAAACCCCTCACATAAAATTACAATAATTCTTCCATTGAAAGTACTCTGTCAGATTTGTATTTTAGAAGTTGGCAATTTTGGTTCACTTTAGGTGAGACACCCTGTATAGACTTCCACATTTTGCTTGAAATTTATTTTTCATTCTTTGGAGCCCATTATCTGAAATATATGATATAAACATGACCCAGTTGCTTTCCAGCTGTTTCTCTTAATGACAAGGACGTCGTTAATGATGATCGAAAGGCTCCGTGAAACGGACTGGTGAGTTTTGATACGAAGCAGGAAGCTCTTCCGCTAACACAGAGTAACCCAATCTTTCGCATTAGCTACTACTGTTTTTGTAAAGAAATTCGTTTGTTCTTTAGATGTTTTGATTTTTCCTGGATATAGCTATTCCGCGAATCAAACGAAATAAAAGAAAGATAAGAACAGAACTTCCACTTTCGCGCTTGCACTCAAACTCGCCCACTAAAATTAACAAACAATCAAACGAGCCTGGTTTTACTGGTTTGCAAATAAACTTTTTGCTAAGAATAATTTGGTTGTTTTAAGCTTTACGTTTTTGTGAACTGCAGAGAAACCACCTCTTCGATCTGCAGATAACGACGCGGGATAGGATGGTTAATGAAAAATAATACGCAAATTAATTTTAACGGTTATTGTTAATCAATTTAATTGTTAAAAACGCCTCTATATTTAACTGGAAGGCCTCTTATCGGAAGGGAAACAGGCGATGGGCGAAAGCGAGGAGGGACTAGGGAAAAAGCAGGGAGTGCAAGCTGGATGACATTATCTTATTCCTTGAGTTCTTATTTCATTTGTTTTGTATTCAGTTTTGTATTTAGTGATCAAATTTACAAGCATTCGAAAATTATAGAGAATTCATCATCCCAATATGATCGCCTTTCAGCTATTGTCATTGAATCTTAATTGGTTTCGGATGTTTTCGACATTTTTTTTTCATTTTTTCCCTCCACTCATTTGTTGATTATAGTGCATGCAACCCAAGTGCTGAATGTGAGCCAATCAGTTTCTATTGAATTCGTCTGCGCAAATAAATAGGAAAAGAAAAATCGCGCTAGTGCTGTTACTTTCAATTTGGTTCTTGTGCCGCCGCGTCTCCAATTCCCCTCCCAATGGCCACGTTGCCCTTTGCCGATGGATTACAAAGTTTTCAAGATAATCCGACGAAACCTATTGGAACGGGTGGCATGAACTCGCGGCACCTATCTCCCTGCTCTCTCCTCTACCTCCCCGGCTTTCGCCTGTTTTCCTTCCTCTGACGTCAAACGTGTCTGGCATTTCGTCCAATGAGCGGCGCCGTCACTGCGCTCTCCCTTCCCCGTTCGCCGAGCGCAGACGGCACACGAGAGGAAGCATCGGAGGCGTCTCTGCCTGTTGTTTCCGTAGCGCAGGAAAGATGTCGGAGAGTGGCAGGGGTCAGCAGTGCACTTGATCATAATTGACGCTAATCTCTTTCTCGCCTGATCGTTTCTGTTTAAGCTCGATCGCTTTTACATTTTCATATAGATCTTCGTATTATATTAACGTGTCTTCATGGGTTTGTCTGTTGTTTTTTTTCTTTTCCAGATAAAGAACTTCAAGAGAAGATGTTGCGCACTGTGAAAAAGGAGGTAAGCTGAAGAGGACGGGAAAATGCGGCGCCCTTCGCATTGCCTTTCGTCCAAATTACACACATATGGTCGTACTCCATTCATACTCTGATTGTCGGAAAAACTCATACGAGGCTTTAGATCGCTAAAAACGCATGTGAAATGTATTTTTTAATGCGCACACCGAAAATCAGGAAGGAATTAACACCTTGAAAACATTAAACACACTGTCGCTTCCTGAATGACTCGCCGTGAATGGAGTAACATCTGAATCAGCTGATTTCTAATAAATAATAATAAGAAAAATACTGCGTTACTCTCACCATATTGGTTTAAACTTGCATATATTGCAAAACGGTGAAAAGAAATTCGTTCGTAACTAAAATTTTACATTTAGCGCCAAAGTAATTTGAATAGGAATTAAAAAAAAAGTCTATTTAAATATGCAAGTTCGCTACGCTTTGACTTTAATGCCATTAAGATTTGTTTGAATGAATGAAACATTTGACTTTGTCTTTTCTCTCCTTAAATAACTCGATAACTCTCAGAATAATTCAAAACGAATTGATCTCAAAATTAAGCTTAAGCTTACAAACAAACAAATCCATTCCCACCCTTTTATTCTGAGAACGAGAAAAGATTAACGAAGGAGGAAACCGTACATCCATCATGTTTACAAATGATATAAAAGATGCAAAAGTTTGTTCAATTCTATAAAAAGAAAAGAAAAAATTAACGCAATGAAGAAACGAAATGTTGACATCTAAAAGCTTTTATAGAATTTAAAAAAAAAATTATTAATTTTAACGCATAAATCTTGCGATTCCCGTTTTAATTATCTAAATGTATATAAAAATATAGAAAATAAATTCACCTTTTAGCTGTTAGCAGTAAAGTTAACTCAGTTCTCTTTTTCTAGTGGTTTTTATTTATTTATTTATTTACGAAACAATTATAACAATAATAATGATAATAACAATATAAAAACAAAAAATGAATATTATATGAAACACTTAATAATCAAAATAAAATAAATTTTAAAGATTAATTGTTAAAAAAGAACAACATGTATAGATAGAAAAGTGCCAATGTAGGCATCTTTCATAAATTTTGTGATTAATAGACAAAAATAGTATAAAATAATAAAAAAATTAATAATAATAATAATAATAATAATAATAATAATAATAGTGACAATCAGTTGAAATTTAAGAATATTTGGAAGTTAATGTAGTTTTGATTAAGCCTGAACAATAGCTTCTAAGGAGAAGATGTTAAAAAAATTGAAGGGAAGGTATTTTATTTCTATAATTTTGTTATAATCATAAATACCATGAAATAAAATAAAAATAGTAACAGTTCATCCAAATATTTCCTGGAAGGCTCAACTTTGGGTATTTTCAAGAAAATAGAATTTGGGTGAAATTTATGTAGCAACTCCAGAATTGCAATGTTTATTGAATTTTACATATAAAAGTGCATTTGTTAAATATTTTGCCCAGACATTATTTAAATGAAATATAATTAGATAATTCGATGACAGCATCATTAATAATATTTAGTTTAATACTTTTATAAAATTATAAATTTACAAATTTAGGTTCTAGGCTCCCTAAGACTTGGACTAACTTTAAAAAAAAAAAAAATGCTATTGAAGTAAAGATTAATTGTTTCAAAATAAAATTCAAACTTTACGGCAATATTAACTATTTATTCTCTTCCAGAATGTATATAAAGTTCTACTCTATTTCATCATTTCTTACAGATTTATGAACCAAAAAAAAAAAAAAAAAAATGGAGGAGAGTCATCATCTGATAATGAAAATGTCTTTGTCTTCTATAAAATAATTAAAATTAGAAAAAATATCAACGTTCTTTTTTATTTAAATGAATATAGATTGTGGCAGTGATGAAATATATAAAATTGAAAGAAACCATTTTTTAAATATTAAAAAAACAAAACAATATGTTTTGCTCCTCATGTCAAATCCTTTTTCACTCTCCTCAGTTTAAGAACATAAATATTGAATGTTAATGCGTTAAAATGTTTTTATATTTCATTTAATGAGTCTCTATGTATCATATTTAGCCTTTATTTATTTTTTTCTTGTTTAAATAGTTATAAAAAGCTCTGTTTTTTGTCATCAATAAAATAATTCTTTAATTAAAGCAACTTTTTTTTTTGAGACCTATGCATATCTTCCAAGCTGTGGAATCTCATTTTCACTTGTTGAAATAAATAATTAAAAATAAATAAATAAATAAATAAATAAATAAATAAAACAATAAAAAAACTAGATAATTTTGGTTTTGATTGTATTATAATTTTGCCTTATTAAAAAGGTGTTCTGTAATGTTTTAAATCTTTAAATTCCTGAATCATTATTATTTTATTTTGTTATATTGCCTAGGTGAAGCAAATAATGGAAGAAGCTGTCACAAGAAAGTTTGTGCATGAAGAGAGCAGCACAATCACATCACTATGTGGTGATTGCCTATTTTATTGTATACATAATAATAGCTTTTCGTTAATAGCTGTAGTCTGATTCATTAACCTCCAATTGTCTACTGTATATAGTAATGGAAATGCATTTTAATATCACTTAATCAATAATGTGACCAGTGTAAAAAAACAAAAAACACACACAAAAATATAATAAAAGAAATAGATAAAAATCTCTGTATAGCATATAATATATTTCCAAATTTAAATAACCACACATTGCAGTTTTGCAGTTACAATACTAGTGAACAATAATTATGAAAACTAACATAATGAATGTTCTCGTTATATTACACTCTATTCCTTTTTATATGCATCTATAAAATGTAATTTTTAATTGTCGTTTTTCCTTAAATAACTCGTATGTTTTCAGGTGCTGTTGAACAGTGTCTTTCTCATGGCCTGAAGAGGAGAACATTAGGACTCTTTAAAACCAATTCTACTACAGCTCTTGTGCATAAGATTGCTAAAAGTTTTGAACCAGCACTAATTATTTCTCAACTTGTTATGGAAATGGAAAACAGTGATCCTAACAAGTAGATGCTCAGTCTTTCGATTCTCCAATTCTCCCATCTCGTATACACTTAAACAGTTGCAATATTTTTTTCTTTACTAGGCGTTCATCCTCCAGCAGTGACAGTACAAATAAATCAAAGCTATCACTTTCCAAAAAATCAGGCCCTACCATAAAATATTTATGGATTCGTGTAGCTCTTGTTGAGAAGCAGTTAGCCAAGATTATAGATTATCTTGTGCAGAATAGCAGGTATGAATATGGAGAATCATTTAATGTAAAATTATTAAATATTGTAATTGGATACATGTTAAAAGAGAATAAAGCAACAAGGCATACATGTAAATTTATTGATGTTTTGATTATTACAATTTTTTTCTAAATTTCAACTTAAAAATTTCTAGTTAAAAAATAATCTTCTCTACTCTGATGAATGTAATTTGATTCAAAAGTTGTTAAATTTATTTACTTTTCTAAGGTAAAATTAATAATAATGAGAATAATTTTTTCCCATATTTTCGTCCTTCATAAGTATTTTAAAAAAATGTTTATCTTCCTTTCTCTTTGAAATTTTTTAAAAGCATTATAATACCATAGATAATAAAAATATTACATTAAGTTGAGATGATAAAAGGACAAAAAGAGTATGATATAAGCAAAACTGGTTCAATGGAATTAGTGACCCAATGCAATTATCTGTGCCCATTATAGTGTACCTTTTTGATTTGGTTTATTGTATAATCATGTCATATTTTACAAATATCATTCTATTAAAACCAAATTTATACCTTACTTCATGCAAGATCAATTAATAATTTTATATTTTGTAACAACTACAGGGGAGCAACCAACCGGATATATTCGGAAGGTAAAGCCCTGTGTTGTCCCCCAACAGGCTTACGCCCAAAACGGGGTTAATGAAAAACATAATAATAATAATAATAATAATAATAATAATAATAATAATAATAAAAGAATACATGTTAAATGAACAACTTCTGTGCATGAGATGATATAAATAGATTACAATTTCGATCCTTCTTCACATTTAAAGAAACTTTAATATAAATCTTCACTTACTAAAAAAAATCTGACCTATGGTCTCAAATTATTTTCTCTATAAAGTCACAAGCAGAAAGCTCACGTTTCTTGGTAAATCAGCTATACCTTATAAAAAATTTGGAAAGAAACAGTAATATACAGTATTACTTTATGAAATATCTTTTTAACTCAGGTGTCTAGCTGGCTTTAAAGTGAAAGTATTTAAAGGTCAAATATTCATTAACCAATTTATTTACCTTAAGAAATATTTAGTGAACAAATAGCAGAACTCTTTAATCCTTGCAATATTATTTTGAAAAGATTTTCCAAAGTTTGATTTTTTTCAAGGAATTTTAATGAGATATCATTTAGAAGGAAAAAAACTTTGAGATTTGGAGTACCAGGAAAAATAAATAAATAAATAAATAAAAGAGTATAAAATAATTGCATGTTGAAAATGGAAAGGGGTAGTTTTTCCTTGTGCAATTGCTTTGAATGGATTTTCAAATCAAAACGGAAAGAAAAAAAGGTTTTAGTGACACTAAAATGGATTATCTGATCAAAACCAGAAATCTTGTTTTGTGAACAGGCACTTGGTATGATATCACTTCATATCAGTGAGTTCCAGCTCACTTCAAAAAGTTCATCCAATATAGAGGCCATGCCAAACTTATACCGCACCTCAAAATTATTTATCTTGTTTAAAGCTATCTAAAGTATATATTTCCTCAAAGTCAAAAATTGGGCTTCATTACAATATAGCACAGTGAAGCTAATTTAATTTCATAAACTGATGTACATTGTTAGCAAGTTTTAAAATGCAAAACTTAAAACTAATAAAAAACTCTTTCACCACAACGATTAGACTTACTTTATTTCGACATACGCAAATTCGGACTTACTTAGTGATAACTCCCTTCATTCTTATTTTTATGAGAAAATAAAGTTTTTTTTCTAGATAGGCTCTTTTTATTTACTGATAGTATTATAGAAAATAGATGTACTTCCAGTATCAGGTTGTATATTTTCAATCTATAATCATTGTGATGAAAGAGTTTTTTATTAGTTTTAAGTTTTGCATTACAATTATCCACATTTGTCTTTTTTTATTATCTAAGTTTTAAAATAATATGATCCCTAGTCACAAAAATTAATTTTTATAAAAGGCAAATCTTATGAATATTTTTAAAGCTGATCTATTTTATAAATTTTTCAACTAGTTTAATCTTACAAATCACTCTTGTGAGTATTTTATTTAATTCCGGCAATCCTGATTTTGGATTTCGCCTGTTGGGGCCAACCATTATTGATTAATCTGGTTTTATACAGGGTGATTCGAAAGTCCCCAGACTCCAAGTTTAAAACGTATTTACCGTAAAATCTTGAATACATGCTCGGACGTCTATTTGTTTCAGTGGTCCAGACCCCTCCCCCCCGGTGATTAATCGAGACCCAGCGTTTATTTGAGACCCGACGTTAAGGGCTATTCCTAATAACAAGGTGTCTAATAGGGTGTCCCAAAACGATTGCGTAAAATTCCCTGACGAGCATGTAATTTTCCCTCACCAATTTTTTCGTTCCAATTTCGCATTTTTTGCTGACTTTGTAAAATTCCCTGACTTTTCCCGGTTTTCCCGATCACTAGTTACCCTGCAATAAATCCAATTTGAAAGATGACCCGAAAAAGACCTGGCGTTTAATCTATTTTTTACACCCCACCCAGCTTTTATTTGAGACCAGCATGTATTAGAATACCCGGCGTGTATTCAAGATTTTACGGTACTGCAAAACCATAAAAGATATCAGAGTATTGCTGCTTGGGGTAGCAGCGTGTGACCTTTGGAATGGGCTATACAACATGAGAGCATCACGTGGCACAATGCTTGTGCGGGTGAACAATGACGTTATGTCACTCATAGTTCTCATGCAAGAACAGTCAACTTCATGCGGTAAAACTCTTGCGCTTAAAACATTGGCAGTAAGCAATGCTTTTTCCGAATCCAAAGAACGAAGCTCTTGCACTACTTGAATTCTGTATGGCCGTAGATTTAAACATTCAGCTTCTAGCAGGCTGAATACAAGGCCCCTAACTCTTGAAACAGCCATCGAAATGACTTTCGTGGAGAGAGCTGCAGGAAAGCATGAATTTTCTTCAGAAACAGAAGCTGGCTATCTTCCGAAACACAGTTGTTTTCCCTGGTACAGTATAGGAGCATCAGAGAACTTCCTTTGAAAGCGCTGAATGCAACATTGGTATGATTTTTCTGCAAAATAAAGTTATAGGAATGTGACTCTGTTCTTGCGTGAAAACCATTACAGACAGAATGTCACTGTTCACTCGCACGCACGCAACCGTTGTGTCATGTGGTGCTCTCACATTGCACAGCGCATTCCTAAAGTTACATACAACTACCACAAGAGGAAATATTTGGATATCTTCTATGGTTTTGCAGCAAATACGTTTTAAACTTGGAGTTTGTGGACTTTCGAATCACCCTGTACAAGATTGAGAACAACCGGGTTGTCACAACCAATTTTATAAATTTTTATAAATACTTTACTTAACTTTAATGATCAATACAGCATATATTTGAATAAATCATGTTAGCTTTAACTGCCATATGCACTTATTCATACATTCAATAGAAATAAATATTGTAAAAAAATAAACAGTGAATTTGAGGAGTCTGTATAAACTATAATATCACTCAAAACTGTAAAAAATCCAATAAAAGCACTTTCCTGAATTAAGAGAAACTTAGCAAAACTACATGACAAATGCTTTTCCTAAGCTGCTGAACTGTTAAACATGACACCTGTTCCATAGTTTGTATGCTGTTCATTTGTTGATGTTTTGTTCATATCTTATATCATTTATTTGAATGGGACTTAAATGCATCATGATAATTTTTAATCTGATATGTTTTAACTTGACGATCCACAGTATTTTCTTCATAAACACTTATTTATTGCTTATGCAGTGTATTTATGAACTGTGTACAAACTTTTAGGGGTGGTAGAGGACCTTATTTTGAATATATTTTGCCAATAAACTGAGGGCTGCAAAAGAATCCTTGATACAGAAACAAAAATTTCGAAGCCACGCTTGTGAGACAGATAATGGTAATTTAAATATTAAAGAATGCTTATTCCATTAAAAGTGCTAGTGCTTTCTATATTTTGACAGGTTAATTATTTAATTGGATGTTTTCATTGGACCTTATTGAGTTATAAGATGTTTATTTGGACATTAAACTGTAACCTCTTGTTATGAAGAAAGGATTTCACATGCCATGGAGTTAGTCCTGCCACTGTTAACTTTACTGCCGCTGTTATTGCCTTTTTGTATGATTCACTAAGAGGATTGACGTTGGAATTACATCTTTTCCTGGAGTTCAAGAAGTTGCTGTGTGCCATTAAGCTGATTTTTATGCAAGATATTGTGCAGTTTTAAATGTTAATATTTTAGGCTTATTTTAAAATCAAAACTTTAAAATTAAAAAAAAATTGGTTAAAAAATTTGTTGAAAAAAAATTCGTTTAAACCTTTCAAAAAATGTTAGTCTAAAAAATGTATTCAAAATTAATTAGTATTATTTAAATAAACCTGTCCTTATTGATTATCTTTATTTTGTATCATTATATGGTTGAAGTGTGTCCACATTTGAATATAATATTCTTTTACTTCAATATATTATCTTAAATTAAATGGTTATTCCATTCGAGAAAAAAAAGGTCAATTAGCTGTTCAAATGATTTAGTTGAATATCCACTTCCTCATTCGGGAAAAACAACAGCAATCTCTGATAGTAAAAATGAACCATTTTCATGGGCAGCAATGGCAGATATGCATGCATCTGGCATACAGAGCTGCAAATGGTAATGCAAGAGCTGCAGTTCGAATTTATCATGAAAAATTTTCAAACCGTCAGGTCCCTAAATCATCAAGTAATTTCTTGATTGCACAGGAGGCTGAGAGAGACTGGCAATGACAAGATGCTGTGAGGCATGCATTGCTGCTTATAGTTAACAGTTTAAACACCTTTTGTAATTTACAAACATGTAGTATTCGGTTATTAAAAATGTTGTGACCATCAATATCAAGTTTTATAATTTCTCCATCTTCTGGAAATACATTAATGAGAGAGACAATATAATGAGGAAGTCTCAGACAGTTGTTGCATGCATGATGTATTCATTTGCAACCCCTAGTTTATTGGAACAATATATTCAAAATAAAGCCCTCTACCACCCTTAAAAGTTTGTACACAGAGTTCATAAACATCTTGTATACATAAGGAGAAGTAAAATAAGTAAGACTTCCCGTATATAATTTTTGGGAAGTTTGGACTTGAAAGAATTTGTTTCTCTTTTTATATTAAATAATGTTTTTGCTTTATTTCAATAGCAAATACTATGAAAGAGATGCGTTATTGAGTGATCCTGTAGATGGTCCTATCCTAGCTTCATTATTGGTTGGGCCTTGTGCACTTGATTACTCCAAGATGAAGACTCAGGATCACTTCTGGACAGACCCACCAGCTGATGAGCTTGTTCAGAGGCATCGCATATCTAACATACATCCAACAGTCCCTTCAACACCTCCAATTGGAAGACGGCCTGGATTGGTTGTATGTTTTATGGCCTGCAGTAATGATATGATTGTCATGCCTGTAAATAAAAGATTACAATTTTTGTCTTGAATTTATTTCAGTTCCGACGTGCTTTTAATCCTGGAAGTTCAGAAGAAAATTACCGCTCTCTTCCATTATCAGCTCGAGATTATGTTGAATCGCTGCATCAGAATTCAAAAGTGACTCTGTTATATGGAAAAAACAATGTCTTTGTTCAACCAGTTGCGTAAACAATACCTAATTCATTTTCTTTTGATGAAACCAATTTAACCTCCCCCTTCTCCAAAAAACTCTCAAGTCATTATGTTATCAATACATTAAAATATTGGTCTATTAAAAGAACTATAATAATAAAGTAACTCCACTTTCCCAATTATACTCCTTAAACAACTAGCATTGCACTCTTTAAATGTTTGATTTGAAATAAACTGAGCTTTTAATAATCTTATAATATAGTCACGAATATTTTTGTTTTCTTATTTGGTTAGAAGGAGAGTGTTGAGCCTCTACCAGGTTATTTATCACTTCATCAGATTGCTGACAATCTCACAATCAAATGGACTCCAAATCAACTGATGAATGGTTGTTGTGGTGATGGTAGCATGCCCAATGATACAAACAATCAAAATAAAGAAGACAAAAGGTTACATAATTGATATTTTTACTGCAGCTCAATTAGGGAAAATATGAAATGTTTTAGATTTTATTTTATATTAAATTCTCAAGAAGAGGAATGTGCATTTAATTTTTTTAATTTAAAAAAAATAAAAGATTATTTTGCTGATTTTATTTTGACTTCCCGTGGCTGTTTCAATTTTATTTTTTTTTTTAAAGATCTTTCCTTAAATTGAATGTTATATTCCTCTGCTCCCATTTGCCTGAATCTATATTATTTAAGTGCTAAATTTTATTTTTTTGGTTAGCATTTTGTATTGCATAGTGTTTAGCTTTGCGTTGGTGGCGCTCACCTCCTAGTCCTTCTCTGTGCTTCTAGATGTACCCCATGCCCGCGGTCTTTTTTTCGCCAAACCTCTAAACCTGATGATTTGTGAGTATCCTGTGAAACCTCTGAACAAATGTTTGTGATGCTTTTTTTAAAATTTTTAGTTTGCTTTATTTTAAGTATCATTTTGAATTCTCTTATATTATAAATAATGTTATATATTTTATAAAGAGATTAAAGCATTTAAAAAAATTCTGACTTTAATATTTTTATTATATTTTTAGTATATACTGGGATTATGCTTTAAATGTAAACATTGATGAAATAGTTTATGTCCATTGTCATCAACAAGGTGTGAAGATTTAACTTTTATAAGAGATAATGCCTGACTTTCTGTCCAAAGTATGTTAAATAAAAATATCTGTTTATTCACAGCACATAGTGGAGGAACAGTAGTTTTGGTAGGGCAAGATGGGATTCAACACCCTCCTATTCACTTTCCTAAAGGAGGCCATTTACTTGCATTTCTTTCATGTCTTGAAAATGGTCTTCTTCCTCATGGGCAGCTTGACCCACCACTCTGGTCACAGAGGGGTAAAGGTATTTGATATAAAACTGTAATATATATTATTTCCTGAATAGTTATCGAAATAATGTACCCTGCCATACCAAAACTCTCCAGATAATGCTCTTCACATACCCTATATGAAACCGATGCAGTCAGTAACATGTTAGACTAACTTTTACTTGCTGCAATGACTGCTTTAACATGATAAACAAGGCTGTTGACAAGTTTTTTTTTAATGATCCAGTAACTCTTAGCGGGACATGTTAGAACCCAGCCTTTAAATGATCCAGTAACTGATGACGATTACTGGCTGGTAGCTTGTAGATCCGTTGGCAGCATTCCATCACATCATATATCAGTTCAATCAATTTAAATTTGGACTTGAAATGAGTGAACTACACCTTTGTTGAATGAGCAGCATGACATGGAACTTGTCTTCCTGGAAAAAGCAGTCTGGCACATTGCAAAAAAATTCTGCTATTGTTCCAGGAAATTCATTTTGCTGGTACCTTGAAGCATTAAGTTGCACGTTAAGATCAATTTTATGAGTCCCACACCTGCTACACATAACGTGGCTCATATTAAGATCCCACTATCAGAATTCTTCACTATGGGGATGAGGCACTCTTGATCATACTTCTCTTTTGTTTGCCTCCAAACCACACATGACCGTCAGATTACTGGAGAATGAGGTGGCTTTCATCACTCCACATAATCTTTGCCCAATCATCACTATTCCAATGGCGACATTCCTTACACCATAGCAGATAACAAAGAGCATTCTGGCCCCTCTGAAAAGGCCATTTCATGAAGAGATGGGACTGATTGGCCATGAGTTACAGTCAATGAGCAGACATCTGGAACAACTGCAAAAGCAGCATTTATATGTCCTAAAGTATGCTTTTGTGATTCTCCAGTACTATCCATAAAAGAGCAAGTTGGTCTCCATTCAATATGATTCTAGGTCACCTGGAATGATTTGCTGTCATTATTGCACCTTCCCCATACTTTTGCTCAACATCATCTACATTGGATCGAGGATGCTCAGTTGATACACTGATTTCACAAATTAACTTTCCATTGATAGCTCATGACTTTTCAACGTGTTGGCTGATGGAGCCAACGTCTTATTAGCTGCTGTTACATTTTTTTTTTTTTTTTTTTTTTTTACATCAAAAGTGAAAGAGTGCATCGTGGGTGTTGAAGCCACAATAAAATAGGTTATCTGGATATTTTTGGCAGGACAGCTTATTATATAATAGAGTAAAAAATATAAGCCAAAAATGAAGCAACATGGATGTGTTTTGGCCAAGGCTTTCTTCATTGTTCATTCTTCCTGATCAATATCAGCTGAAGAAGGCCTCAGCTGAAACGCTTTGTGAAAAATTATTTAAGTATTCACATCCACGTTGCTCTGTTTTGGCCTACTATTTGTTACTCTAGATTTGTAAAACAATGAAGACCCTCTCTTACCTTTATTATTATAGTATTTACTTGCTAATTTTTTTTTTTTTTAAATATACATGTATAGTGTTAAAATCAGACTTTATCTTTTGACTGTAGATAAAGAAATTATTTTTTTTCTTTTTTTAAAAAATATACAAGGTGGCCTGAAAAAAAAAAACTTACTCATAATGATTAAAATATCATTATAATCTGTTCATTGACAAATAAGAAAAAAAAAGACTCTTTAACCACAACAGAAATAATGTACATTCAGTACACTCTTCTTTAGTGTTCTCCCTGTTTTCCTGCCGAGTGATGAAAGGTTTGCTTTTGAAATGCATATTTTCCCATTATTTCTGTTGTGGCTAAAGAGTCTTTTTTTCTTATTTGTCATTATCATTATCCACATACATTTTGTTGGTTTGGTTTTATTTCAATTGTGTTACAATATTTTACTACTAATAATTTTTTATTACTACTATTTATTGTTTCATTTTCCATTTTGCCAAATGATTTTTTCAATCTGTTCATTAATAAAAACTGTTAGAAGTGAGTAAGTGTTTTTTTTTTGGGGCCACCCTGTATTATCTGTTTATTTTCATCCTATAAGTTTTTAATGGTGAAATTTACCTTTTGCTATCACTAGGGAAAGTTTTCCCGAAGTTAAAGCGTAAAGGACAACATAATTTGATACGCATGGAAGACTTAAATTCTGAAGAATCTGATGAAAATGAAGAAAGTTCAGATTTTGTGTTTCGAATATTGAATCATATAAAGCCTGAATGTATCTGTAAGTAAATTTGTGTTGGAAAACTTTGTTTTAAAATACTGGGAATTATAAATTAGTAATCTATTCTTCTTTTTTCTAAGCACAAGAAATGATGGACCCAAAATGCGTGAATTCCACTTGGTCATCCGTCCGAGAAGGAAATGTTCGCAACACACATCGAACTTCTACTCGCTCTTCTTCTAGTACTTCCAGCTCTAAATCTCTTTCACTAACAGAAGACTCTTCAGAATTTCACCGTTTTATAAATGATGATCATTCTGGGTGATTAAAATTTTTTTTTTCTTTATAACACTATTTGAATATAAACTTCGGAATAGCACCTTTTTTCTCTCTCTCTAATTTTCCTATTTAATATATAGTGCTTCACTCCAGGTCCTGTGTGATACAATGCGTCGACAGATCATATCCAGAGCCTTCTATGGATGTAAGCATAGGCACAAGAAATTTGAAAAAGAAATTCGTTTTTTTTAGTTTCTTTTAATAAACTCATGTTTGTAAAAATTGCAACACCATGAAGAAATCATCAGAATTAAATGAAATTTAATATACAAACGACTTGAATTGGTGCAAATAAATGATTAGAGTTTCAAAGCAAAAAAACAATATTAAGTGTCCGAAATCAGTATTTGCTGAGCCACCACACGTTGCAATAAGTGCTGCTATACGACATGGCATGGAGTCAAACAGATTTTGAATGTCTGCCTGGGGAAGAGCATTCCATATTGTTTATATGCATGCCCAAAGTTCATCTGTAGAACCTGTAGGACGAGGATCATGAGCGAGACGCCGACTCAACAAAATCCCACACAATAGGCGACATATCCAGCGAATAAGCTGTATGTCTTCTGCTGAAAAGAAGTCTTGAACATTCCTTGCAATATGTGGGCAGGCATTATCCTGTTGAAAGATCGCTCCAGGAATGCTTTGAAGAAAAGGAACGAGTTCGGGCTCCAGCACTTCACTGATGTACCGATTGCTGTAAAGATTACCAAGAATTTGTAGCAGCTGAGATCGTCCATGATACGCAATCACACCCCAGACCGTAACTCCGGATGTTTGTCCACTATGACGTTCGATAATGCACTTCGGAAGGTAGCGTTCACTGGCATAGCATCTAACACGAATGTGGCCATCACGGTACCACAGATTAAAGTGGGATTCATCAGAAAAAAAAACCATTTGTTGCCAATCTGCAAACAGTCTCTAATGTTCTTGAGCCCATTGCAGCCACAGGCGTTAATGGTTTTGCGTTGGGGGATCCTGTATAAAGGAATTCTTGCACGCAATCCATGGTGCAGCAGACGTCGACGAATTGACAAAGCAGACAGGGATACACCTGTAGCAGTGGACCAATGTGCTGCCAACTGTCTAGAGGCAGCTGTATGGTCCATCAGCTCCATGCACACCATTCACGAAGGCCAATGATTCTCCCTCATTCAAACTGCGTAAGTTGTTGAAATGTTGCCTTCTTTCATCGAAGAGGCATCGTTACGTCTCACATAATGTTTACCACTAGCAGATAACCTTAGACTAGTTTCAATGTCCTGCTACAGCCCTCTATTTATACTGTTTCAGCAGCAGTTCAGAGGGTGCTGCTCAGCCCATGCATGCATGGTGACTGAAATTTTAATCATTTGCATAACAACATTCCTTCATGGTGTTGCAATTTTTACAAGCATGAGTTTATAAGTAGCCTTTGAAACTTGATAAATGAGAAAATTTATCAAATGTTGTTTGAAATTTTGTACATAACTCAGCGAGCATGTGTATAATTTAATATAAAGAGAAAAAAATATAATTACCTTTTTTCATTTTTTTTTTTTTTTTGCTTTTAGGGCTTGCCCACTGTCGCCATCTTCGCACAGTTCGGACCCATTTATCAGGTCTTGTGAATACATCAGTTGTATCCATAGATACACCCTGTGATGCCAGCAGAGGAATAACAAGAGAAATTTGGGAGAGATGTCATACAAATGGCAAAGTAAATAAAAATCATAGAATTTACATATTAAAAGCATTTTATTAAGAGTTCTATTTTGAAATTATTTACAGGATATGTATTTATTTTAATGATTTTCCTGTTTTTGTTTTACATGAGGTTATAAACTCCAGTGAAATTTACCGTTTAACATATTTTGGTGGAATTGAACATCAAATTAGGAAAGAGGTCAGTATTATGATTGATGAATAAGTGCACTTTACAGTAAGCTAATATTTATCTATCACACAAAAAATTAAATAAATAAATAAATAAATAAATAAATAAATAAAAATAAATAAATTTGTAATGCTTAAAACATTACAAAGAAACTTTTGTTGGATATCTTTTGAAATCATAAAGTCAGTTCTCAACTTACATAAGGCAAATAGTATGTATCTCATGTTTCTTATTTATGTTGAATTTTACATGAATTAGATGGTTTATATTTCAACATGCATCATGCATTATATCACAAATGCTAAAATAAAGAACAAACAAATCCACTTATTAAATGTAAATAGAGATTTACAAGGGTTGTTTTTAAAGTAAGGTCCATTTAGTAATAAAAACAAAATTGCTATATATACGAGGGTGAACGTAAAAGAAATACAACTTCAAAAATTTATTAAAAAAAAATTTAATATATTGACACCCAATGTACTCGCTTTGTTTAAAAGCTCTGAAAGTTTATTTTGAAATTGTTACAGATATTCAATGTGGCCACTCTTAGTCACACGACATATGTCAATGCGATAGTCCAATTCTTCCCAAACACGACCTAATGCATCTTCATCAATTGCGGTAATTGCTGCAGTTACCTGTCGTTTAGGTTCATCTAAATTCTGAGAAAGGAATAGGATCCTTCTTTAATGCAACCCCAAAAAGAAATTACAGGGTGTAAAGTCAGGACTTCGTGGTGGCCACCGTGTGAATGGCAGGTTAGGTTAGGTTGTGCGACCAATGCAACGGTTTGGGAGATTTTCGTCTAGGAAATTCCTAACTCACATTTCCAATGGGGTGCTGCTCTGTCCTGTTGAAAAATAAAGTTGTCACTGCCTTCATGCAAATGGGGCATCAACCAATTAATAAACATATGACGCTTGACACGTTGCTTATGTCATCATTGACTGCTTTGGGAAATTACTTTCAAAGTTTTTACACAAATCTGAGTACATAATTGAATCTGGTAAAGCATCAAACACATTCATTCAGTATTTATCACATTTATTCTTAAAGATAGCATTTATATTTTAATTTTTTATTTTATTTTGTATTAATCCCAATCTGTATCTGAGCAATCTTGACCTTTGCTTGCTCTTTTGTGTTAAATATTCACTTCGTATTGCTATATAAGTTTCCATTTATCGTCTCCTTTATTCTTATCAAGAAGAAGAGGAGCAATAGTAAAAATAGCTCATCAATGGTTGTCATTGGCAATGCCAAGGATGGATAGGCTGCGACCTCGATTGGTGGGTCATCAGGGGTCAACTTCTCACATTTTGGCGGGAAGACCTTTGTGGGAAGGGGAGACTATGATTGGTTCAAGTTTTCCCGCGCAGCGAATTTAAAAAGGATAAAAGGGAAAGGGGGGAGGATAGACGCTCTCTGAAACAATCACGCTCTCTTGAACAATCACACTCTCTTATGGCAATATACACTCTCTCTGACACTTGCTCAGAGACTTTCTCTTATGCACGCTTTTGGACTCATAAGGTTGGACTCTCTATAACTGGAGAACTTGGAAAAGATGCGAACTCTCTGAGAAGATCTTACATGCTCGGAGGACAAACGCCAGTGATTTCAGGAGCACATGGTTCTTGGTGTGTTCGACCATGGAACATAAGTGAAATGGATCGAAATATGCTAACATAAGTAATGTGCAACAACTCGTATGAACACCAACTATACACAAAGTCAGTAGAGATACAACATGAACACTGAGCGTGGAAATCTTCTTGATCAACTGATGAGGCAGTTGCACGCCACAACTGAGGACCACCAAGACAATGCAGGGATGCAGCTGCAGCGAACGCGATCGGCGTGACGATGACGACTCAGTCATCGAGTTATCCCTGGTGGCTGGCCTGAATCTACAAGGAGCAGTGGGACAAGCTGGATGTAGAGGTGATGGCCAAGGGGAGGCGAAAATGGTGAGGTCGGCGGGGTCAAACTGAATCAGCATCAACAAGGCAGCGAAAATCGATTGGTGACATACAGCGAGGAAACCACATCGTGTGTGAGTGTGCACATGCTAAAATCTCATCGATCATCAGATTGAAACATCAGTTTCAGGTAAATTAACTATTATTTTCCGTACACTAACTGTTACTTGAGTGAACTATACTAAGAAAGAGGCATTTAAAGAATTTGCGTGAAGGGGCATAGGGAAATTGAAAACTTATTTCTTTCACGTAATTGGAAAACATTATCATAATTGAACTTTAATGCATTTGTTATGTATTGTTAATTCATTTGCTCAGATATTTTATTCTCATATATACATTTAACTAATCCACTAATCCTCTTAATAATTTTTTAATAATAATAAACGAATGAAATAAAATAAGAAAATTTTGCATTTCTCCTTCGTTAAGATTAGCATAAATTCTCGTTAAGTACTATTGTTTCAGTCAACTCTGGCATAACAGGTGAGATAGTTAGTGAATGAATAAGTATGCAAAGGGTGACAAAATTATCATATTTAATTATTACATACTGAGCAAAATGGTAAATCTGTGGGCATACAGATTACGCATGAATAATAGGCAAAACAGGGCAGCGGAGGGGAATAAAGGGTGATTCTTGATCCCAATTAAGCACGCATAACTCAATACCTATTATACTGGTGCATGTGATAAGTAATTTTCTTTACCGATCTTTATTATTATTATTAGATAGTATTCCCCGACTTGAACACACGCATAACACGATCCCTATTACTTTAGTACATCATGACAAGGCGCAGATAACCCAATCCCTATTACAAAATAAATTTTTGAAGTTGTGTATTTCTGTAATGTTCACCCTCTATTTTCAAAATTTATTCTTTACCAGATTCTACATACTTTTTAACTTTTTTTCTACATAGTTTCAAAGTTTATGTAAACACTTGTCATAGCACTTAATGAGCTTCTGCATGCCCACTTTATATAAGTCTTCCACCTGTGAAGAAGGCATGCAGTTTTCACTTCTTCATTGTCGCATCACACAGGCTGTCGAGGAGTCCATTTAGATACCAGAACAGGTGGTAATCACTGGATGTGAGGTCTGGACTGTAAGGCAAGTGGTCAAGTTGTTCCCCCAAAAAATCTGATTAGAGCTTGCGTTTGAGCAGAGGAGTGTAGCCTTGCATTGTTGTGGAGCAGCTCCACTGTATTAGGTCCATGCAAGTTACTGATATGGCAGTGAATATTCACTGCTAGCATGTTTCTTGCTGTCTAAAAATGAATAACTGACCATATTTCGAATTCTGTGGTAACCTCAAGAATCTTAAACAGTTAACTGTGAACAGGCATGCACACTGATGCCATAAATGGTGTCTGTCTGTTCACAAGAGATGCTAGGAGTCTGTGAGCAACATGCACTGCTACGAGCATGTGAGATTTCCAAAGATATTTACTCGGGAATATCCATATATTATCAGAATGCAAATGGACTACGCACAAAATTGACTGAAATTTCATCACATTGCTCTGTATATGATGTTATTTGTGTTACTGAGACCAACTTATGTCCAGATATTAACAACGCCAAACTTGGCTTAACTAATTATGCCATTTATCGACAGGATCGTGATGAATCCACCAGTACAAAAAAATCAGGTGGTGGTGATCTTCTTGCGATTAGTAACCATTTTTCCTCCACCGCTTTAAAAAAAAAACATCGAAAGTGGAACACACGTTCGTTAAGATTAACAATCCTGGATGCTCCTCTACAATTTTCTGTGGAGTATATATTCCTCCTGGTACACCTGTGGAGACATATCTTTTACATTTTAATGAGATTGAACATATGATGCTGGCATATCCTGATTCAAACACATGCATCTTAGGTGACTATAACCTTCGTGAGCTTTCACCTTTTTGGACCACAGACAATATAATACTACGACCGACACGGCCTCTCCCCATCAGCCGATTATTTACTTGACATGTTGCATTTTTTAAATCTTATCCAATTTAATAAGACTGTCAATCATAATAATGTTATACTTGATTTGGTTCTGTCTTCGGCTAAATTAGGTGTTGTGGATGCCTACCCTATTATTCATCCTGATCCATATCACCCTCCTCTACACTGCTTTTTGTATGTGGAAGACACTAGTAACAAAATGAAATATGATTTACTTTCCTACGACTTTGTTAATGCTGATTATGATAATATTGTGAATCAACTCTATAGGGCAGATTGGTGCTTATTGGAAAATATGGATCTGGAAACTGCTATTAATTACTTTTATAATGTTAATTATGAAATTATCGAGCATTTTGTTCCCAGAATTAAAATTAGAACTAAACGATAACCTAAGTGGTTTTCCCCGGAATTAAAATTGCTTGTATGCCGTAAAAGATCTGCCCATCATAATTATAAGATAACAGGATCCATAGATGACTATAAGTACTTCTCTGCTCTAAGAGCACAGTGTAAAAACCTTGTAAAATTGTGCTATAAAACCTACATCTCTTCAATAGAATCTGCAGTCTACACTAATATAAAGTCTTTCTGGAATTACGTCAACTCAAAAAAGTTAAACAATGATCTGCAGTCCCGTATGTGCTGTATTGATGATGTCAAGAGACCGATCCGCTTGAAATAACTAACTTATTTTCCCAGTATTTCTCTTTTGTTTATGATGATTCCTGTGCGGCTCCCCCTGTTTGTGATCCGTTATATAATCATGGGATTGACATTTCAAATATTTCAATTTCTGCTTCCGACATAGAACACAAACTTAAAACACTCAAGGTCAACAAAATCCTGGCCCGGATAACCTGCATCCGCTTTTTATTTCCACTTGTGCCTCTCCACTGTGTCTTCATTTTCAACAAATCCCTCAATCTTGGTGTATTTCCTGATTTTTTGGAAGAGCAGTTTTATTGTTACGGTTTTTAAATCTGGTGCTAGGAGTGATGTGACAAGCTATTGTCCGGTTACTATTCAGTCAGTATCCCTAAAGTGTTTGAATCTATCATTTTAGATAAAATACAGTGTCACTTTAAACATATCATTACTCCCCAGCAACATGGTTTTATTCCAGGGAGATCTGTTCTTATGAACTTACTAACATATGAAAATTATATCTTTGACAATCTCGACAGACATAAGCAAGTTGATGTTATTTATACAGATTTTACTAAAGCCTTCGATAAAGTAAACCATAATATCCTATGTAAGAAACTTGAAGCCTTCGGTATCAGAGACCCACTTTTATCTTGGATCCGTAGTTTTATTGTGTCTCGGCGTTTGTACGTTAAAATTAAAGGCAACATCTCCTGTTCATTTAGTGCTACTAGTGAGGTACCCCAAGGTTCACACTTGGGCCCCCTTCTGTTTCTTCTCTATATTAATAACATCGCCGAGGTATTGAACGGAGTTCAATTATTGTTATTTGCAGACGACTTGAAAATATTTACCTCTATTAATGATGAATGGGATTGCAATGTTCTTCAAAATTCTTTGAATGCATTATGATTATGGTGTACACGTAACGGCATGATGCTCAATATTAGAAAATGTAAAGCTATGTCTTTCTGCAGAAACAAACACATGGTGTCTTATCCTTATTCAATTGATGATATCATTTTAGAGATGGTTACAAATATAAAAGATCTTGGTGTCATTTTTGACAGTATGACTTTTACGCCTCATGTAGATTATATCCTCAAAAAATCCTATAAAAATTTAGGTTTTTTTGAATAGACATATACAACCTTTTCAGGATATTACATCAATTAAAATTCTATATTGTGCATTAGTTCGTCCAATTCTGGAATATGCCTCTATAATCTGGTCTCCCCATTATGTTAAATATTTTGATGCAGTTGAAAGAGTTCAGAGAAGATTTCTTCGCATGATTAATAGAAAACTGGGTAATATTTCCTCCAATACAGATTATGTCCATCTTCATAAACTTTTAAACATTGAAACTCTGGCCGACAGAAGAATACATTCAGACCTACTCTTTCTTTTTGACTTACTGAATTCCACTGTTGACTGTCCTAATTTACTAGAACTGATTCCTATCCGTATCCCTAACTACATTACTAGGAGTACAGTGCCCTTTCTGGTTGAGAAATCAGTGTCCGCCAATAATTATGTCTATAACTCACCAATTAGATGCCTCCTCAGGAGTGCTAATTCCTATTTGGCTAATCTTGACATTTTTCATGACAACAGACAAAAACTCAAACAAATTAATCTCTTCACTTATCCTTCTGATAATTAATTATTATTATATTATATTAATTATTGATCGTTTTTAATTTATTTCGTTAGTGATTTTATTGCTTTATTTATATCATTTTACAATATTATTTATATCTTTTCACCGTTCTTTATTTTTGTTTTATATTTATGATTATATTTAATATTTCTTTTGTAAATGGGTATTCCCATCAATAAATAAATAAATAAATAAATGGACTTTACTTTAAAAACAACCCTCATAGTTCCATTTTAAACCTTGGAGAGGAAGGGTTCATGAAAAACAATTCAGGCAAAAAAGGAGGATCAAGCCGGTTAAAGAGATCCCATAGATATAGGAAGGGAGAAGGTTAAATCTATTGAAGTACAGTGGTCATGAATGCATTAACCCAAACATTTAATTTAAACATTAAAGTTGGGCTGGATTGGTGGCTGAGAGCTCTAAGGCTCTTGCAACCAGTTTTTCCATACAAAAAATTCTCATGGCTTTGGAGAATTTTTTTGTATCATGATAGTTGTTGTATGATTTCCAGAAATCTCAAATGAGTGCATCAAATTCATTTATAGCCTAGGTGAATGTGGTTAATAAATAATATGTCATGTTTCATAGGGTTAAGAGAATATAGAACACTATTAGATTTGGATGAAAATCATCCAAATGGGAAGGAAGATAAAGAGCATTATTCAAGATAATGAAATGGTATTTTGGGAATGGTATTGGTCCCATTTTTTTTGCTCTGTCATGCCAAACAAAATGGGACAAATTATGCATCAACCTAATATTATGTTTGCAATTTTTTGTACCTCAAATATGAAGCAATTTAAGAAGCAGTCTTCAAATATTGTTATTTATCCATACTCTCTTATTTGATTGATAATATAATGGAAGTGTTGCTTTGCTGAAGTTTTTTGCTGAAGATTTTCTGAATTAAGATAAAGAGGTTTGAGTTTGTTCTTGTCAAAATATTTTACCTAACTAGAGATTTACATAAGTTGAGAACTTATTATATAATACAATATACATGCCACAATAAAATGTTTATAATATGTGCTTCAAAATATTTAACTAATTTAAAGAATAATCAATCCATCAATCTTCAAACAGTTTTTTTTTCTTTGCAGGTATGGCCTTATTTGTTGGGTCACTATCCATTTGGCAGTACAGAGGAAGATAGGAAAGCACTTGATTCCCAAATACATCAGCAGTATGAAAAAACAATGTCTGAATGGCTTGCAGTTGAAGCTATAGTACGGCAGAGGGATAAGGAAATTATGGCTGCTCAGTTGGCCAAATTGTCATCTGAAAGCACAAATGGAGAGATTCCACTTATTGGTATGTGTTAAAACTGATAGAGCATTTATTTTATAATTTTTGTACTTTTTTGTTGGAGATTTATTTTTGTATTGCAGGGCGTGACAATGTTTTAAGCAATGAAGTATTTGAAGACACCTTGAGTATTGGATCTGATGAAAATGTTATCAAAATTGAAGAAGAAGACCCAGAAGAAAAGGTAAAATGTAAATAGTATAAGGCAGGAAAAAAAAATTAGCAGAAACATCATATATTTTTCAGTTGATATTTTAATTCCATTGAGTAAATTTGGTACATTTTCGGTGATCAAACTGTAAATTTATTCCCAGCAGATGGAAATTTTTCTTAAACCATGGCATTTAACTGCTAAAATTTTCTCAGTTTTTGCAGCTATTCCCATACTAAAACGAATATATCAGGTTGTTGCAAAAGTTTTTTTTCGGATTTTTATTCCGACACAAAAACGACAGAACTTAAATGACAGATTCAGCTCATGCAGATTCCGGGCAATGGTTGAAAAGTGAACCTTGAACCGTTCTGCGAGTTCCCTCATTGTTACATTGTGATCTTCATCAATTGCTTGGTGTAGATCACCATCTGAAATCATGATTGGCCGACCAGAGAGGTGCATCTTGAAGAGTGCTATCTCCGCGTCTGACCGGCGATACCATTCTTCTATTGTATGTAAACTAACAGTGCCATCACCTAAACGTTGGCAAATGTTTCGGTGACATTGCGCAGCTCTGATCTTTCCAGAATACTCGTAGTAGATTATTGCTCGAATATGCTCGCATGACAGGTCCATTTCAGACAGTTGATGGCACTCACAGATGTATAGTCAGAAAGTTGATTCTTGGATGAAATATAGCAAAGATATTCAGGAATCGAATGCAATAATTTGTTTGAAAAAATATGAACACCCCCTTCGGAAAATGAGCCCTACTTGGGCACGGGTTCTAGAACCGGAAGAAACTTTTGCAACAACCTGATACTAAGGAATTTATAGTTAACATTCAAGATCTCTGATCATATTATGGGGAAACCATGCATTTAGGTTGTGAGCAGATTCATCTTTATGACCCAGTATTAATCCCTTATGGATTACTTAATTATTATTAAATAATTTGGAAATGTAATACTTAATTATTACATTCAAATAAAATGAGGTGAAATACAGGCTTGAACTGCTGAACATTACTGATGAGAAGCTGCATATAAGCTGAAAATCACTGGGCAAAAAGAAAAGCCAAATAGAAATGAGAGAGCAATAGAAATGAGAAAGCAGCTGAATAATGAAGTTTCAAAGGGCAGTGAGGAAAGACATGAAAGCTTACTGGAATCAGTGTTGAAGACAACTGAGGAAGACTACATGAGAAGTCACAGCAGATGGTTCATTTGCAATCACAGAAGATCCACATAAAGTACCTTTATTCACATGCAAATGAACCATCAAAGATAAGGAAGGCAAATAATTCTAATGAGGTATCAAAAGCAGATGGTGAGAATATGGAGAAGAACTATGCCGACAGTAGTTGAGTAATGAAACTTTAGATGAAAAAGAAGTAGCAGAAACAGTCACCCATTCTTGCTGAAGAGATGGTGTGAGCAAGGTTGAATATGATGTTAAGCATGAGCAAAATATGGAAGAGCAAAGACAGCTAAATCCGTACTTGTTCACACCATTGTGGTTTCCGAGGTGACAGTTGGCTGTGAAAATTACAGTGGAGCTTGAAAAGAGTGAACAGGAGCAAAATTAACTCATTCGAGCCATGGTACTGGCAAAGATTACTTCATGGATTGCATAGGCAATGAATAAAGAAGTACTAGAATGTATCAAACCAGATATGATCACAAACCTTGAGTGCACATACTTTGGCCAGATGATCCAAGTAAATTCATTAGAAAAAGCACTGGTGTTTGGAATATCAGTAACAAGAGACATCCAAGATACTGTACCAAAAAAAGTGTGACTTGATACCATTCAAGTGCACATGGATCTGAGCATGAAGCAGTTGGAAAGCATAGATCAGATACAACCGAGTAATATCAAATTCATTCAAATAAAAATTTTGGATTTTTATTGTATAGACATTAAAAAAAACAAAACAACTGTCTGTTAATAAAAGTGAAATAAAATAATGATGAATTACAGAAAAAAAATTCTCCACGTCATTGCGAGAAAGCATAAATGGGACTAATTCGGTGGTGGCTTGTAAGAATTTGTAACGGGGGGGGGGGGGGGGGGTTTTTAAATTTTAAGTGCATTTTTTGTGTATAATTTTTTCGCTTAAATGTTTTAAATCTGTAACACCTGCTTTTATCCATAATGAATCCTCTCTGAACAAAAGACATGGAAAGCCAAAGAAAGCATTCTTCTCTGTACATCCTGTTAGCTAATTGTTTCCTATAAATATCTGAATTAAATTAAGTAATTCTGTGCTCTACTTTCTAAGGTCTGAGAAATGTTTAAATCAGAATGCAATGCAAATACAGTCAGAATGCAAATGTTTACAGAATTCTTCTTTTCATTCATTTCTTTAAATATGACTAATTTAATACTATTAAAGCTATTATTAAGTAGAAAAAAGAAAATCCACACAATATTCACCTATGTCAAGCACAACATGTGGTTGCAACGGGAAGAATTTGTTTCAATGGAGTTTACTGTATTATCAGTTGGCGTGTGTATTACTGACTGTAGAGACCTTGAAGCAGGTTAAAAGTCTCTGCTTCCAAGAAGTCAAGCAGTCAACATAATTAGCCTTGATCTGATTGATCACTGAAAATACCGAAAAACCATACCCTCAGAAACGTCATTAGGGTCTGCGACAAGACCGGTTATCTAGCTGCTTTGGGGCTGCAAAAATAGCAGTCCAAATCATGTGTTATCCCCACAACCACAAAAAAATATGAATAGGCTATTAAAATTGATTATTTTGTTGTAAATAGTTAAGAATAAATAATAGTAAGTAAAATATTTTACGTTTACTGCATAATATATAAATAATTCTAGGAACTATATTTCAGATGTGCATGAACACTTCTGCTATTTGTTGTTTATTCCTTCATTGGATTAAGTAATTTGCTTTGGGCTGAATAGATTGCAGCCCCAATGTTGAATCAATATGTACAGTATCATCTTTCCGCATGGGCACACCCTGTTTCCTCAATTGGAGGGGGCCCTGTTTCCTCAGTTGTAGGAGTGAGCCCCAGGACCTTAAAGACGCCATAGCACATGAACTATTGCAAAGTACAACTATAGCTACAAAATTTGCATTCGAGTGGTATTGTATCACAAACAAGAAAATAATGGTTTTTAGAGAAATATATAAAAAAATTAAGAACAGCAATAATAAAATGTAACTTTCATTTTTAGCTGAAGGGGATGCAGCCCCTATGGATGAGCCATCACTGGACTAATTAAAAGTGATTCCTTATGCAGATCTCGACACACCATGTGCCTACAAAATGGTGGACATACTTATTGTGATCCACTGCACTCCAGGATAAACTCCACAGGATGGATGTCTGTAAAAATCTGTTTCCCATCATTCTTTGCATTGTATTAAGTAGATGCTTTAAATGTAATGGCAATGATATGATATAAAAGGGATGGAAAAGAAGAAAAAAATTAGCAAGATCATATTTATATTAATTTTAGATTCTGGAGTTGACATAAATTTTAATTTTTTTGGCATTCCAAGAATCTATACACTATTACTGACAAAAAAATCTTACTTCAAAGAAGAAAAAAATTTTGGTAACTTTGCAACAAGTAATACAGTCAACTCCCAATTATCCAAGGGTAGATTAACTATGGGTGATTCCAATTTCAATTCCAGGAGGCTCAGAAATCGATGAAGCAAATGTTGAAGAATGATGTAATGTTGATAGCAAGAAGAACAATTGACAGCAGAAGAAATTATTAGAAGGATTAAAGCAAAAGACAATGAAATGAGGGTTAAGGTGATGAAACAGGAGAGCAATCTATTGTATCGAGAATCTCTAATGAAACTCTGAGTTATGTTGAGGGTTTGATCTAACATGTGGAGGAAGAAGAGAAATTGGCTGATAAATTAACTGAGAAAATAATAATAATAATAATAATAAAGGGAAACTGCAATGAAGAAACAGAAAACTATGACAGAGTATTTTAAATATTAAATTATGTGCACTGTTGTAGTGATTAATTTAATTATACTGTATTAATTTCAGACCTTATTATATTTTTGGTCAGCTATTATACTCCCCTTACCAGATTAATCAGGAGCTACCCTGAATCACCTGATAAGAATATATGGTATACCCAAAAATCATTGAAAATGTGTTGTTGTTAATTTTTATTATTATTTTTTTTAGGTTTCAAAATTATACATTTACCATGATGATGAGACAGAAGAGAAAAATGACGACGAAATTGAAAACAAAAATGAACTGAACAAATTATTCAATGAAGGTATTGTTACTTAGGGCTGGCGGAAGGCAGTAAGCAAGGTAAGCAAGGCATGAGGGCACCGATACAAGAGGGTGCAAAACTGTGCAAAGAGGGGTGCCAAAACTGGTGCCGATTACCGTTTCGCATAAGGGTGCTGACGACCCTTCCTCCGGCCCTGTTGTTACTTATGAGACTCATTTGTGTTTTTAACAGTTGTTTATTTCCTTCTTGGGTCTTTAATTGCTTGAATTTAAATGATTTTCAGTCGATAATGAGCCAATTGATACCTTAAGTATTGGTGATGTTGGAAACCCTACAGGAGGTAAAGAAAAAGAAAGTGACTTAATGACTGATAGCCTTCTTGTAGAAGACAATCAGGATCCATCACATGCTGTCTGTCTGTCACCTGCCAGTTCCAATGGAGGTGTTTATTCGGTAGCTACCTAATTATCACATTTAAATTACATATATAAAAATATGCAGAAGGTTATTCAAAAGAATGAACTAATTTCCAAGACCTATTTCTCAGTCCTCAAGCAACTTCATGGAATGAATCACCTACCATTGCAAAGACTGGGTTTCTAAGTTAATTTACCATTAATTTATACCATTAATATAGGTATTATCTTTTTTGCTAATACACCATTGAATATTAGCAAGCAGAGTACAGCCTAAGCTGCATGCAGGTTGCCAACTTAGCAGTTTCTCATGCCCAGATCTAGATGGTGGCCACACAAAACACATTTGTAGGACAGGAAATAAAACTTGAGTATCAGTAGAATATGTGACTTGGTTAGAATTGTGTAATACATTTTCTTAATAAAATATAGCTTCATGATACCAGTTCATTCTTTTTGAATAAGTCTATATAATAAGATCATAGACAAGAATAAGTGAAGGTAAAATTGGAAGATATATCAATATCCTTATGTTAACCCTTTCACTGTGTAATTAAATTTTATTTTCATTCTTGAGAAGATGAAATTATCTACTTTTAGCAGCATAACAAGAAGCTTTTTAAACCCTGTGAGATGAAAAGTAGAGATAATGTTATTTTGTGTGGATATATCTGCTTTACGCAGCAAAAGGGTTAATATTGAAATACATATTGTTCCAAAAAATTAGGGTAAAAATACTTACAAAAACCTCTGAAGAATGTCATCCTAAGCCTTTAGGAAAACCAAAAAATAGGGTTGTGTAGACCCCACAATCCCAATCCATAGCTGACAACATTTGGTAGAGTGAGCGAGAGTATGCATGCTCCAATATTGATGGAGACAGTTAGTTATAGATTGATCAAGGCGGGTTTGTGGGCAAGGCAAGCTTGGCAAATACTACCTCTTCATCAGGCACCCAATTAGCTTGCAATGGTGTTGTACTAAAACTATTTGGTGTGACGAATGGTATAACTGTACTGTGTTTTTCATTGACGAATTTTGCTTCATTCTCAGCAATGATGATCACTCATACAAGCCTAAAGGTGATGTGACAATCGGATTGATCCTTCTATTATTTTTGAGCATCAAATAGTTTATCAACATAGGGTCATGGTTTGGGATGCTAGCAGCTACTATAGCCATCCACCTCTGATAAGCCTAATGGGCACTTTGACAGCATAATGGTGTGAGATGTTGTGGTTCATTGCATTACCCTACATTCAAGGCAAACCAAATGCTATTTTTCAGCAAGACTAAGCTCAGCATCACCAGGCATGCTTTACAAGCATCTTTGACCAGCACAATTTCCAGATTTTTCGCTACTTGAGAATCTTTGCATTTACAAAACGTTGATTACGATCTTTGGTAATGATTTATTGCATGAATGTTGCAGGTCACTTGCATGTGCGCATTTTCAGAAAGCACGTGAAATAATGTTATTACATCTGCATTGTTGTATTTCATTCGAAAGCAGTAAATGTCGTGAAAAAATGTCTCCAAAAATTGGACCTTACTGGGAAGGGTACATTACTGCCCTTTCCAACACTATTACAGCATGTTAAACATGAAATTTCTGTTTCAAAGAAAGGCATATCGGCAGTACTGGAAAAGAAAAATCCCAGGAGGGGTTAATTCCAGCTGGCTAGAAACAGCAAAATCATCGAACACCACAAGTCATTTGAAAGGTCAAGCAGCTGGTTGTGTGTGAAATTCCAGCAATCCAAAGAGGGATCGCAAATATTGCAGGAACATCAAAGGCTACTATAAATAAAATAATAAAGATTTTCAACTGGAAAACGTCATGAGTCGTGTTCATAAGCTGCTGTCATGACACGTCGTAGAAAGGAAGATGAACTGTTGGAGGCTCTATGAGAGTTACCTCACAGCAGAACGACAGAAGTACGTTATCAGTTTGGATGAAGCTTATATCTACTTCAACGACTGCAACAAATCCAGCGCGATTTTCTACTGTCCATGTAGAAAGACGTTATATCAAAAGGTCTCAGGAAAGTAAGGAAAGGTTTTCAAAAGGATTTATGGTGATTGCAGGATACTCGTACAATGGCAAGCTCACACTCAAAAGAGTTGACAGGAAGGCTAAGGTTAACTCCCTTTACTATCAGCAGCAAGTTCTCAGTCCAATTTTCCATGAGGAAATCCCCGAATTGCATGGAGAGGACAAAAACAAAGTTTGGCTGCATCAAGACAAAGCCTCCAGTCATATGTCTAACTCGACCGTTCAATTTATGTTGGATTCGGAAGATGAAACTGGAATTCATGTTAACCCTTTCATGATATCCCTGTCAAGTCACCAGATGCATCCTCAATGGATTTCTGTGGATTTGAATTATTGTAATGAGCCCTTGCTTGACACTGTCCAACAATCATTGAGGGTCTCTGGAAAGCCTGCAAACAGGAATGGAACAACTTCAGCCTTGCTGTTCTGCAGACATCTTTTCTACAGTGGAAGATACGGTGTAGGAAAATAGTTCACAACCATTTTCACCAAATAAAACACAATCATTGGTGGAGAAAGGGGTTTTCTTTGTAAACTTTCTTCTTCAAATTGTTACCATAGATCGTAATCAACTTTCTGTATACTCTCTTATGACCTTGACATAAAAATTTATTCTGGACTTTGGTGAATACCCCAGAATAGTATTCAAGCACTCATGCCATGCCACATCATGTAAACGAATGTATCGCTCAACATGGTGGGTCCACAAACTTGCTAATCTCCTATATAGCCATAAACTGGATATATAATTGTTTGAAATGAAAATAATTTTTCAGCATATATGTATGTCTATGTGCCAAGTTTTGCATCACTTGAAGCAATTTTTATGGTATTGCATTTTCTCTGTGGTTCCATTGGTAGGAACTCTGTGGTAGGAAATGGAATGATTCTGAATTCATGTCATGTCACAGGTGGAAATTTAAGGGCAACTTAAAAAAAAAAAAAAGATTTTTCCATTGGCTAGTGCAAATAAAGACACAGAGGTGGAATTAAAGAAATATGCATTACCTGTTGAGTAAAAATTCAAATAAAAAATGAACATCATTCAAGGAAAGAAAATTTCCAACGGTGTGCTTCACTGCAATTCAAATGTGTTAGAAACCTCAGCCAACCTGGCCAGCTCAACCTGACCTTGAGTGACTCTTTCTCACCCATTTTCTCAAAATCTTTCAAGGGGAAAGGTGTGATTAAAAATTGTTTTTAGACAAATGTGGTGTTGCTCTACAGGGTAGCAATTGGAAACTTTTCTCTATCTTTATAGTTTTTTGAGTTAGCAAATGGATGACCTTAAATTTGAGGGTCAAAGTAAAATTTGAGTGAGGCAATGAATTCCCCACCTCCCCTATTACCTATAGACCACACTCATCAGATCTCTCCTACCTGGCAGCTTTGAGATATCTGCCATGTTACCAGACTTTTTGGACACCCTGTATAAAATAATATTCTTAAGACAACAATTCTTTAGTAAAGGAGCAAATGTATTTGTTTAAAATATAGGGTTTAACTTTTTCTTAATTATTAAAAAAAGAAAAAAAAAGAATTTTTTTAATTCACTAATTTCTCTTGTTCACTTTTTTTTCAGGCAGAGCTTCTGGATTCATTTGCCTTGAATTTGCATCGAATCGATAAAGATGTCCAAAGATGTGATCGAAATTATCCTTATTTCTCTCTTCCTGAAAATTTAGAAAAACTGAGGAATGTTATGTGCACGTAAGATAACATATTGATCATGTAAAATTACTATTGCTACCAAGGGTTGTTAGGAATCTGTGGTAACATTTAGCATATTTAAATGTGGCGAGCATGCTCATTTCGCTCCATCATGTGGAGTATATAGGGCAGATAATAAAATAGTTAGTATTTGAACAGCAAGCTAAAAAAAATTGAGTTATGCCATCGGAAATGACAGGTATTGGGAGGGCTACATAACAAGCCCTTTCTGATGTCAAATTCAACTATTCCGAAATTATGAAACCATGCAACAAGCGAGGCTTTGTAATTTCCAAGAAAGAGATATCAAGTGCACTAAATAACATTGGCAAAACAAGAAGCGGTGCCATTCCTGGGGATAAAAATCACGCCAATCTAAGACCATTCATTACCTATACTCCTGACATCGTCCAGAAATTTCAGGCTCTTGTAACCAGATGTAATCCCCCAACACAACGGGCCATTGCACAGAACGTAGGGACATCTGTGTACATGATAAACACAATTATCAATCATGATTTTACAACTAGAGAAGTGACACAAATCCACGTTCATAAGTTTTTGAACTTATCAACTCGCCTGTTCCTGGAACGCATGCAAGAAGATACTGGAATCTGCTCTATTCCATTCAGCGACATACTCGTTAAGTCACCGGATGCCTTGCCTATGGATTTTCGTGGCTTTGGTCTACTTAAACAGGCCCTCAGAAAGAAATGACCATGAAGAGTGGAGGGTCTTTGGAAAGCATCTCAACAGGAGGGGTTACAAATTCATCTTGGTACAGTAAAATCCCGTTACAACGTACTCCAATGGAAATGGGGAATTTTGCATTATCTCTCGGTGTGTGTTATTCTGTGATGTGGGGGGGGGGAATTGTGAACAATGCATAGACGTACACTGTACAGTATGTGCACAGAAAAACATAAGAATACATGAAGTGTAGCATTTTATTTCATTCATTACAAATATAGAATATATGTACATGTAGTATTACAGTTGATTAATTTTTAAATAAAAGTCTACAATGACCATCTGCTTTCTTTCCATAACCTCCCTCCCCAAAAATTCCTCCATATCTGACATAGTAAAGTGAAATGAGTCTGACATAGTAAAGTTGACACTGCCGTTACCTCTGGTTTTAAACGGCCATAATCTTCGAAGGTTATCTCTGGTGGCACATTGAGGAAGGAATTCTAACCGAATGTTGTCTAAACATATATTTACAAAATGTGCTGAACAATTATCTATCAACAGAATTATTTTCTTTTTTCCCTGCCCATATCTGAATTGAATTTTACTAGCCATTCCTCGAAAATTTCTCTGGTCATCCATGCCTTGGAGTTGTTCTTGTACACACAGGGTAAGGAAACAACGGGTTTGCAGGATTTTCTGATAACAAGCGATTAATGCATTGCCATTTGCAACTTTCGCATGGGCTGTTTAAGGTATTGACCAATCAGAGCAAGGCATTTGAAAAATGTACGTTATAACTAGGGGATAATTTAACCAAGGGAACATTAAAGTAGTTCGTTAATCTGAAATGTACGTTAAACTGAAACTTTTTAGCATTAAAATACCTAGTTTTCAGCCGGGGATTTTAAATTTGTACGTTATTTTTTGAAATGTATGTTAAAGTGAGGTACGTTGTAATGGGATTTTACTGTATTCTGCGTTCCAGCCTCCTGCAGTGGAAACTACACTACAATGCAAGGCAATAGCATTGATACATTGCTAGCACTTGATGGTGGCGAAAAGAGCTTTTCTACCTTTTCTGGCCCTCTGTGACTTGTTACCATAGATTTCTAACAACCCTCTGTATCATAAATTTGGGTTTGGTAAAGAGGCTGTAAACATATAGGTAATGATAATTTACTCTTTTATGTTACAATTATACTCTGATAAACAATGACAAGTATGCTGAGATATACTACTCAAGTTCTTGAAAAGTATACCGTATTTAATATATTAATTAACATTTTAAAAGCATCCACCAAGTTCAATACATTTAGCTTAACAAATTTTCATTGCTAAAGCAGTTCTAAAACAGTTCATGGTTGTCAATTAAGAAATTTTTGGCTATTAGCTGATTGAATTTCTTCAGTTTTAGAAAGAGTCGGAAATTTCCAGAGTCAGAAACAATGGGTTGTCAATGATTGGAACGTCTGCCTGCCAAGAATGTGAGAGTGCTTTCTCATGATAGAGGATCCAAGATTTTATTTTCATGCACAATTTTGATCTTTTTTCTTTTTTTTGGTTGTTTTACATTTTATTTTGGTTTGGAGATTACCAGCTATCTCAATACATCTTCCATGTCGACTTGAATCTCTTGTGCCATGAACACATTTTTCTCATCATAGAGCTTCAATAATATTTACATGTTCTAGCATTTGTAGGATTTTTTTTTTATATAAAGTTTCATTATGCATAACATTTTCAGGGAATCATCCTGGGAAGTAGACCTCCTGTTTCAAAGCACTGCAAAAAATTATTGACAGGCACCAACACATCATTCTTTCAATTCTGCATGGCACACATCTTGCAGACACTTTGTCAAACTGTAGAACATTGTAGATAATACGAAGTGATTATCCATGACTTGCATCTAAAGGTGTACTTCATCCATTTTCATGTGGCCACTTTCTTTCACAACACTTCAACTGTTGAAATGTAGAAACGAAACAAGCCAAAAACTGTGGACACTAATACAAATAAATAAAACACTAATACACACACAGATTTTCATCAGTGAGTAAGAGAAGTTTAGCCATTGAAATGTACATCTGGATCATTAAAAAATCTTTCTGTGGATTAGTGTTTTCTTGCTTTTATTTATTTGTTGAAATGTACTCTGGTATAACTACTCGATGTGACTAATCTATACCCTGTCCAATGAAAGTTGGAGTGGGCATGTCCAGTTAAACTTCCTATTTCAATTGTTAGACATTGTTGATTCTACTTTGGCAACAATGTCAAACAATTGAAACAGGAAGTTTAACTGGACACGCCCACAACAACTTTAATTGGACAGAGCACAGTCACGGTAAATCTGTTCCAGAACTCATCCCATTTGGAACTCTCTGTATACTTGGTGTGTAAGGGACATGCATGACCATACTGAGCTTTGTTCATTGTGAATATTGATGAGTATGCTATTCAAAAAATGCACGACAGAATGCTGTTCCTCTTTGATAACATGTTGCAAATGAGGCAGCCATCTTAACACTACTGCTGCACCATGGTCGAGGTTTCATCACATTCACATCTGTCAGTTGACTTTCAAATGAAAAGTAACCCTACTGCCAATATACAGGGCAATCGAGTAGTGTCACAAATTTTTATTGTATTTTTTAAGATTTTTATTTGAATCGCCCTCATATAGTTGTACTATTCCTTTTACTGATTTTATGATGTTGTTGTTTTTTTTCTTTCTATTTTAGGTATGTCTGGGAGCATTTGGAAGTTGGGTATGTGCAGGGAATGTGTGATTTGGTTGCCCCACTTCTTGTCATCTTTGATGATGGTAATGAACATATAAAATAACATTATTAAACAAATATTAAAAAAAAAACAGAGCTCTCTAATAAAGTGCTGATTATCCATTTGCAAATGTTAGGAAAAAAAATCCTTTGCCATTTGCTAGTTGATTAAGTTGTCTAATTAAAAAAACTTGCTGTCTTCCCAATGAACATAATTATAATTGGCACTTTGAATTTTTTTTTTAAATATACTTTATTAATTTGTACAAATAAAAATAATGAATGTATGCAATTCAATTACTCCAGAATAATTAATTCCTTACTTTCCTGCAGAATCTATGACTTACAGTTGTTTCTGCCATCTCATGAGGAGGATGAGTGCTAATTTCCCTCATGGAGGAGCCATGGATGCTCATTTTGCCAACATGCGTTCACTCATTCAAGTTTGTCTTCTGTTTCATTTATGCATCCATTATTCAGTCCTTTAATTTTTGTTTAATTATTTACTAAATTATCTTATTCATTCAGATACTGGACAGTGAGATTTTCGAGTTGATGCATCAGAATGGAGATTATACTCATTTCTATTTCTGCTATCGTTGGTTTCTTTTGGATTTTAAGAGAGGCAAGTCTATTCTGTGTTCACTCCTTTTTTTTTCACGAGTTCTTCTTCAAGGAAAATTTTATGATTGTAAATTGTATTATTTTCCAGAGCTATTGTATGAAGATGTATTTAGTATTTGGGAAACGATATGGGCAGCTCATGAGGCTGCTTCTGCACACTTTGTCCTCTTTATTGCTCTCTCACTAGTTGAATATTACAGAGACATCATTCTCAATAACAACATGGATTTCACAGATATTATTAAATTTTTCAATGGTAACTTTCTTCTTTTTTTTTTTTTTTCAATAAATGTTTTTGGCCAATTTAGCTTTAAGATTTTGGTTAAATAAGGGGCTTGAAGATATAAGAAAAGTCTTAATTTTGTTCTATCTATCTATCTTTTCTATTCTTTTACCATTTTGGTGTTAAGAATGTTAAATAACCATTGCATCTATTGGAAATTTATCCTAGCAGAGATATAAGCCTACTGAGGCTTTGCTTGGTCTTCTAAGCTTGTTTAGTAATGGGAAAAAAACACAAACCATCCCCTTAGCACTCTCAGCCACTGAACTGATTCTTTTAGAAATGAAAAAATTAATCTATTTTATTAAAAATGCTATTACATTCCACATTACTTTCTAATTTGAATAAGTAAGGAAGAAATTTTCTTCTATCATAATAATGAATTTAGGTTGCAGAATTTCTCCTTTCGTTTTTCATCTAAAATATCTACCTTATATATATATATATAAAGCAAAACTTCAGTCTACAATTATCACTTTATAGTGAATTTTCATCAACTTGCTCATGGTTTAGAAAGGAGACATTTCTGACCTGTGACCAGCTGCCTGCCCTATCATTCCTTGGTTTCCACTTTGACCACTTAGCAGTCTTTAGGACTTTTCTGTACCAGTGTCTGCAATGGCCCCATTTGAGTGGCCCAGTTGATAGAGGCGGCAAGCTAGACACACGACATTGATTCGAATCCAGGTCGCGTAATTTTAATGTAAAATTTAATTACACATAGAAATAGGCAGGGGGGAAAAAGCAGAAGCATAGCCAGGCTGACCTAATACATACTCTCATGTAGTTAAGGGTCAATTCAAATACTAATTTGGATAATTTTTTAATATTAAAAATCTAAGTATCCTCCTGGAACATCCCATCATTAAGTTACGTAAAAGCCATGAAATTCTGCAAATGGTAACCAAGCAGCAAGCCATAACGATTTCCAGTCAATGGTAAGTCCAATTTGATCGGAAGACTTAAACCCTAGCATGTAAACACACACCACACCATGATGGAGCCACCACCAGCTTGCAGTGTCTTCCTGACAACTTGGGTCAAGGCCTCATGGGGTCTGCACCACATGCACACACCTAACCATCAGCTTGCACCAACTTGAATGACTTAACGAGTTTCCAGACATCTAAGGTCCAATGAGGTGCAACCTCCAATGGCTTGCTGTGAATAAAGGCGCTTTTGTTGGTCTTCTGCTGCCAAATCCCATCAGTGTCAAATTTCACTGCATTGACCTCACAAACAAGTTTCCTTTATGTTTCCCTCATTAAATATGGCTGTTAATTGTAGTGGCATGTGTCTGTTACAATAGACCATTCTGCTCAGATGTCACTGGTCATGAGCACTTAGCAGCAGTGGTTGGCCACTGCACTGTCCATGGTGGGAGGTAATGTCTGAAATGTATTTTCTGTACATCATTAACACTTGAGGATCAAGGAATGTTGAATGCCCACACCACTTCAGAAATGTAATGCCTCATGCATTCAAACTTAGATAATTCTTGTTGTGCAGTCATAATCATGTTACAAGAAGTTTCAGACGACTGCTAATAGTCAAATTGAGAGCATCGATACCGCTCTGTCTATTTGTACACCTGAAAATTCACGTAAGAGGCTCCCAAGACTTTTGGCTTTTCAGTGTATAATTGCAGGACTGGCAACATATGAAGGTGTAAGTTTATATTGGATAAAAATAAATTCATGGAAGTACTATCACCTTTCTTAAAGTAAACTTGTCATTAATTATGAATAATCCACTGGTAAATAAATAAAGAACACCAAAATTCTCAATTCTCCATCCTGGAATTGCATACATTAAAGTCAGATTTTTAAATATTTGGGAGTAAGATTCCTTTCTCTTTCATCAAAAGCAGGAAAAAAAATACCACAAAATTGTAACCATTTGTTGGCCAAAATGTTAAAAAGAGAAATAGACAAATATTTTCTATCAGCTTTATTATTATTATTTTTAGAATATTGGATGCTTGCTTATATTCAAAATTTTAATAACCTCTACAAGGATTTTACAAGCACTTAATATGCTAAAAAAGACAATCAAGTAATAAAGCAAGAAAATTGAAATTTGAAAAAAAATAAAGAGTGAGCAGAGGTTTATTTCAGGTTTTCATTTAATACCAGTTATCTTAAAGGGAAATAATCTAACCGATCAATCTTTAATCGACTTGAACATAAGCTGAATCCGTTTTATTATTTCTCTGTTTTTGTAAATTTTTTCTCATTTCATCTTTGTACACAGTCAACCCTCCTAAAATGATACTCTTATTAGATTAACTAAGCAGTTTCCCTATAGCATGAATTTTTCTAATATATTTTTAAGAATCGAAATAATGGAGAATTCCCGTTTTTTTTCCATGCACATACATCACAATTTTTCAGCATTTCAAGGAATTCTCCTGTAAATTCAGAAACCCTAATAATTCTGAATAGATGACTATTATGGATGGTAGCATGCTTACATGACTGTTAATACAATTGCGTCACAAAATGCTTGAACGTGGTTTCCATAAAACACAGTATGAATTAATCTAATTGTATGAAGTCTCTCATAACACAATTTCCTACAAGTTGGTAAGACTTGATTTTTCTTTACTGAAATTTTTATACCAAAGTAAAAATTATACCGATTTTCTTAGGATTCTTATACCAAAGTAACATGGTATGAATGAATCACATTATAGGAGGTTGACTCTTCCCGTTTTAACTTTTGAAAAGTTTTAAATCAAACCCTGCGCATACTAAACCAGTAAGCAGTTTAATATTTGTGAAGAACACTAGACAAAAATATAGAAAATAAATAACTTATTTATTGACTGCTCGTGCTTGGCTTCAGATCATTGAAAGCAGTCATTATGCTTGATTGAATGAGTGCTGAAACTTTCAAACTTCACAAATCCTTTATTTTGTCTTTTAAAATCATCAAAACAGTAAAAAGTGTAACTTAAAGTCCTATGCAATTTTATTTACTTTCTGTCCTCCATCTTTGGCCTTTCTTTTCTTCTTGTCAAAGAGACAAAGTTATTTTTCTCTTGGTGGAGATGCTGTAATAAAAACAATCAACAATTAATATGCTGCCAATGCAGCAGTAGAATTTATTGTTCAAAGTACACTGAACGACCAATTTATTAGAGACACCCCACTAATAGCGTGTTGCGCCTCCTTTAGTGGCGAGAACTGCCCGAATACGTGCTGGCATGGATTCAACAAGGTGTTAAAACCGTTGCGGAGGAATAGCAGCTCAGGCTGACATCACAGCGTCCCGTAATTGGTGCAGATTGGACGGATGTGCGGGCAGGTGTCGGATGGTTCTCTCCACTTCATCCCATAAATGCTCGATCGGGTTGAGATCGGGCAACCGACCTGGCCACTGAAGCAGGTGGAAGTCCGCGTCATGTCCCTCGAACCAGTCCAAGACCATTCGAGCACGGTGACAGGGAGCATTGTCCTGCTGAAACTTTCCGTCACCACCAGGGAACACAGTCATCATGAACGGGTGCACCTGATCGGCAACATTGTTCAGGTAGTGTCGCATTCAGGGATGTGTCTACAGATATCTGAGGACCCAGTGGGTCCCAAGAGAAGACACCCCAGACCAGCACTCCTCCTCCACCCGCCTGTACGGTTGTCTGCTGACAAGATGGGTCTATGGCCTCATGGATTGAATGGATTCTGAAGTTTCTAAACAAAAATTATTTTTTAAAAATAGATTAAAATTAGCTGATTGCTATCCAGTAAAAGAAAAAAAAAAAAAAATCTGTATAATAATTAGTGACAGCTTCCTTAATTTGTTATTTTATTAATTCAGTAATCTTCGTGAATTTTCTGGGGCTGATATCATGTATTTGCGAGTGAAACAAGGGCAGGGCTGTCGATCTAATGGGGAATACGAATATGTGTTGGTAAGGGAGGTATGTACTGCATGTGCAGGAACAGTCCTCTATCAGATAGGTTGCTGTAGTTAAGGCAGATGGTGCTACCTCTGAGGACACCAAAGATAGTCAAAAACAGGTGCCTAGGCACACGTGCCATAAGAGTTGAGCAGCCCTTTATAATTTTAAATAAAAAAAAACAAACAAAAAAAAAAAAAACATTCCTGGATGCTTCCCTCATCTTCTAAATTATTTCAAGACTAATTGTACAGCAAAATTAAAATTTTGTGCTTAATAATACTGCTCAACTGCAATTATTTGGTGACCGCTGTTGCCAATTTTGCTTCCCCACGTTTTTTTTTTCTTTTCATTTCCACTACTGCCATCGTGCAACATCATTGCTTCTAAAGTATGCTTGTGTTTAAGCAAAGAGTTCTGTGTACACGTTCGGATGGTTCTTTGTATACGAATAGTCACTATATGTCATAATTAGTCACTTTCCCGCTTTTGTCTGCGATCGCCAATCATGTAACTGCCAAACATGCTTTCGTAAAGCCAAGCCTGAATATAAAATCTTATACAACATTCTAAATCTCAACGGTTTTCCAAGTCTGAAATTCATCCTTTCCATGTTCTCTTTAACAAACTTCTTAAATTTCTTATGAACCGTGTCCTTTATTTATTTACAACATGTTCAATCATCGGGATTCAACGTGATTGTAAGTCAACGACTATCTGTACTTGTTGGTTTGCAGGATTTTATCAGCCCTTGTGGCATTTACTTTAACTGAGCTAAGCAGAGGATCCTACTTTCACAGCCATTTCTTCAAAAAAAAAACACAGCGCCCTCTATATTCACTGAAAGTAGCGAATATAATATTTCCAGGTTATTTTTTTTTTTACTGCAGAACTAATCAATTCCATAGAAAACATGGTGCCTGATAACTTAAACAATAGTGAACTAAAATGTTAAACTTAGAACTAATAAAAAACTCTTTCACCACAACGATATCGTTGTGGTGAAAGAGTTTTTTATTAGTTCTAAGTTTACCATTACAATTATCCACACTTGTCTTTTTTATTATTTAACTAAAATGTTGTTCAAACCAAATGAACCTCATTCTACAGTTAAATCTTTGTTAAAGAACAAAAGTTAAAATAACCATACCGCAATTAAATGAACTGTTTTTGTCTAAGTAAAGTAAACTTCACATTTCATTGCATTCTTGACGGTTTCAATTGGCTACACCATTCTACCTTTTAAGTGATGCAAATAGAAATTATTAAACCTTTCATTTAATGTTGATTTTTTTTTTTCCCCCTAATAGAAATGGCTGAACACCACAATGCTCCAGCAATTCTTAATCTTGCAAGAGAATTAGTGTCTCAATTGCAGAACCTCATTGATAACAACTGAGACAAATCAACTGCATGACTAATTATTTAAATACTTATTTTGAATACCATTTTATTTAATTCTTACAGTCCAATCTATTTATTCTTAATTGGATGTATTTCCCTGCATACAATTATACAATCAATGTTAATTGTTTTCATTTTAAACTGATATTGGGATTGGTCATTTTCTTTGTGCTGCTTGTAAATATTTCACAGGGAAGAAATGAAATATGACCCCTAAAACTGACTTCACTAAATCTTAATTTTCAATAAAACTGTAAACGAATTAAATTTTTCAAAATATAACGTGAATTTATTTTAAATTGTGTTTGAGTTTATGGAACTCAGTATTAAGGGATATACAAAGGATGGAAAAATAACATGATTTTCTTTATCCTATGCAATGGGACCAGCCACTAGAGCATCTGTCAAAGCAATGCACTTGTCACTTCCAAAACTTCAATTCTATTGATGGAAAACTGTCTGAATTTAATTGTGCCAAATTCACTTCTATGTTTATATTCTTTGTTTTGGTGCATCCCCTTCCCTATCATGGTAATCATGTATATAGCACAGTAAAAAATATTTTCTTGTATCTCAAACTGCTCCATATCCTTCTTCAGAAAAATACCAATCTTAAAAAAAAAAATTCAAAATGTTATTATGCAAATATATTTTAAACTTCCTGAAAATTTAAAAAGATATATTTACCTAAATATAAATGTACAAAAAAATATTTTTGAATGTAATTCTTATCTTGGTCTGTACATACAGTTAATTTTAACCATGTAATTTATTTCATTGTTGGATTTAAATAAATCTATCTGTTGTAAAGTTTTCTTTATTCTTAAAAGTAAAAAATAAGCAAGATTAACATCATGGGAGGTTAAGAAAAGGTTTCAGAGAAAATATCTTGATGCCATTTTTCAATAAAGTTCAAGCTAAATTATAACATTCAGTGTCTGAAAATCACTGCAACTTCAAAGCAACCATAAAGATGATGATGAAACGAAACTTTAAAAAAGAGAATCACTTTTTGTATGTATATACATATAAAATTAGAAAGCAACACGAAATGTGTTTGTCGAGTCTACTGCCATCTTTCTGAGCAATGTTTATTGCTTTCCTTCCCACAGAATTCCTGGTTTCCAGTAATAAATAGCTTATTACATTTAACACGTGTGAAGGGGGGAGGGGAAATAAAGATGGAGTTGATGAATCTATGAATTGACTTGGTCTCAGAGAATTAAGACATTTAAAAATTAACTTATGTATCAGATATACGATTCATTGTTTTCAACACGAGTCTTTCCGTTAGAGCGTATTTGCTGTAAATGACGCACAGAAGCACACACTGGAACGTTCCTCAGTCTACTGTCTGATGCTGATGAAGTGCAAAGATTTGTGGGCCGATGCTCTCCTGTCTCGGAACAAATAGAAACATTTCTAGAGTGAGAACCATTTGAAGAGTAGCTCGATTGATTTGATGTAGTTGGAGAAGTTTCTTTGGACGATGAATGAATATAATCGAGAGCGGCCCCTCCTTCTTCAGTGCTACTGCTTGCCCTATTTTTACCACTGTTATCACCTCTATTAAGATTATTTCCATCCGAGGAAGTTCCAGAACAGTGTTCACTGTCATCTTGTTTTGAAATTTCTTTGGTCGTTTGTCCTTCTTTGTTGAGAAAAGGATCACCGTTATTAGCATCATAATTCGTGAACGGTTTCAGTTTTGTGGGGTGGTACAACTTAGTTTCGCCGCATGCAAATCCTTCGAGACAATTGTCTTCTTTATTAACATATGATATACGAGGCACACGAGAATAAACATCCAAATTCTGGTGGGAAGCACCAGCCTGTTGGATGTCGTCATGACCACTCGTTTTTGGATCAACATTGAGATCTTTTTTCTTTCCCTTATCATTATCCTTTCCTGGTAATTTAACTGTCTTTTTAAGTAAAACTTTCTTTTTTATGTGGGAAAATGTTTTCTCAAATGATAAATGATTTTTACTATTTGCATTTTCATTGCAATGTACAACATGAGATGACACGGGCATTTTTGAGACTCCACAAACAAGTTTATTTTGATCACTATCTTTTGTCAAGTGATAATCAATGGAACTTGAATCACTACTGGTGGGGCTTGCAGTTTGCTGTTCGTAAGATGGACTAGAGCTGCTCGATGACTCACTTGCATCACCAATCCAAGCAGGCGAATCTGGATACGATGGTCCTAATGAACGCATGCCAGAAAGAGGTGATTGAAGACTATAACGTTTTAAGCTTTTTGGCAGTTCGTGACGTTGGCAATTGATGTCTTGCAAACAATCAACTACATCACTGCAGGAGTGGCATTTAAGAGCACTGGGAGCTGTACCAACATGTGCAGAAGGCAACTCTATGCTATTCCTGTGGTCCCTCTCCGAAACGACAGAAGCGTTACTGCCACTTAAAATTTGATTGGAACCGTATGAAGGAAACTGTTCGTAAGTGGCATCTGAACGAATTGCCATAGTATCTGCAATGTCATTATTACTATTACTGCTATTGTGAAAATTTAAGTCACTGTGAGAACTACTGCTAGATACACTTCCAACAACATTCAATGGTAAAGGAGACACAGTATCAGAGTAATGACTGCTGCTTCTCTCTCTTCCTAAGTCATTCATTTGAAAATTGTTTGCATGCAAGGAAATATTATTCAGGCTATGAAGAGGAAGGTGATTTATCAATCCTTGGCTGCTGGAAATAGAACGGGAGGTTGGTGGCACGGATGATGCAAAATGGCTATTTGGACTCAATGCCATTTCGTAAGATGGAGGAGCTTCTCCATGTGAATAATAAAACTCTGGAGGTTTCCAAAATGTGTATGGAGGAGGAGGGTCTTCAAAATAACTGAATGCTACATGATCCTGGTGAGTGAAATATTCTACGGAGCCATTTTCATTAACTGCATATTGTTGATCACACAAGCCAGTATTTAAGTGATTGTTATTAAAACCTAGAAAGGGAATAAAGCAGAAAAAATCATTTAAAATGAATAAAAATGTAAAATGTTTAAGAGACTCGTATAAAATTAGAATAAAGTGAAAAAACAAAAATTATACAGTATAATCAGCATAAGCCAAAGTCACTTAGGTTGAAACAAATTTGAAATCCCCTCCTCTGCATGAATTTATACTGTATTTTCTGGACTATAAGTAGTTTCTTTATTTGTATAAAGTTGCACTAGCAAAAATTCAAAGCCACAAAAAAAAACAAAAACAAAAAAAACAAAACGATGTATACGTTAAACTTGCTGGATAAATGGCGATAAATTAAAACGGTTACCAAACAAATGTGGTGGCAAACATTGCATCGCAACTAGGCAGTCATTTTGAATCACTAAAACCTGGAATGTTGCTGCTAAAAGAAAGCACAGAGTCTTTTAAGTCACGAATAATAAAAACCTTAGATTAATTAGACCTAATTGAAGAAATAAATACAGAACATGAATGCGACCATCTTAATTTATTATTAAGAGACAAAGCTTTATTTCATTCTTTTCAGAAAAGAGAAAAAGGAAAAAAAATACGATTTTTTTATTAATCACATTTACTCAAGAATTGTGGAAATTAACTCATTAATTAATAAACTCCAAGAGGTTTTTAATTCTCGCGACTTAAAATGCACACCGCTTTCTTTTAGCACCAACATTTCATGTTTTAGCGATTCAAAATGGCCACCTAGTTGCGATGTTTGCCAGCACTGAAGTTTGGTAACCGTTTTTCCACGTAAAATCCATAATTAATAGGTTCAAAAAATAAAACAAGTTACTTAGTCATTAATTAGAGCTGTCACAGTAATAAATGCAGAACATGAACGCAACCAGTTTTAATGATATCAGCCAAGGAAGTTAGGGGACACTTTTATTGATGTTGGCTACTAACCAATCTTTTTAAACGTACAAAGGCAGAATGCTTGAATTTTCTTGTAAATTTCATACAAAAGTCGCATTTGTTGTATTAGTCGCAAGAACCCTCAGGAGCGAAAATATTCGTGGAAAAAATGTCTAATACGTTTTAGCCAAGAAATGTTAGGGGGGGAAAAATGAATAAAAAAATTAATGTGATATGACCAATCAGAGATGCACTTGATAATTGCTTGATTGATGGAGAAATCATCAGATTGCGTAAACTGAGGCCAATTAGATTATGTGAACTGACAATAATCAGATTACGTGAACTGAAGTCAATCAGATTACAGTACGAGAATCAGATTAACATGAAACCAATGGTAACATTTTAGACAAAGTTGTTTTAGAAATGAGACTGTATTTAAGAATATATAATTATTCGTGAAGCATATTCTTCAAAATCTTATCTACCATTACACTTACAGTAGAAGTGAAATTGAAGATTTAGACAGTCTACAGTATTCTTTGATTAAAAATTAAAGCAGACAAAAATTTCTTCATATTTTAACAAATAAATTGTCCATGTACATGTAATGAATAAAGCTTCACAATGGTTAGTTTCCAGTTTTATTTAAGCACATACACATTATCAGTAATCCCATCAGCCTTAATCCAGCCTTGTTTTGAGAATATCGCTTAAGTCAATTCTTGACAAGTCAAACTTTTTTGCTGGTCCTCTGACAGTTCAACTTAAGCGGATTGTACTATAATATATGTAATGGGAAAATAGAAAGGAAAAATTTCACCTCATTTCAAACCAAAGACCTTAAATTTCATCTCACTGCTCTTACAGTTAAGTGGAAAGAGCAAGGAGACAGGAGACAATACATTTCACTCATTTTTGTTATTTCAAACACATGTAAATTTTACAGTATAGGATGTTGAATATTTAAGTTTAATAAAGTCTACATTTACCAATATAAAGCTCATTGCAAAAAAACTGGCATAACTATAAAAGACTCTTTTCCATGAATAACATGAAAAGAGATGATGAAATGGTTAAATTTATGCAAATATGAGAACTGTGAGCAAGATATGGAGCTAGAGTTGGTGTGCTGGCAGAACAAAAAGAAAGCCCTGAGGTTCATCGTAATACAATTTGGCAAATAATGACTGAGTACATAAGGTGGGCCCTGAAAGTGGCGCAATGTCGACCAAAGGCACTCAAGTATCTGAAGTAGCTTGATTATTACCTGGGCATTAACCTTATAGAAAACTTGTGATTTATAATAAAGGATGCTCTAGAGAATATGAAACACATCATACAGCTGCATGGATTTTGAAAATAAACAAATTTTGGAATCAGATCAATGATGATAAATTGGATTTTCTCATCAGCAGTATGCCACAATGCATAAATTATGGTTACCAGCCGAAGGCAAAAAATTAAATATTCAATTGTATTCTACTTGAATGTGCAGAATCAAATATATTCTGGCCAGAAATAGTTTATAACTTGTGCTTTTTCATAAGAGACATTTTAAGAATGCCAAATATTTTGCAACGAGCTTTAATAAATATAGAAAACAACCAAACTTATATTTGACACGACATCAATACATCTTTTTCTATTAAAAAGAAATTATTGATTGAAACAAACTGCCTTCTAGCAAGTTCTAGATGTATTCTATAAGGATTATTTGAGTACTTTATACAAATTCTTTAATTTACTTAGGGTATGAACCCAAATTTGTTTTATTTTTGTATTTACGAGGTACGTCCAGGAAGTAAGTTCCATTTGGTAGTACAAAAAAGCAAGTACACACTGAGAAAAACATTTATTACAAAAAAATCTCCATACCTTGAACACAAGTGAACGTAGTACCACCATTTTGAAGGCACTGATCATAGTGGGGCATAAGTTTTTGCATCCCTCTTCATAAAATAGTGCTGCCTGTGATGTCAACCTCATAGTAACAGCTTCTTTTACCCCATCATTGTGGCCACCAAGGAAAAACTTCAGGTGCAAGAAGAGATGAAAGTCGCTAGGTAACAGCAGCCAGAAGTTCAACAACGATGAGGGGGTAAAAGAAGATAAATGGTTATCCACACCCACAAGAATATTTTATATCTTACGATGTATATTTTGGCTGCTAAGCAAAGATGGCTACCATTTAATATCTTACGAAAATGGCTGCTTAGCAGCCGAAATATACATTGGAAGATATTAAATATTCGTATGGGCGTAGATATCCATTTGTCTTCTTTAACTTAAAACAAACTGTCAATATGTGGTTGACAACACAGGCGGTAACTTCTTATGAGGAGGGATACAAAAATTCGTGCCCCGCTATGGTAAGTGCCTTCAAAATGGTGGGAGCTCTGTAGAGAAATAGTTCAGAAAAAGAATTTATATACAGTTTCCAAAATGGGCTTATTAGCAGTGGCATCGTTTCTCTCAAGCCTAAAACTAAAACGGGATTTTGTTTCTCAGAAATGACTTCACATGACAACAACATGGACTCGTGACAACTCTTGATATAAATGTAAATATCAACCTCTGTAACTACTCGGAGATCACTCACAACCAAGTCGCATGACAGTTTACACAATTAATCATGCCGGTACTGTTGATTTTGTATTGAAATAATGCTTATATGTAATGATGCAATACCAGACATATACCATGTGATTCTGTTGTATGTAATTGCTACATGGTTACTTCACAGAGATGGTCATAGTTTTGCTAGCAGTCTTGAAAACGTTTCATGTTGAAATCGTTGGCTATGTCTAGCCACAAGTAAAATGTCTGAGATTGCAAGAGAAATTTAACTAGAGTGTACAAAAAATTCTTAATTTAAAAAAAAAAATGGATTTGGCAAAGACAAATTTTAATAATTTCGATAAGCTGAACTGGTGATAAATTGAATTCATTTCCCAATCCCTAATGATTTGATATAGATTTTCAATATAAGGAATTTTTTTTTTTTTTTGCATAATCTTGGAAAATATCAAACACAAGTAGAAATTATTATCAATATGGAAGGAGAATGACATTTTCCGTATTTTAAATTAACAAAGAATAAATAAAACATAAAACTTACGTCGAATCATCAGAAATAAACGGCGCTGCCGAAGACGATGTATCATGAACAGCAGAAGAGCCAAAATTAAGAATGATGTTACTGTACTAGCAACTAGCCGCAGACCAAGATTTGTTGTGTTCACCACTTCTGTTTCTGAAATATTAAAACACTCAGTTTTCTTTATTTAAAAACAAAAATACTATATTATATACACATACAAGACAAAACATACACAGCACAATGTTCGTGATAATAACAAAAAGCAGTCAAAAAACTCCCAGATTTCCCTTGCAGGCAAAAAATGAGATAAAATAACATTAACAATGCTGTGGTGTGAAGCATGTCTGTACAAACCAGTACCAAGTTCTTCTCATTATGCTGATATGAAGTCAATATGCATACAAGAAGTGATACTAGTGTCGGTCCAAAAACCCCCTTCTCATTTTGTTTATTTTTGAGAGCAACTGAAATTCAACTCATTCTATCGGCGATATCTTTCTGAATTTTTACAAAATTTGTTTGGGCTTTTTATAAGAGTAGCTCTATATATTTGGCTAATTAATTATGCAAAAGATGTTTTGGTAATGCTTGTGCATGAGCAGTTAAACATCATTTAGTAAAAACGCTTATACTTCATCAAATATTTAATGTTTTTATATTCTGATTGCACAGTGTTGTCTCTACTGTAGTTTGTCAAGTTTCCTGAAGATGGCATTGCATTGGGTTGAAGACCCTGCATGTTATAACAAAAAAACTTAGGAAAAAAATTTTTTTTTTTTTTTTTTTTAAAGAAATCTTTATATCTCTATGAATTCTCCATGCTATTCTCATCCAAATGAACACAGATAAGTAAAAGAAGCATATGCTACAGCTACACCACGTTTCAAGCATTATTTTTTACAGGGTGATCCCAAACATTATTTTTTTGATTCAATTTGTTGCTGGTCCTCTATTTACCTTCAGGACAAAATCTTTGCCGATATATATGAGGTGTAACATGCTGTTTACACCCCTGTAGTTTCAAGATAATTCGTTAAGTATTTTTCTAGATATTCGACAAAACGTCTAAAATTGAAAGTGTCCAATTACTTTTTGGTAGATTGCGTACTTCCAGACGGTGCCAAATGGTTTTGCAGACTTCCATGACGTTGATGAAGGGTCTCTGCATTAGGAATGTTGGCTGCATAAACCAAACTGTTTTAGGTGGCCCCACAGATAAAAATCCAAAGGCTGCCTTCAGTCTGGAAATGCAATCTGCAAATGCAGCCTCACGTTCATTATTATTTGCAGGACCATACATAAAAATCATATCTACCTGCTCACTAAATAGATACGGAACAGCTTTCAATTAACTCATTACTACACAAGTGAAATGTTGAAGACGCGACTAACTGTAAATTTACAGAAATGATAAATGTAAACAAGTCTCCACGGCAACAGAGTACCATCTGGTTGATGGATTGTACCTGAAACTTTGTCGAACGTAAACTTTCATTGATACCTCAAAATCTAAGAATTTTTGGATATAAGTTTATATGAACTGTGTCTTGTTTTTGCGTGAAGAACCTGCCCTCAAACTTTGTAAACAAATTTTTGATACACTGTATTTAAGCCTGATTGTAATAAGCTAGCTTTATTTCAGTGTTCAGATATTGTACTGTATTCATTTCATCCTCCTGAAATCCTTAATACCAGTGATTTAGCATTCAATCGATGAGAAGCAAGGAACCTTATCAACTATAGAGTTCAAAGCTGTAACTCTGTGATTGGTTCATTCATGCCAAACAAACCTCTCGTTTGGTTCTGCCAGGCTGAAGCCCAATTACACCTAATATAGATCTTATTATAGTTCAATTAATATCCAAGGTATAGTCTAACAGTAGCTAACAACAGACAACAAGCCAGGATTCTATATCAATAATGAAATACAGGTTGATCCTTGTTATAACGTATCGCTAAGAACCAAAAAAATTCATTTGTTATAATGAAAATTCCTTTAACCTGGATTAAAAAAAAAAAATAAAATCGATCAAAAAAGGATACGTGGTATTCAGGGAGAAGTAATTATGTTTAATTAAATCGTTTCTGACGATGTTTATTTTAAATTTCTTTTCACAATTATTTTAAAGTTTTCACAATTATACAATTAAAATAATTATTATAATTCGGATGTGTGGTCCTCAAACTGTATTTCCAAAATATGACAATACAGCTGTATGCTTTTTTTGCTTTAAACTTTTGCACGCAATTGTTACAATAGGTCATCAATTTTACTTATAAGGGGAATCGGGAACCTTTTCTTTCAATTAAGCATTGTTTTAAATTTGAAATTGCTGACAAATTTGTTTATTAGAAACAGCAGCAAACGTTGCTTCATTTTTCATCATCAGACAAAGAATCATCAAAAATTAAGTCTTGAGGCTGAATCACATTTTCCAACATATCTGCATCAGTTAAATCCTAAGCTACCATTAGATTATCATCTGCAGTAATATAGGAATGAAAATAGTTTTATTTTTTCTTTCTCTTTGATGAAAGTTGATAAAGTTGATCAAGATGGTTCAAACTTTTCGGCAACAAAGCTTTTCTTTTCACTATTCTCTACGGATTCTAAAATTTTGAGTTTAATATCAGTGGTATTTTTTTTTTTTTTTTTACTAGCCATGCTTGCAATGTTTAAAATCAAATGGAAATGTGGAAAGCCTGTTTTCTATGGCCCCCCCCCCCCCCGAAAGCACATGATCATTGGCAGCATGAAAAATGATTTCTCTCTTCTGGGTTTTGTGAAAATTCATTACAACAGTTACGATTATTGCAGGGACCAAAAGTTTCTGTTTGTTATAATGAGAAGAGTTATATTAAAATTTGTTACAATGAGTTGTTTTTTTTTTCTTTTTTTCACATTAAATCAGTTCTATTTGCCAGGACTTAAAAAAAAATTTGTTACATTGAGTGAGGATCCACCTGTATCAAGCTCACAAAAATTTTAGATCAGGTGGAAACAAAAGTTTTCTAACAGTTTTTTAAATCAATGGTTGCTGGTCACTAGGAGGCAATTTTAACCATTGGAATTATCTTTAAGTTCCCAAACACTGTTAGTCCAGAGCTGCCATGACGTATGGCAGTGAAACACAGCATCTTCCATCAGATAAAAACCAATGCCCGACAAGAGTGTTCCACTGGTTGTCTTCACAAATGCTCTAGATCACAAAATAGCTTTCTCAGCGATAGGAAAAAAATGGGTGTCTGCAGGAGGGGATAAAAAAAAAAAGCTACTAGTCCTTGGGCATCTCGCTTACATGCAATCCCAAAGCAAGATAGCATTTGATTTCCATCTGTTAAACAGCATCATCAACTAGATCGCTACCCTCTGCCCAACACTAGTGATTACCAGTAAGCCTTGGATTTTCTCCAACTTTGATTTTGAGAGTTTATTTCTACATAAATCAAGGTCCAGCCTGACCATGTGCCCAAGCCAGCCATCTATTTAGGACCTAAAGGTTTTTCACTATAATCCAGGGCTGTTGATATAGCTGATCATGACAAGCTTTTTAATAAATTCATAATTTCCATGGTCTAGTATCGTTGTGAACTTCAAATAAAGGATGGGTCTGATACGATACGGGTATTATTAATTTTAATGCCAACGCACGTTTCGGTGTTACACCATTTTCAAGGCTAGCATAATAGTAACAAATTATTATGCTAGCCTTGAAAATGGTGTAACACTGAAACGTGCGTCGGGAATAAAATTACCCTGTAAAGTATCCATATCGTATCAGACCCATCCTTTATTTGACTTTTTAATAAGTCGCAATCTTGTACAAATATGTATATCATTTACAATACGTAATAAGGGTCATCTGTAATCTTGTTGAAAAAAAAAGAAAAGTGGGGTTATACGCATTATACACAGCTCGTTGTAGAACGCAACTTTTTATTCCCAGGATATCAACAGATCGCATCATCACTCCATAAAAAAAAAATAACAACAAAAAACTCATAGTCTGAAAAGGTTGGTCAGACTTACTATTATATTTCAGTTTGCACAATAATGGAACAACATTTCAACACACGATGGATCAGATCTTCGGATGATATTGTAAGGTTTACAAGGGTGACATATTAAAAGAAACTAATGAGATAATAATGCATCTCAACAAGTATGTATTCGGTGTGCCTGCCATCACAATACTTGGCCTCACTTCAGCTTGAAATAATCAAAAGTTGACACAGTAAATAATTTCCCCATGCCCTACCATAAAATCTGCAAAACTTTTCTGAGCATAATAAACTACTACACTGTTCTGTCCAACTGGAAATCAAATCTCCACTGCAGAGGAAGAATTATGCCATGATATAGCTCTCAGATCCTGGTGCAAAATGTCCCCTTTTTTTCACTACTGATGCCAGCAACAGAACAGTCTGGGGCAATTCTGAGGCACGTTGTGAATGGGACACACCAATCTCTCTGGTTCTTTAGACAGGAGCTATGCAAGCCTGAAAGGAAGTAGTGTTACCCAAGTGGCTTTTCAAGTACATAATAGAAACACCCTGTACAGCATTTGTATAGATCACAAACCCCTCGTGGCAGCTCTCACCACCAGAATCATATGTGGACCACTTAACAATAATGCCATTTGTCTGCTATAGCAGATGCTGCGTGTATGTGCAATATCTGCCTGGAAAAAATAACATTATTATGGATGCTCTATCCAATCTATAAATCCAATCGATCCAGCACTAATGAGGAGCTTGCCAAAAAGCAGAGAAATGACTCTGAAAAGACTTGCATGAACCTCTGATGGGAGTATATTAACATAAGGAATACAAACATGTTATGCAAGTCACCACCAGATGTCCATCGTGTCCACTAGTCTTTCAGAAATGGTCTAAAAGATCTTCAAAATCATCCATGGACCTACTCACCCATCATCTGTAGCACCACTAAGCTAATGACCATAAAATTTATATAGTATTCTATCAACAGCATTGTTTAATCATGGAATGGCATTGTGACTGGAATGTCAAAACAGCAAGATTCACCAGAATATCAAGTCCCTTATCGGACAAATACCTTAGCCCAAGCGTCGTTTCTCTCATATCCATATCTGTGTGGCTAATCCGATTCCCTCCTTAGATAGGAAATGACTCTTCATGAGCACAGACCAATAAGCACAATGACTTGAAACATGTTATGGATGAAGCAACCACACTAACTTGTGCCAAATGCTTCTCAACTAATGGGCATCTTGTTTTAGTATCCATGAGCACATGATGTCTGATTGTAGATCTACCTTCACCTGCAAGGTAGTCAGTCGGCCCTGTCATGTCTGGGGGGAACCCAGTTACACCATACAACAGATTTACACCCCCAAGCGAACATCATGATAAACGATGGCACAGAGCTTATAAGGCAGCTTCTATATGTCCGTAAGCAATGCTTGGCTTGAAGATAAGCAACAAGGAAAGCTTCCATCAAGCCCCCAAAGAGAAAATGTCCAGGTCAAACACCTCTAAAGCATAGTCAGTAAATTTTCTCCTTGCTGACAGACCCATCAGAAAACTCACCTGTTCACCATCCCAACATTTTAAAAAGCTGCACTTTTGTATCTTCTAGGAAGATATTCACCACATGCCATTGGCTTCCAATCGACTAGATGAATACCACATATTTAGAAGACACTGATCATGAAAGATATTTATATCTGCACAGCAACATTTCCAGATCATCAAAACTTTTCAGATCCTTCTGAGGTTAACTTAATGGGAGGTGAGTTTTAATGCTGCACTTCAGAAATTGCCATCATAAAACCACTATAGCCAAACCTTAGACGTCAACACAAAACATCCAAAAGTGTCATCAATGGTGCAACTACCGGTACCACAAACAATGGATGACATAGGCAAGGAAACCCGATATCGTCAGATGAGCCAAGTTTCACTTTGTTTCAGACTTCAGGTCGCGTGTACCTGTGGAACCTACCCTACCACGTGAAGCATACAACATGGAGGTCTTAAACCCACTATCAAGCATGGTAGAAGTTCCTGTATGATTTGGGGGAGGGGGGGGGGGGGGCGTATCATGGAAATCAATGGGACCAATTCTGGAAGGCCACGTAACAGCTCAGAGGTACCTGGATTTTCTCAATGATCAACTCCGTCCTATGGTCCAGATATCATTTCCCAATGGTGATAAAATATTCCAGGATGACAATGCTTCAATCCATACTGCTCTTAAATCCAATTGTGGTTTAAGGAGCATGACAGAGAAGCAAAACTCTATCCTGACCATCTAGTTGCCAGACTTGAATATTACTGAGCGGTGTAGGGTCATTTGGAAAACGTGGTCAGGAGAAGATTGCCACCGGCTGCTTCGGTCAAGGAATTAGCAGCCATATTGGCTGAATAATATGGACATTAATATTGTTGTAATTTCTATTTGTCTATTCCTCAGTGTATCTCATTGTAGTAGATTCAAAGGGGATCCTACCCCTTATTAATAAACGGAATATAATCTTTTGTTGATGTTTGAGTTATTTTGTCCAAACCTAATGTAAGTTTGGCTATAATACAGTAGATTTAGTTCATTGTAAATCTCATGGTTGTATTCAATTCATTCTCCTGCAAGCCGTTAACACTCCTGACAAATATATATTTTGATTTAAGCCTTAACTCGGTCATTAGTCTTAGTCCTTGGTGCATACCTAAATTTTCAGAGAGAGACTAACAACCAGATGGAAGCAAAGATATAGTTATCACACAAAGATATGTCACCTTATCATGCACATTTCATCCTTTTATAAGTGGAAATATCTCTACTACCTACAGTACTTTTTGATTTTATAGTTTGTATGTATTTTGAAAGAGAAAGTTTTTTTTCTAAAGAATTAGCCTCTTAGACCCAGCATTGTTTTTGGACTGAATTAAGGCCTCAAAGGCATGCATCATTTGAACTGTTAAAAGAGGTTTTTTTTCGTTACAAGAAATTTTTCGTATGAAAATGAAAAAAAATTGACAAGCACAAACATGGATGTATAGAGAAACAACCATTCTTTCTTTAGATTATGTACGTTTCCTTGTGGACAAGAGGTGTGCGTTTCATCATTACATTTGTGTCCATAAATTAAGGGATTTTTAAGAATGAACTGTTCTGGTCGTCCGAACAGGTGCAGTTGTTAGATCGGTAGGGGAGAGGTGCAGAACATCTTCCCAATAACATCCCAACAAACAGTCAAAAAATAAAAATGGCAGTACTGCTGCTGATTACCATCCAGCTGTTTGTGGATAGATTAAAGAGCATTCAGTAGGCCAAATAGTCCCCCTCCCCCGAACAGCAATGTAAGCTGTGCAATGTGCTGGTATGCTGTGAACCAAAGTATTAAGAAAATTTTCATCCCACTCTTCAAACAACACTGTTCTCAGGTCATGTAGAGTGTTCATGGTGCTGGAATGGATTCCCTTGCATATTCAATTGAATTAAAGTTATGGGGAACATGCAGGCTACTCCAAAGTATGGATATCTTCAAATTGCAGGTACTCATCCACCAAATGAGCCCTATGTGGGCAGGTGTCATTGCCCTTATAGAGAAATTCTGAACCAGAAGCAGCCCTGAAAAGTCACACTTTTAGGTGAAGGGCACTGTCCCGCTACTTGTCAAGGATGTGGAGTGGCATATCAGAATCTATCATGATGCCTGCCCACACCAACGTCCTCATACTGCCTCCAGGCTCCATGCATCCATCGCAATAGTTAATGGACAAATCTGGTGGAAAATCTTCCCAGAAAAGTGCAGGCTGGAATTGATGGAAAATATAGACTGACATCCTATTAATAATGAATCTCACCACTGCCAATGGCATTCATTTGAAACCCCTTTTCATTAACATAGGAAAGACACTCTGCACTGAACTATCTCAGAGATAGTATACACCCTATACTATATCACCTTTATAAAGAACTGTGGTTACATTGTTGGATTTAGAAGTGGGAGTAGGGGCAGTTGATCCCCCCCACCCCCTCCTGAACATATCTTTAGGTGAACCTGTAAACATCACCCCCCAAGACACCATTGAAAATGGCATTCCCCATTCCTCACCAACACCAAGTTTATGGTCCCTTACTACTTCCGGACTAGTTGTCAGAATCTGTTATCTAGCCAACCATCACATTTCACTCAAAATACCAAAGTGCCTATACAAAGAAACTGGAAAATTTGTAAAATGGATTTGTCATTCTTTTGAATGAATGACGAGACTACTGAGGAGGCCATTATTGTTCAGTACAGAGGTTTTCATTTGAAAATAGTCAGGCAACATTCCATCCTTATGTTGTTGTTTAATCCATAATTTATATTCTATAGCTGTGTACTCATATTTTTGAGAGCTCACTGAAACTTAAAAAGAGCTCTACCAGTTTTTGAATATACATGTATTCACTATAAACATATACCAGTGGCTCCGCTGCTGAATACAAAAGCTTCAAAAATTTCATTATTCTGTACTATCATAAAAACTGTCTATACATTACAACTGAATGGAAGCAAACAGGTTTTTGGAAACAGCTTTGAATATCACCCAATCACCTTTTTAGGGATTTAAAGAACCACAAAATACATATATACAGCTGCCTCTACTACTTTCCAACGCCTCCTCAAGAACCAAATTTTTGACACAAAACGATTTGTTTGATTTTTTTGCAATAAAATGTCACAGATATCGATTTTTTTTTTTATTCCAACAGAGGACATTGATCAATCATTTTGGATAACCCTTTAAGGACTTTGGGGATGATGCTGTGAATGAACTCACTGCAAGGCATTGGTTCCAGAAAATTAGGTCGGGAGAATTTACCATTTCTGATGAGCCCCGTAGTCTAGTGCGTTTGGTGGACTAGATGCCAAATGGTTCATTAAGAGCAGCTATCAGCTGGCCAATTTTACAGCCAGGGGATTGATCAACTGGAGACACATTGGCAGAAGATGCTAGATGCCAATGTGGATTTCTTTGGGGACTAGTGATACGCTACTTTTTGTGCTGCCAATTAATCTTCTGGGGTTGTTGCTACTTTTATAGGCGACCTGCAGTTAAAATCATGGGCGAACTTTTCCAATCCTTTTGTAAGTTGTCTATTATAAGGAAAGATGATGTAGTTCATGTCTTTTTTATTGCTTAACGTAGTGGTTCTTTCTATTTTGATTTCCTTTTGACATTCGTAATTAATCTATTGATGAATTCTTCTGAATAGCCATTGTATTGGGCAAACATCTTGATATTTTTAATTTCAGTTTCTAATCTATCTTCACTGAGAGGTAATTTATCATAAATAAATTTATCAATTTCTAATCATTTTAAATCAATTTCAATTTCTAATCAATTTATCAATTTCTAATCATAAATAAATAAGCCTCCCGAAGAACTGCTTAACTTAGACCGTGGTCCTATGGATGTCACTGATTGGTTGTTTTTCTACAGATTTCTCAATTAATCTCTGTTTTCTTTTGTTTATTCAGTATATATTATTTCCTAACTTATGTATCCATGATCTATCTTGTGAGCTGTCCCTGTGTGGCAAGTGGGGGAGGGGACTGATGTCGCCGCTCGTGTGCTTCTTGGCAATGGGGGTTGTTTTGAGGATGTAGGAGGTGGTTTGAAGGAAGAGGTGGTTTACTGCGTGTAGTTGTTGCGCATATGGTGACCACGTGAGTTTGTTTTGCTTCTCTTCTTCTGGGTTACAACCCTTCCCCTCTATCTTTGAACGACTCCTTTTGTTGACTGGTGACCCTGCGGCGGCTCTCTGTCTTACTTTCTCTGCGTTCGTTGCGAGGGGTCAGTTTCTGCATTATCATGCTGACGAAGAGGGCGTAGTCCTCAAAATGTACATACGTGCATTAAAATTAATTTGTGGAAAAGTGTTTTCCTTATTTTTATTATTTTTACATCCACAGTTTTGTGACCTGATTACTTTATGTAATAAAATTACTATCTAAATTACTATGTAATATACTATGGGACGCTTAAACGAAGTAGTTCGATCTTTTTTTTGTTTTACCCAAAATTACTGATAATGATTTTTTAATCCAGAAAAAAATTTTTTCAGGCCGCACTCACTTTTGGCCACACTCCTAAAATTTTCGATTTCTTTGGGTTTAGAGCAGCAGCCTATATTCGAAAAAAATACGGTACTTAAAGTTCAATAAATAAGCAAAGTATGAATTTGAATGGCTTGAGGTTGCCATGTTTTTTAAAGAGTTTAGGATCCCTTGATAAATAAAATTATAGATTCCGGATTTGTTTGGATGAAACTGATCTTTTAGATCACATGATGTCAAAAAATTGCAGGTTTTAGTTTTCAGATACACCCAGAATTTAAAAGAGTTTGTCCCTGTCCATTGTAATACCTCGTTCACACGGCAAATCACGATTCGATGGATCCTGATTGACGGTCGAGAAGTATTCACACTGCATGCACGAAGTGTGATTGATCAACACCACCTAGCGAGCGACAGTTGTGTGATTCCGTTTCTAAAATGGCTGCTGAAGGAATCTGTGCTGAGGCTATATATTCTATCGTAATTCGAGGCGAACGATGTTTCGGGAACGTCGTTGAACGGATCATCATTCGCGCGAACGGATCACAATCCGATGAATGAAGTTCTGTTCACAATGCATTTCTCGATCATGATTGATGTCTGGATCTTGATTCAGATGTGCATTTCTACTATGGAATGGCCTTGAAAATAACTGTCCATGTCCAAGGTAAAAATGTCCATTATTCAGAGGATATTAAACCATTGTGTAAATAGGATTTTTTTTTTTATTACAAAATTTCTGTCTATTATAGGAGGTTTGACTGTATTTTGATATATTTTTATTGAATTTTTTGACAGTTACAATATTTATAAAGACAGGGACAGTCAAAAAGACGGAGCAAATTTCAAATATAGTGCCAGCAAAAAAAAATGCAACACATGGAAGGAGTGGGTCAATTTTAATGAAATTGGACAAGAGCATAATGTGAGTGGCAAAGAACGTATGATATAAATTTCAACACGATATGTGCTCTGAATCATGGTATAGGATGTCCAAAAATCCCTCCACTGGAAGAATGGTTCATCCATAATTTACATAAAATCATCTATCTGGTATCTGTATTGTAATAGATAAGAGTAGTCTCAACTTACATACGTAGCTGTACTCTGTGAAACAAATGATGGAGTTTGATTGTCAGACTTCAAGAGGCTGGATAGTTTTATTGGTAAATCACGGCCCACATTGGACGTAATGTTTTTGTTGTGGCTCGATGTTGGCAGCAGTGGTCTGCAGAAGGTAGTCAAACAGGGAAAAAATTACTTATTACTGATGCCCACTTATTACTGATCCACACCAAGACCAGTCATATTGTAAGGGAAAAAACTGAACACCCACATCACATCCACAGCAGAGATAAGGGGCAGAGTAGCACCTATTGTATCAAGACAGACCATTTGCAACAGTTTACTTGCAGTAGGACTGCAGTCATGTGTCCCTCTACCCAGACTACCACCTCTGCAAGAATGCAGTTCAGTGCAGTTGCAGTGGTGTCGAAAGAGCCGACTGGAAAGCTAAATGGAGGTCTGTAATGAGAGCAGATTCTGCCTGCACATAGTGATGGATGTCAACGTGTGTGGCGAAGACCAGGAGAGAGCCATCTTCCATAGAAGCATTCATCTAAGGCACATAGGTCCAACACCTGACATTATCGTGGGGTGGAGTGCCATCAGTTACAACTCGCGCTCATCCTGTGTATGAAATATTGACAGTGCAAGATACATCCAGGAGATTGTTGAACCTGTTCTCCTGCAGTTCTTGCAATAGGGTAATGTGCTGTTCCAGCAGGATAATGCATGCCCAAACACTGTCCATGCTACCTTAAAAGCTTTCCAACATGTGGCTTGAATTCCCTGGCCGGCACGATCTCTAGACTTGTGCTCAAACATGTTTAGGATCTGATGGAATGGTACATCCATGGTCGCACCACACAATGCATAAAGCTTGCACAAATGGAACAACAAGTTCTGGATGCTTGGAACAATGTATCGGAGGTTGATATGCAGCATCCATACAATCTTATGGATGCAAGAGTCAAGGCTTGCATTCATGCTTGTGGAGGGTATATGGCATATTACGATAAATTGTTCTATTGGGACTTTTGGGACACCCTATACCAGGATTGTGCGCACATATATTGAAATTTAAATCATATTTTGCATGCCTCCCACACAATGCTCTTGTACAATTTAATTAAAATTGACCTACTCCTTCCATTTTTTTTTTTTTTTTACCAGCAGCGTATTTATTTCAAGCAAACTGTAAAAGACAAACTCTTTCTGCACAGTACTGGATATAGGAAAGTTCAAAGGCCACCTAAAAAATTTATTTAATGTTGCACAACAGCACTTGTTCTTGTTACTGTGACACCAAAGGAGAATTCGTTTTGTGCTACAGTCTGCAATGCTTGAATCCACTGTTCAAATGCAACATGTATTTTGCGGTCATTTCAGCAAACAGCCGCTTTGCCATAAGCAAATTTGTAGTATAAACAATCCAGCTTTTCACATTTTTTTTTTTTTTTTTTTGCAATCTGTTCACACAGACTGCAGTACACAAAATGCCTTCTTCTGTGGCATTGTCATTTGCCTATACCTCTACCTTGTAATAATAATACTAATATATGGAATTATTTGTCTTTTATAATTTGTCCATTTAGATTGAATTGTTCCATGTTGTATTATGAATTAATATTAGTGATAACTGGGTTCAATTTTGCAACAACATTAATTTTATTATTAAAATAAGTTTCGGTTTTTAAACCATCGTCAGTTATGTTACAAGATTTTAATAATCAAATTAAAATCGAAACACATTTTAATAATAAAATTAATGTAGTTGCAAAATTAAACCCAGTTATCACTACTATTAATTTTATAATTTGGTTGAAATGTATAATGATCTCTTATCCGGAATGCTCGGTACTTGGGATATTTTGGGTAAGAGGTTTTTCCATAATTTGGAGCACTTAACTACATTTACATGGTGTACTTCAATTGATCCTAAGACTTATGACCAATTCACCAACCAAAGATTAAAACTAGGCTCACATAATCTATGATTCAGGATTACTTCATTCAAAATTACCTTTCGTATTCACCAACCACGGATTTGAGCGATTCTCGGATTAATTTGTGATTCTTTGTAAGACTCAGGGCCAGTTCATTATCTATTTTCTCAGCTGAGATTTCTCAACTGAGTGGTCAGTAAAATTCTGGACATTGTTTTAGCCAAGTGTTCCTCATCTCAACAATGTAAGTTATTGTTGTTAAAGACTCAGTTGAGAAGACTCACTTGAGAAAGTAGATAATGAACTGACCCTCAATCTGAATGATTATGACGCAATGACGGCATGTGCATATTTTGATGCGCAAGATGAAAGGCAATATTCTTTTCGCTTTCGAATTTCAAATCCCTGCTTATATAACTGCGATAGCCTTACAACAATGAAGGAGCATCCTGTTATTGCAAAAGCACATTATTGCAAGAGCACATTGTCATTCACTCCTGATTATTGTAGGCCTATGAACTGCTCATCAAGTGAAGCAATAAAGTTTTTATGCAGTTTATAGTGACAATAAAAATTTAAACAAATTATTGTATGTCATCCTTTCTAACTGAATATATTTTTGAGGTCGACTCTTCTTAAACTACCCAGTTTCTTGAAGAAATATTACATCGTCATAAGTATTGGTAAAGTCGTCCATCTTGTTTTAACCAACTGCGCATGCGATAATCCTCGGACAATCTCGAATCAAATGGTGAATCAAATGCGATATTTAATCCGAGAATTTTGTCATGATGAATATGAAAATTATCGCTCAAAGCTGAATCGAGTGGTAATCCTTGGTGGCGAATATGGCTGTTAGTGCCCTAAATTACAGAAAAATACCTTATCCAGAATATCCCAAGTCCTGAGCTTTCTCGATAAAGAGTCCAATATTGTATTTGAAATTTGCTCCATCTTTTTGAATAATCCTTTAAATCTGGCAGAGTAATATTCATATATTTTATACACATTCACTACAAAATAATTTTCAGCTTCCTTGAATGTAGGCTAACCTCATTATCTCGACAATAAGAGTAAATTATGGTTTAATAATCACTTCATAATCTATTCATTCTTCTATAGCACCCCTAAAAACTTTAAATTATATAAATATGCACAATACATGTATAAATAAGGCCTATGCAAAAAAGAAGATTATGGGCAGAGCACTCCGACTTAACCAATTTTTCATTCATTACAAGCAAGCAGTAGCATAGCTAGATGGTGGGGGCGATACTCTGCATAGCAGTTTTAGTCTACCGCAATGGGAAAAAAGTTGCTTTCCTGACAGGACAGTAAGAAATGTGTCCGAGACATCTGGCACAAGAAAACTGAGGGAGCAGCATTGGGGTAAAATTCTTTGGGCATGGAATTGAAACTGGCCTGGAAAATCATTCCCAAGTAGATTTTTACCCTGGGCCCGGTGACATATCTCGGCACCTTGACTGCATGCATTATACTGTGCTATTTACCCAACTTCTAGCTACAACACTGCAAGGAAGATGAAACAAACATTAGATATCTCCAATGCACATATTCAAATTTAGGATGTTATAACAAAATTTAGCAAAATAAACACATAAAATGCACTTAAGAGCGTTTCATCTCGCTTGACAATTTTGTCCAGAAAATCTTTATCTGCCATTTTGATTTAGATCACCCACCAACTCATTCGAGTAGTCCGTTGATCAGCAATCAAATTTAACGAAACAATGTGTTGGCATACATGATGCATAGCCAGATGATCTCGTAGGATGGAATGTCAGCTACCACTGAAAATTCCAACCTTCGATGCAATTTTCTCCACTGAACGCATAATCTTCCAACCCATCCAATTTTATCCTCATTCAAACTTTTTTTAGATGTCTGGTAAGAACATCATCGGAAATTTTGAAATTGCTTATGCCAATATTAACTCATAATATTGGAACAGCAACTTCTCTGAGAAGTCGTAATTTGTAAATCAGCTACTGAACTTTATTCATAATTACATGGTCTTTATTCATGGAAAATTTCAAAAATTTTTATTCATTACTTTAAGAGTTGCCCAACTAAGTGCACATTACTCACTTTACTTTCACTGGAAGCTTTCTCCTGCCGAGAACTTTCAATAAATTTTTGAATGCAGATCTGAAAGCAGTCTGTTGCAAAGACACAACACAGACTCAAAAGGAACTTACAGAAAGAGTAACTTGCCAAGCCATCAGACATTTCTTGAAAAATCCAGAAAAAAGTTAAATGGGTGACTCATGAGTTGATGGAAACCAATCAGAAGCAGCAGCTTGACATTTCCTTATGCCTGGTGATAAGTTGAAGAGATATTTTTTTTTATGTATGAAATCGTGACTGTGCTTCATAGAAGCATCTCCATATGCATTCTGTAACACTCTCAATCTATCTGCTTCCAATTTTTTTACAACAAACAAAATTTAATATTTGTTCGCTGTTCGAAAAAAGGCATTTTGCATGTAGCTAATGATGCAATGAACAGTGACTCGGAACAAAAGGATAAGCGTTATGTGTCACATGTGTATTCAAAACACACGCCAGCAATAATACTGCATTAAGAGATTTGTCGCGAGTTAGTAATAACTGGTTTATCACTTGCAATGCTGTATTTCAGTTTTTATATCCTTGTTCCGGGAACTTTTTGAAGCTATCCTGTATATAGGCAGGGCCAGATTTAGCATTGTCGGGGCCCCTGGGAAATTGCCCATTAGCCCTCCCTTTAATCCGGTCCTGTATATAGTATTTAATACAATCAGATGAGGATATGAAATTTAAAACATTAATTTCCTAACACTGCATTGAATTTTCTCAATGTTATAATTTGCATAAAAGCTTAAGAAGGTTGAACAGAGGAGCAAATCTATTTTCTTATAAAAACCGTGGTAATGTTATTAAGAGTTTAGTGCTTACCTTCGGTTTCTATAGTAGTTACATTGAATACTGGATAACGGCTGTTATCACTGCCATTTTGGCACATGAACTGGCAACATTTGTCGTCGGCTAGTTGAGAGTTGGGGCAGTTCTTGGGCGGCGAACAGAGGACCGAGTTGCACATGATCGGGTGGCCGTTGTCACAGGTGCACGTCGTGCAAGGGTCGAAATTTCGGGGGATGTAGCGCTGCCCAGGTGGCACGGGCTGATTCTTGAAATCCGTGCAGTTACCCTTAACTAGACCTTAACGAAAATAAAGGAAATGTACAATATCTTGTTGGGAGCATGGGAAAACCCTACGAACTAAGAAGTAAAAAAAAATTTAAGTGAATAACTCAAACGATCTGGCTCTACTGATGTATTTGCTTAGGCGCTGTTATATCGTACATAAAGAATAATTAGCAACGAAATAAACGATCCAACCTGCAGAAAATAACAAAGCAACACCTGGGGATGGGCGAACCAGATAAATAACTAATAATTTTATTGACACAAATACAATACTTACCTCTGTTAGTAGCAAGGATGACAATGCAGCTAAAGCTAGAAAAGGCGGCTCGAAGCATGATGGACTCACATTTAGGTATGCATTTCGTAAAGAGCGCTTCCCCTCACTCTTGGTAATACATTTCTACTACACAAGTTTCCAGAAGAAATGAAAAAAGCGTCCAGATGAAAGAAGAAAATAGACCCACATAACAGTAGCCAGAGGAATGGACGCCATTGCTACTATTATTGACAGATTTCGGCTCGGCTGGCTCCCTCACGTCCATCACAAAACTATCGCCACCTAGCGACGGTTACCTTCAACTACGGGCAAACGAGGTGGCCCTGGATTAGGAGAGCATTACAGGCAAGCCTATCTCTTCTCTTTCTCTCCTGCTGCATCTATGCAGGGATGAATTGTGAATGAGGATGCAGACTGGACATTTGCCTCGAGCAAAAGCTTGATGGGACGGCAAAAACGAAATGAAGTGAGGGTGCAATAATGGATTTTTGTCGTACCCCTTTATTAGAGCTTGGCAGATCTAGTCTAGCTCTTATTTTTTACCTAATCATTGATCCCAATGAAGGGCTAAACGATATCTGTGCAAAAACAGCAGAGATAGGCGGTGTGTACCCAAAAGCTAGGCGTGTTTACTCATGGTGGGTTTCACTCTCTAGGGCTGATATCAGGGGGAAAAAAAAGATAAGATTGCTTCTTTCGTCCAAATAACATTAGCGATTATCTTAAAAACATTAGCGGGTATTGTAGTCTCTCCGTGTAGGGTCAAAAACGATAGACTGAAAAGAAATATCTCTCAACTTCATTATACATGAGAATCAATTCAAATTAAATCAAATCAAATACTCAAGAGGGAACTTCCATTTTTCATTATGTAGATTTGTAATTATGCATAATAGCAGGAATAGATGAGGGAGAAACTAAGATGAAATAATGGATACATTTCTGGCTAAGTCTTTATCAGGAAAATCTACAAAAATAAATCAACAAATTTCCAACGATTCAGCATCAAAACGGCGAAGTAACTCGATGTTTCAAACTTTTTCCTTACCAAGGGAGGAGCCACTCTGACAAAGACTTGTTTTAGCAGATAGGCTATTTGCACAATTGAGGGGAAAATACCATGCTATTTCCCATAAAAAAGAAAGTTTATAGTCGCTTGTTTAACTCATATAAATCTACTATCATTTTAAAACGACAACTTCGTTTTCTTTCTGGCAAGATTCAAATCGCTTTTCAAAAACGGCAATTTTATAAATATCATTAAATAAAAATATAAAATAAAAACTTTTAAAGCACACACTTTCACCTTATATTAAATTTTCACTTAATATAAATTTTAAAAAGAAAATACTACACGTGCACCACACTTTTATCTTTTTTTAAATTATACTTTTTACTTTTTACTGCACTTTCTAAGGTGGAAGTGTGTGCTTTAAAAGGTTTTATTTTATATTTTTATTTTATTCTTTTAGTCTTTATTTGAAAAAAAATAGATGTTATATGATAACTATAAAACCTATAAAATAGAAGTCTGCCCAGTCGCCTACGTCTGTATCTCGGGAAAGCGTTTACAATCAACACCTCCTAGAAAGAAAGCCTCACAACTGAAACGTCATATATTGTTACATCATCATAATTCGACCATTGTTGATCGTATTTCTACCAATAAGAATCCCTAAATTTGGTCGACTTATGATGATGTAAGATCGTATTTCTACGTAGCCCACGAGAAAGACCGGCCCTGGCCAACACCACCTAAAGAGAAAGCCTGAGCGCGGAAACGTCATACATTGCTAAAACGTCATAAGTAGTCATCTTTAATCGCATCTCTACCAATAATAAGCCCTAAATTATGACTAGGTCGTAGCCCACGTGAAAGACAGGCCCTGGCGCGGAAGTCACCTGACCATCTTAGTCCTGAGTAACAATATAACTTTCATTGTTTCCAACAAGCGAAAAATTGCTGATTATTAAAATCCAAGATGGAAACAATGAAAGCTACATTGTTATTCAGCTAAGATGATCAGGTGACTTTTCCGCGCCAGGGCCTGTCTTTCACGTGGGCTACGTTATTTCTACCAATGCGGATGGATGGATGGATTTCCAGCTCGCATCTCCCCCTACCAGGAGACTAGCCGTATGGGATGAAAAGATGATGGTGAAAATAGACAAACACACACATCCATCCATGCCTTTGGCGGGATTCGAACCCGCAACTCGGTGGTTACGAGACCAAGACCTGCGCCTCAACGCTCTCGGCCACTGCGCCGGCTTCTACCAATGCATGACTTTTCAGTTGTGAGGCTTTCTTTCAAGGAGGTGTTGTTACAATACATTAGCATTGATGATCAAATTAGCAACAATTACATACAACAATTAACAATAAACAACAATACAGGCAGTCGATACGTCATGATTGCATTATAAACATATTAAATTACTTATGAATAAATGAAAGAGTAGTAAAATTAAATTTGGAATATCCCCTCCCCCATAATAAATGATTAAATATGACACAGATGTGGATTAATAATTCGCTGCAGAAGCCAGGAAAAACCAAGATTGGAAACGAAAATATTAAGCTTGGGCAAATATAACTTAATTTCTAGGAATAACCAAAGAAAGGATATTCCAGCTAAGGATAAGTTTCACAGTGGAGGCTGTTGAGTTAAACGGATAGGTTCCCCATAATCATATCTAAAAGAAAATGGGGCTAAATGGCTAAGAAGAAACTTTTACATAGAAAGCGACGAGTTTGCAACACGAACAGCAGGCAACACACAAAACGGGGGGGGGGGGGGGGTAGAAAAGTAATCAAGAGCATCGAACGGAGATAAAGATTCTTTAATTCCTATTATAAATCTCAACAAGCTTAATTAGGTTTATGTTGAAGCAAGTAAGAAAGCGGGTCGATCACGAACTACCTTTGCAGGTATTAGCAGGAATCTCCTTAATCTATTCCTTTTATTTATCTCTATGCTGCGGTATTATTGTACCAAATTTCCGAATCCCTTTTTGTCGTGCAGTGAAGCCTTATTTGAGCAATGACTTTTAATAAGGTGACCAGGCGTCCCAATTTTGCCAGGATAGTCTCGATTTTTCATCTTTTCTCTCGATATTTTGGAAGATAAATCGGGACACTTATTTGTCCCAATTTCGGTTATTCTTTCCTGCATATAAAAATTATTCCAAAATGTAACCGGAGGAGATTCCCTCCCTCGCATTCTCCTCATACCAATTCCGGCCTTTCCCAGCATCCACTGGATGTCTCGTCTCTCCTTCTCAGAGACCAATGAGTCACACGAATGCGTCAGAAATGATCCATCCGATGTATGTTTTCGTTAAAGTTCTCGTTTGTTTCGTAGAATGTAAGGAAATTAGAATACTGCAAATCGCCATAATTTTTATTTACATGCTGCTTGTGCACAAGCGACTTGCAGCAAGTTATATTACAATCTATCTATACATATAAAGAAGGATGTTTGTGGATGGGTGGGTCTGTCTGTCTGTACGTTTTTTATACAAATCTACAGTTTTATTCCGATCTTGATAAAATTTCGCATACATGACCTTCAAAGCATGAGGAAGGTCACTGTCTACCTCAGATTTCGGAAAAATAATAAATATCGATAAAAAA
>JAHWFO010068719.1:3887494-3958301 GCA_023313115.1 Rhysida immarginata | reverse complement strand
AATAATAATAATAATAATAATAATAATAATAATAATAATAATAATAATAATACAAAATTCTATATACAGGATGGGTTTCAGTGTTTAATAAGGGCCACGAAAGGGTTTCAGTGTTAGTGAACTCTAGGGTTCGCTCTGGGACCAAAAATGTACGAATCAATTTGACTTCTCAGTCTGAAAACTGCGAGTCAAATTTCACAAGATTTTAGAATCTTTTTAACTTTCATTTTTACATGCCCCCACAATCTCTATATTTAATTAAAAATTTAAAGAAGATCGCATGTGACAAAACGAAGTGAATTAAAATGTGGTGAGAAGGATATAGCTGGTGATATTTAAAATTTAGCGAGTCAATTTTGACTTGCTGGTCAAAAAATCAAGAGTCAATTTTTAGCAAAAATGCCCATTTGACGTGTAAATTGCGAGTAAGCGCGAACCTTGTAACTCCTTTATTTTTTGTTTTAAATTTACACTATCATAATATCATATACGGTACATAAGAAAATAAATTTACACAACGCATGAAAACTCATATTCCGTAAATGGAGCCCATTTTCTGGTTCGCAAAAATGTGCCCTTTTTCCTTAGTATTTCAGGTTCCACTGCTCTGATTTCGGCTCGACTATTGTTCTTAAGCTGTTTGAGTATCTGATGCTTAACATAAACTTTTTCCTTGAGACAACCTTATCAAATCTGGAATCGTAAAATCTGGAGCGCTTATGCAGTAGCGTTGCCCAGCGAGGGGGTGGGGAGGGGTCATGATGCCCCGGCCGCCAGCCTTGTACCTTTGCTGAGGCCAAAATATGAGAAGATGGGGCGAAAAATGAACACCATGACCCGAGCGCCATTTACACTCGCTTCGCCAGTTTATGTCGCAACTGCGAAAATTGCCTGAATAGTTACTTTGTGGTCGTTTCTGTGTGCGCTGTGACTCTGTCTTGTTAAACCACAAGTCAAGTTTATCTCGAACCGACTCCAACCTGTCCAGACAACCTTCGCGTTGAACTGTTCGGATCTTCTTCAACACTGTCACTTATTCTTATTAATTGGGTCGGTTAAACGTTGGAGATGCCAACGAATCCCATGACACTTATTCCACCGAGGGAATTTTGCGACAGACCCCTGGATTTACCCGGAAAGAACTTACGGGAAGTCGACTGGTTCCAAGTGGACTGCCTCAAGTGGAGAGTTTGTCTGATGAGCGCCAAAGCAACGCACTCAAATTGGTAGGCAGTTTGAGGTAGGCAGTTTCTTCCTCCAGATTACATTTGCTGCACAGAGGCACATCCTAGTAGATGTCCATCCTGTGAAGGTATTTCCGTAATAATCATGGCCTGTGAGAAAACCCAAGATTATACGTAACATCCTATTTAACCTTGGAATGTAAACAACTTCTGAAGGGGACCTGGCTCTCCATAATAATGTTACGTTCCCTTAAGACCATAAAATCAACCGTAAATCATCGTACGTACGTAAGATCTTTCAATACACATCTGTAGACAGTTAATAATGGCCAGCATCTCCGCCTGGAACACTGTGACCAAAAAAGTCCAGCCGCCGAAAGAAAAGTGTTCACGGATTGCCACAGTAAATTCGCCAGCTTCGCCATTCTGTTTGGAGCCATCCGTATAACATACAAGGGCACACATAGGGAAACGCCTACTCTGCCCTCCCTGCTCTACTACGGGGTCAATAATGACCCCGCAGAAGTACTCAGGGAGAGTCCGAACCTCCATAAAACCGGAAGGCATTTGTAAAATATGGCTGGTCATAATCTTGCTAATGAAGGTATGAGACTTCACACAAGGGAAATCTACCCATAGCCCTTGATTTCCCAGTCGATAAGAACTTCTCCTACTCCGCGGATATAAATGTCCAATGGCATCCAGAGAAAGTATGATTTCCATGGTTCTAGTCGGTGTAGATGACAGGCACCCGTGATCCCCAGACACGTTTACCTATGAAAGGAAGACAGTCTAGTTCTCACGGTCGATTGCTCAGTCTTCCGCCACCAAACTAGAACACAATGGTTGCTCAAGTCAATACACCAATAAACACCTAGGACTTTTACAAAGATACAGTCCCGCTTTAGCTTGGTTAATTTTATTATCAAGATGTAGATTCCAAGTCAATCTATGGGCAAGGGTAACCTCCAAGTATTTGACTTTCTTCGAGAGCTTGATCTTTTTATCAAACAGAGTTGGTATTTGGTTGATAGAGATGATCCCCCTTCTTCCAATAAATGGCATAAATAGAAGACAATGCCATCCGCATATCCTTGGGCATAGATACCACGATCATTAAGTTGGTAAATGAGGTCATTTATAACCAGGTTTCCAGAGCAGGAGGGAAAGAATACCACCCTGTGGATAGCCCTGTGGATGGTCGAGCCTCAATGTCATCCCGCAACATATGGGAGACAATAATTCTGTTCACCAAAAAGACTTGTATCCAGTTGTGTAACAGTGGAACAATTGCTCTCAAGCTTAAAGCACTAGCAATAGGAAGTGTTATCAAACGCTCTCTCGATATCAAGAAAAGCTGCAAAGGAATTTCTTTGTGTTCCAATTTTTTTTCTATCTTAACCACTAGGTGGTATAGTGCCACTTCCGTGGATTTGCCAGGTTGATAGGCAAATTAATTAACATGAATGTGTCTAGTAAATCCCACCGTTGCTCTAATCTGCTTATCAATAATCTTTTCCGGGCATTTAAGCACGAAATGTGATAGACTAATCGTCCGAAAACTTTTGGTTAGGTATTAGCAGCGTTTGCCAGGTTTCGTCAGAAAAATTACATTGACCTTCCTCCAGGCATACCCTAGGGACAAGCTGGTCCTAAAGATTAAACACACGATCGGTGAGACAATGTCTGATGCTTGCTGCAGCAGAATAGGGACAATCTCATCCGGTCCAGGGCACTTGTATGGTTCAAAAGAATTGATTGCCCATGCAATACTTTACAGTGTGATCACTTCCTTGGCAGTAGCCCTTGCCATATGACCAATATAATCAGGATCTGACTGGTACTCCGTATCTGTCCCCGGGAAATGAGTTTCGACAAGAGTTTTTAGGACCTCTTTGCTGTTTCTGGTGTAATCACCATTTGCTTTTTTGAGAGTACCCAAAATTATTGGTTTATCTCTTAAGAATTTTGTTGAGTCTAGCTCCTTCAGCAGTCTTTTGGACTGTTTCACAAACTTCCTCCAAGAATTAGGTTTAGATGTTCTTACAGCTTTGTTGTACAGCGAGTGTATGCTTATAGCATTGCCATTCGTTGTTGTTGTTTTTTTGTTTTTTGTTTTTTGTTTCTAAAAAGCTTCCTTATTTTGCGCCTTTGCTTAGAAAAATCATTATTCCACCAAACACTGGTGTTTTACTTTTTTTCCTAAGCAATGGGCTACAGATGAGGATTTTTGGAGCATATCCTCAGCAAACTTCTTTGCGCTTCGGACGGTCATCTGGCTTCAGTTCATGCATCATCTGGATTTTGTAGGGTGTAAGACGAAGACGAAGGCGGTGCTTCACTATTTTATGTACGGATGTCATTGGCATATCCAGTTGACGAGCCGCTTGGCGAAGTGATTTACTCGAACGCCTCACTGACCTTTTCTCTGTGGTGTCGCTGAAGGTCTACCAGCACCTTTTTTGTGTAACAGGCTGCCTGTGCTTAAAAATTTTTCGTGCCATAGCTTAATTGACTCATGATTTGGAGGATCCTTTTTAAAGTTTGTTTTGAACATTCTCTGAACTGTAGTCATTGACTTAAATTCCGTTAGCCATAACACGCATTGTGCTTTTTCTTGAACACTCGCCATTGTTTACTGCCGTCTTGCGAAATTCATTACATAAATTGCTTTATTTCATACAAATGTCATGACTGATGGCAAATGTTGATGTTGCTATATAGCAATATTATCGATAAAGGGTTAAAACGTTAATCATTAAGGCAAGCATCATAGCTTTCGAAAAAGACAGGCCCTGGCAGTGAAAAGTTACTTGATCTTCTTAGTCGAAGCAACAATGTAACCTCCATTTTTTCTAACAAACGTAAAAATACTGATTGCTAAAATCCAAGATGGAAACAATGAAGATTACATTGTTGCTTGGATTAAGATGGCGAGGTGACTTTTCAGTGCCGGGCCTGTCCGTAACAACACCTCCTAGAAAGAAACCAAACAACTGAAACGTCCTACATTGTTACATCATCATAAGTCGACCAAAGTTAATGCTTATTATTGGTAGAAATACGATTCACAATGGTCGAAATAGGATGATGTAACAATGTATGACGTTTCTGTTGTTTGGCTTTCTTTCTAGGAGGTGTTGTCCGTAATCATCGAAAGAGAAGGCCTCCGCAATGAATGATCCTGACCTGGTTTCTGGCGTCCGGTTTCAATTTATGAATGGCTCGTTCCACGTCGATTGCGATGTCCGTGATGTCCTTCAAATGGTAGGTATCCTGAGACAAAAATAATTTATTGGATCTTCCCACTAATTTCAAGAGTAATTTTGGCTACAACCAAGTCCCTGGAGCAAAGTTGGTACATTGGCAGCGCCTTGATATTATTCTTGATCAATAGACAAGCGCAAGGAGAAAGTCAGGAGTCATCATAAGTTAGCTTGCCTCCACAATTAGTCAATCCTTAATAGATAGCATCCTTGTATATCCAAAGTTCCTGAATTAGAGCAATGTAAATGTCCTCAGCCTGGAAGACTCCATTGAGGTTGTCAGTTGTCAGTTTCTTATGTAGAAGGTTCTCTTGTAAGCATCTCAACATCTGACGACATGTCTACAAAGGTTGACTCAATCGTGGTCATTTCTACCAGGTTAAAATCTTCCTTTGATTCCTGGTCCCATATAGGCTCCCCCCGGTTCTTTTTAGTTTGTTGGTTTTATCCTCGCCTGAGATCACTAGCTCAGCTTGTGGATCCCAAGGTTTTGGATACCCAACATTAGTTGCAGTGGTTGATTCAATTTTGGTCATTTCCACCAATTTGAAATCTTCCATAAGTTCCTGGTTCCATACAGGATCCCCAGGAGAAAGTTTTAAAATCAGGTTTTTATCCATAGTTATGGATTAAGTTGCAGCTAGTCCATAGATAGTCCATCCTGGGAGTGCCTGCATGCCGAGATAAGGTATCCAGGAGGCTCCGTTTGAGACACTTTAACCGAAATGCCATTCACCCCTCACTACGGATCGCGTAACACCTTGGGTTCGGGCAGTGGCGTAGCGAGGGTAAATGGCCTGGGACATATTATCCATTTTTTCGCCCCGTGTTACCGTATTTTGTGGTCGCGTCCCCCCCCCCCTCCCCACGTCAGCTTTTTTCAGGGACTTACCACCCTGTGTTCAAGTTTTGTTTTATTCCAGGGTCTTGTGTCTCGTCCTTCTTTTCTTCTACATCCAGGGCCGTACCCAGGGGGATGCTGAGGGGGCTGCAGCCCCCCCCCCCCCCCAAAATACACGCGGTGCCACTTTTGGGGTATGTTTCATGCCCCCCCCCCCCCCAACAAGCCTGTCTACATCTGCCACGTAAAAGTACGTCACAAAGATGAAAAAAAAATTGCTAAAAAGATAAAGTAATTATTTTTTCTTTTTAAAATACTTAAATTGAGTATATATTCACGAGTAAATGACAATAGACTAATATATTCCTAATTTGCTCTTGATATATTCACAAGAGAAAACGAAGATTTTTTCCCATTCATTGTGGCATCTAGCGAGAGGTTCCAATGGCACTTTTCCATATCCACTGACTCTGCACTTTTATTAGAGGCACTCTACTTTTATGCATTCATTGTGACATCTAGCGAGAGGTTTAATGAAGTTTTCCTGCAAAGGTGCATCACTGGCCAGCTATCATTGATCTCGTTGAATATAGAAACCTTCTTAGTGTGGAGACGGGAGCCATTTTCGACGTTTGTCGGGGTAAGATATAAATATAAACGTAATTTAAATGGATAAAACATTATTGCATAAATATTTTTTCCGTCATCATGTACCTCTTATTATTCGGTCAATGCCTAACCGACGTCGAAATAAAAAAAATGCCGAGTTTCTTTTTCAAGATCCCCTGTTAAAACTGAATAATATAAAGGAAAAAAAAATTCAATGCTAGTATTTACGGGAGTAGTGGTATATGACACTCGCTACTCGAGAATTAATATTTATGGGGATAATGTGCATATACGATACTGTGCAAACAACACACAACGTACACTTGCTAGGTCTGGGAAAAAATGAGCTATTAGCGTTTGAATTTTTTTATTTTGGCCTTGTTTTCAAAATGGCAATCATGTAATCGCAACCTTTTCAGTATTAAAAAGTTATGCGATGCAAATATCAATATCAAAAAATCCATAACTATTTTCGTTAACTTTTGGTTGTTTGTGTAGCAGCTTTAACGCCCACATACTATTTTCTTCCTTCTCCTATCTAATACTTTTGTATTTAACAGCTTTGTGAATATTGTTCGAAAAATAAGTAATGGGTTTACGAATTATCTCATTATTAAGGTTTTGTTATTATGAGCAGCTTACATATGTTTCTAGGTAACGCGTGTAGGAGGCAATTAAAAATAGCATTGTTTTGCCTGGCTTAAATGACGCTAAAAAGGATCAGCACTTATTTTGTTGTTTTTCATTTGAATTTTTTGGATTTAATGTATATTGATTTGGTGCAAAAACAAACTAAAAAATAATAATAATAATAATTTATATTACCTTTTGAAGTTATAAGTTATTGTTATTATATCGAAAGTACCATTTTCAGTTGTTTAGTTTATATCGACTAGGCAGTACTGCCCTTAGTATTAAACACAATTACGATTAATAAATTAAATGGAAAGATTCTTCCATGACCCATCTGAATTTGAATTACATTCATAGAACATACTTTAATAATAGCAGGGGGCCTTGTTTATCAACTTAATTATAAAATAATAATTTTGTTCCTTTTAATTCCATTTTGACCTTTTAGATTTACAGATTCTATGCATATATTTACAGTTTTTACAAATTGGTTTCATACAATTTTAAATACACTGTAGATTTAATACGATGTTAAATGAATTTAATACGATTTTAAATAAATATAAAGTGTGTATACATCATTATTTATTTGGACGTATTGAACCAACGTGCTTTCCTCTTCATTTGTTAATTTCCTAACTCGTCCTCCGCGATGTTGTTTGTGTGTGTGGTTCATTTTTAGAAATTTTCTAGCTATACTGGATACTGTTCCTTTAGTAATTTTAATATCTGAGCTATCTGTCATTTGAAAAAAATATAATGAATAAAAGTAAACTTATTTTTTAACCTTTATTGATTTATTAGACTGAAAAAAATTTACTCGAGCAAATGTAAAGCATTCTATCGTAATTATTTCTATGATTCTTTCTCTCTGGTCATCGGAAATTTTTTCTCTACTGGTCGCGTTTGCTTTTTTGAGATGTTGTGGCTTGAATTTCCTTAGGAGTTGACTGTGTTTCAACATTGGAATTATTTTCAACATTTAATTCATTTTCTCAAGTTTCTCCAGTGGAATCGGAATCACAAATAAACCCACTGTTGCTTAAATGTACTAAATTTTTTGTGCATTCATACTTTTCATCTATTTCATCCGATTTTACAAACGAGAAATATAACTCGTTTGCTTTGGAAATGTTTGTTGTTAGGTGAAGCATTTTTACAATCAGGTAAAATAGCCATAAAAATTATCACTAGGTGGATAATAATATAAATTTATAAAATTTAAATATAGTTTTAGTAATAAATTTAAAAAATTTATTTTTAGATTATTTAGTAATTAAACTTTATTTACACACATTTTATTTATTTTAAATCGATTGAAAAATGTATTAAATCTATTTGAAAGCGTATAAAATTCAATTGAAAGCGTATTAAATTCATTAAAATCATATTAAATCTATTTAAAACTTTATGAAATCCATTTAAAATTGTATTAAACCAATTTGTAAAATCTGTATTTATTCTGTTGATCATCATCTCTTTATTTAATTTGTATTGCTTTTCTATAGATTGCAGGAAAATTCTATCATAGGCAAATTGCATGTTGTAATCTTTCTTCTTAATAATTGTTCTGCATTTCTCTTTAAGTATTCTTAACTTTAAAAGCAAATGCTAGGAACTTTTAACTAACTCGTAAGTGGAATAATAATCTAACAAAGTAAACACAGTGCCATAAATTCATAAATAGCACATTATAAAATTAACATACAACAGTTAATTATCGTTTTTATTTCTTTGGTGTTTTATTTTAATTTTTTTTTTTTTTTTGAGATATTAGTTTTAATTCTTGAAAATTGCAATTTAATCTCAACGTATTGTTAGCTTAACCCGTTTGCTGCGTAAAGCGGATATATCCACACAAAATTTCATTACTTTTACCTGCGAAAATCTGATTCATCCCATATGGTTTAAAAAACTTCTTGTTATGGTGCTAAAAGTGGATAATTCCATCCTCTCAGGAATGAAATGAAATTATGCATTGAAAGGGTTAAACAAACATACAGTTAATGTATGAGATCGAGTCACATGGCAATGAGCCAACTCACCCTATGTCACAATGCTTTCGTCCTGTAACAGTGACGCTTGTTTACATAGTAAAATCATATCGTTTGGGTCTAAGTCACATGCAGTCGTGAAGTTGAGTGATCATGAATTGAATCTGCGGCAGATAAATCACACGTGTGTGTTGTGATGAATGCTCCAAAAATTGAACAACTGATCGAATTTGCTGAATCTCGGTAGACAGTCGACGCTGAATGTCATTGTGCCATACATGGGTGTTTGTGTGGTCCATCAAAAACAAACGGTTTGGAATGTTGTTGCAAGCCATCATCACTGCTTTTGAGATCATAAAATGTGTGACGGGACAATGTGAAACAGTGGAAACCATGGTGGTTTCTTGAACACCATGAATTCCTAACAGAAAAGTAAAAAAAAGTGGGAAAAGTTAGATTCATGTACATAGCCTTTACAGGAAAGAGGAGAATTGGGGGGGGGGGGGGAGCATTTGTTAATTTATTCAAAATGGTGGCATGCAAAGCGGTTTATATCTCCATCTAAGTTAATTTTCTCGATATTATTCGGTGATATTTACAAATATCCAAAGATAAATAATTTTTTAAGGATGATTACTGTTAACTACATATTAATTTAATAAAATTTAAGTGGAATATAATAACGTTTTGTTTGTTATTCAATCCCGGTAGTTTTAGCTGGGCTTGCATAAAGGTCCTAGATTTTTCAGTCAAAATTGGGTACAATTTTGCGACCTATATCCCAAAAATATATAGTATTTTTTTTTCAAAATCATTTATATTGCTTTTTTTTATTATTATTTATTTTTATGTTTGTTATAGAATTTACTTTAAAAAATTAAAAATGGAATTATTACTGTGGAGCATTATTTTTTCTTTTGTGTCAGAAAGAAATTTCACTTCAATAAAAATAAAATTGCATTATAATAGTAAATATTTTGTTACTTCAGAGAGCTATTTTGTTGAAAGTAAATCCACTCTAACCTACATTCATTCTAACAGAAGAGCATTGTGCAATTTCTTGAGATTTTAAAAACAGTTCTTAATTTTGGGGTTTAGGAAATAGGTCTGTGACAGAATCTAAAAGGACAAAAACACTTTTCCACAATAAAGTAAACATTTTAATATCCATGTATGTATATTTCATCAATGATGCTACTGTCATCAGCTTACAATTTCAGAAAATGTCAGTTTAAGTTTGTATGCTCTCTATAATTATTTTAGGCCACATCTGTAAAGCCACCATAGGGCAACTACACGCAACTATTTGTGCTCCAACTTGTCTCAAAAATGACCGTGGGAAGTGTATGATCAAAATGAGGATGCGTGAAGAAGTGGCGACGTGTTGCTATTATCCTTCTTAAAATCACGGACTTACTAGATATTTAGCAGTCCATTCTGTCACATTTTCTTTTTTCTTAAACTCAATTCCTATTTCCACTTCCATAAGTACTAATCCCAATTTCGCCCAAGATTACCTGGAAAATGCAAGGACAGTGTAAACATGTTTTATAAGATTCACTTCTGGATTTTTTCCGGCCCACTCTAACCACTGTATAGCTTCGCTTTCAAGAAATTCATTGACCAGGTGGCCTTAAGGGATCAGCATTATATTATCGTCCATAAAAATGAACTGTGGACCAAGGACTCTTCTGAAAAGCCTAACATAAAGCTTCAAGTTATTGTCCTGTAACAACAATTAGTCATGGTGTATCACCATGTTAATGCTGGTTGAATATGAAATTACAAGTTCACTACTATCATGTTGATCAGTTGGATGGGAGAAGTTGAGTTTCTGGCTCTCCAGATGCTAACATATTTAGAGTTTGAACAGAACTGGATACAATGTATATATATTCGTCCCTGAAGAGGACATTGGCCCATTTAGCTCGAGTCCAGGGCTGATGCATCTGCATTACCTAAAATGGTCACATCTTTGTGCAGGGATGAGTGGGATGCAGACCATCAGTCTTCTTGCATACAGCCAAGTCATCTTTTACACTGTTTGCTTAAGTGTTGTGGTTTCTGTGGCAATAGGCCATTTCAGATTTGGTTGTCTCACTTGGATTCCCTACTTGTCTTCCTATTGTGTTGTGGCTCTTGGGTGTCTTTGCTCTAGTCTTCTGTCTATTTTTCCAGTTTCTGTCTGGAAACATTCTACTACCTTGGTAATCTTGGTCTGAGATTAACGTGATTCCAATCTTCTGATTACCCTCTGCTCTAAAGAGCTGTCCAACAAACATTTGTGTTGTTTCACTTTCAGGATAAACTCCAACTATATTTACTGAAATGCTCAATGTCTGGAGACTAGATGATGCCGTCTTCATTATATCAAAGATAATTCAACATAAATCAGAATTATTTTTTACTTGCTGTGAGGTGAACGGAGAGAAGCGTGACTTCTGAGCATTATAGATATGGATGCCTGGTGGGAAGTCTACCTGTATGACATCTAACACTACTGCTTCTTTAGAGCAAGAGGTTCACAAGAGAGAACATAAAACTGTCCGAAATTTTGAGAAGGCTTAAAGTACAGTTCAGGGACAACACCCTTACGAAGACACAAATTGCAAATGAAGATCACCGACGTCGCCCGAGGACTAGCATTACTGAGGAGAATAATTGTTGGCCACCTTCTTGAGGATGACTGTTGATTAACATTTCTGAAATTGCTTCCGAGGACAGAATAGCTACGACAGTGCTCAGGCAATCTTTACTAAAGATCTGCGTCATGACAATATCTAGTTCCATATGGTTGTCCAAACTCAACAAGAAATTGAGGATTTGTTCTCGACTACGCTGGAATAACATCCCTATGGTCCAGACTTATCGCCCGGTGATTATCATTTGTTTGGCCAACAAATGAAACATTTGGAGGACAGATTTGACGACGATGTTGTTATCGAAGCACAGCTGGCTGGTGTCACAACCACCTTCATTTTACGACAGCAGGGTTCAAAAGACTACCTCTCCAGCGGGAAAAATGCGTTTCTAAGTCAGAAAATTATATAGGAAAAACTACTTATTAAATTTGTTCAGTAGAGCGTTGATTATCTGAGCCAATTAAAACCAAGGTGGTTTGAAAAATTGATTTGTTTGGATATTCAAACATGTATACATCTGTTCTAGTTTTTCATGAAAACCATAAGAAAAGAGCATAGATATATTGTAGGCATAAAAATTTTCAAAGGTAATTTGTTATAGGAGCAGTAAATAAAAAGGAAAATAAATGAAAAGACGGAGCTAATGGGTAAACAATTTTGTTTTAAGTGTATAATATAGTAAGCTGAGGAAAATTTTTATCAGTTTGGATAATTGACACTGCTATATTTTTATGATGCTTCAGTAAATTGAGAAAAAAAAATTATTCTATTTATGTTTGATTTATCCTTGTATTTTTATCTGCACTATAGTTTGACCAACCCCAACTTTGATCTAACTCATATTGATCAGTCACATCACCATGTATAATTATAAGAAAGTAGTTTTGTTGCTTAGCAATGAGCCCACAATATAAACAAATGATGACAAATGTCAAGCACATACATGTAAACAAACAAGTGTCTCATTAGAGGCACTTTAATCCAAATGACGGCATCAAAAACCTTATTGTGTATTCTAATCAATGTTTAGAGTCATTTCTGGACTAAATTTGCAAAAGAAGTGCCTCTCTGTCACAACATCACAAGGTGGAAGAAACTGTTTGAAAAGATGGGCTGCTTATGCAAGAGAAAAAACACAGGACACCCACCTATTATCAACGAAATGGAAATCATTTGTGCCACTTACTCACGAAACCCCAGCAAGTTAACTTATTGTCCCAGCAGAGAAGCTAAGGTATCAAAAGCAATCGTGTGGTGCGATGCAAGCATCTAGCAGTTCAATCCTTATAAATTTGACATTGTACAGATGCTAAATATTACCAGTAGACCACTACGTGGATTTTCTACAAGAATTAGTAATCGTGGCTAGAAGTGGATAGTTTTGTGGACAGATTCGTATTTAATGATGCACACTGTTTCATTTATATGACAAAGTTAAAAGGCATAATCTGAGATTTTGAGCATGGGGAATCCGCATGCCACACTGCAACATAAACACGATTCTCTAAAGATAAACGTTTCTGCACTATAACCAATTGCAGTATGATTGGGCCCTTCTTCTTTGCACAGTCCACTGTTACCGAGTTCATCTACTTCAACATGCTGTCCGAGTGATATCACTGCATTCGGAAGAAGAATTACTTAACCTCATTTTGCAGCAAGATGGTGCTACTTAGCCACATTGTCATAAACACGTACACAGTTGCTTTAACCAGCCTCTTTCAAAACAGTAGATTGGCCATGCTAGATCGAATGTTGTCTCCCCCCACCTTCCCCCAGGTCAACTAACTTAGCTCCTTACGATATTTTTCCTTTGGGGGTATGTGAAGAGCAAGATGTACTCCAATTCCACAGGACTTATACTGATTAAAGCAGTGGATAGGCAAAGCGGTCAAATCGTTTAGTCAAGCTATGTTGGCACCTGTGTGGCAAAAACTGAACTGTTGTCTGAATGTCTGCTATAAGGGTACCCATCTATGAATGTCCATAGAAACTTGGAGAGTTAACCTTTCATGTTATTTTGTTTTTTGTGAAATAAATTCATTATAGCAGCTGTTGGTAGCTGATAGCTTAGGATCACTTATATTTGTGTTTACTAGTAGCTTCAAAAAGTTCTTGGAATTAATTTTTATTTCTGCACACAGAAAAAATATAAACATTTAAACAACACTTGCTTCAAAATACTGTCCTTGGGCAGTAACACACTTCTGCCAACGTCTGTATAATGCTTGGAAACACTCTGCGAAGCCAGTTTGCGGAACGGCGCGAAGTGCAGATATCGCAGCAGCATTTGTCTCTACACTTTGTCATCTGTCTTCTCGCACGATGTTGCTCCCAAGATTAATTGTGGATGGATTGATTGAAGTTGATGGATGGCCACTCCGATGGTCATCTTTGATATTCGAACGTTGTTCCGTAACTGACATTTTACGTATCTAAATCAGAATGCGATGCATACCAGTTAACAGACTGCCTGTGCACCGCAGCAATCCATTTAAATCACGTCAAAACATGTTCGGGCGTGATCTGCGAATGGTAACAATGCGGGGAAGCCTCGCTTGCTCACACACACTACCTTAATTTCACAGCATATCACTGTTCCGGGAACTTTTTGAAGCTACTAGTATTTGTATAAAGGATGAGAGGTTGTAATACTAAATCTCTTGTAGTGTTGCATGGCTTTTCACAGAAACATACAATTGTTAATATTCTGTATAAGCAAGTTTTCAAAATGTTTTAAGTGGTTTTCAAGGCTCTAATTCTCGAAAATTTCCTCTTCATTCATTGTTTTAACTTATAATAAAACTTTCATCAAAGGGCCTTGAATTCTTTTCAGAATTTTATTGATTAACCATTTTCATTCAACCCTTCCAGCATTTAGGTCTTGATTATCTTTTAAAGCTCGACAGAACCTATTATTATTATTTGAGTATAAAAGTTAAAAATAGCATTCTAAATAAAAATATTCTAAGGCTCCTCTTAGGAAAATCTAAAGAGATATAGTGAAGATTGGAAATGGGATTGAAAGGAGTTTTTTCCATTCTCTACCTATTGGATATTAATAATTAAATATATGAAATAGTAAAGAGAATTCTTTGTCCTGGATTCTTTCTTTAATAATCTTTACTATTTTCTACATATTTATAATAACGATATTTACTCAAATTTAGAACACCTGGGATTTAACAGGTTCAGTATACATGTGTTTATCGTGTAGTAATTGTGTTTGAGTGTTTAATTGTAGACACAATTCTTATTGTGTCTGTTTGACTGAAGATTATTTCCTTAATATAAATTGTATTATCAAGTGTGTTTTCAATATAAATTATGACGGTTGTTCGATAAGTCCATGCAAAATGAAGATGATATATTTTTTTGGAATATTTAATTTTTTAACATAACCTCCTTTGAGGTTTATACAACGATGCTCGAGGATGCTTGATTTTTTGATCCTGTTCATATAGTATAATTTATCCAACTCTTCAAAGTAGGCAGTTGTTTTGGCAATTGTCTCATCATTTGATGGGAATGTCTTAATTATCAGCCAATAGTCTAAGGGAGCCAAATCTAAAAAGTTGGGGGGATGCAAAACGACTTTGTAGTGTAAATTGAACAATTTTGCAATCTTTTCACAAATTGATGCTTTCTGTTTGGTGTGAGCAAATGTGACTGACAGTTTAGATAGCTTTCTCATGTTCATGTAAAATATTATGTATGTGATCATTTAAGATTCCTATAGCCTGTGTGTTGATGTGGGATATTTTTCTTGACATGGCTTGAAACCCTTGCATGTGGTTGAAGGCAATTTGAACTCTGAAGACTAAAAGGTTTATTTTTGACAATCGAGTGCGTATAACACTGTGGGCAATTTTTGGTGATGAAAATCGTTACTTTCAAGATGATAATGCATATGTCATATTTCCATCAGGCAATGGCACACACACAATATCAGTTGCCTTCATTCATGAATGTCAAGTGCCTGCTGTGGCTCACGCAGAGCCCTAATCCAACCCAATCAAACATTTATGGGATGAGTTGGAGCTTCAATGAGAGCCAGGGAACTACGTCCAAAATCCACTGCTGACACATCAAGGATGGACCCAAATACCGGAAGCTGTATAGCGGAAAGTATGCCCAGTAGGCTAACTGACATAATTTCAGCACACGGAAGTCCAACAATATATAACATAATATTAAATATCACTTTTCCCATATCTGTGTAGTGTCCCTTCCATTATTGTATGCTTGTGTACATTAGCAAAATAAATCATTTCTATATTTAATTCTGAACCGTCACTGGTAATTATCCTCCGATTACCTTATATTCGTTGCATTCCACTACAGTATTGTCATCTGTGGTTTGCATATCTGCATCAAATTTTTTGCATACCTCCCCGTTCGTACGCAATGGGAAATTCGCGTATCTGCGGTTTGTCCAGATCCATTTTCATCGGGGTTCTACTTTTCGCATTATGTATTTTAAGGAATTGCCCTCTGTTCATGTGGGAAAATGTATTCAATACAAACCAACAGTACAAGTGACATTTTATAAATATTCTGTTTGCAAACATGTACATTGACACAGCTTACCATGGCTTCTAAAAAGTAAAGCAGTGACAATCTACTTCGTACAAAACAAAGAAGAAAGTGTTTGTCACTTGAATACAAGTTGAAGTTCTAGGGCCATTTCACTATCAACTTTCTCTTCAGAAAGAGAAGAGACTTCAACTCAAAATCAAGTTTTTGGTAGTTTTGCACGCAAAAAACATACAAGAGTTCTTTTTTCCTTGATTGTTCCTCTACTTTGCGTGCTATTTTGCCTTTTTTGCAGAGGCTTCTCAACTGACAAGGGAAGCAAAATTGAGACTACAATTGAATGGATTCTCAAGTTTCTAAACAAACTTAATTTTTTAAAATATATTATTAAAATTAGCTAATTGCCTTACAGTAAAAAAAAAAAAAAAAAAGTTTATCGTAATTAATAACCATTTCCTTAATTTATTGTTTCATTTTATTAATTAATTCGGTAATCTTCATAATTTTTCCGGGACTGGTGTCATGTGAAACAAGGGCAAGGCTGTAGAGTGATACGTTGCCTTGGTGAGGGGATACATCAGGTTGTTGCAAAAGTTTCTTCCGATTCTAGAACCCATGCCCAAGAAGGGCTCATTTCCAAGGGGGGTGTTCATATGTTTTCAAACAAATTATTGCATTCGATTCCTGAATATCTTTGCTATATTATATCCAAGAATCAACTTTCTGACTATACATCTGTGAGTGCCATCAACGGTCTGAAATGGATCTTTCACGCGAGCATATTCGAGCAATAATCTTCTACGAGTATTCTGGAAAGATCAGTGCTGCGCAATGTCACCGAAACATTTGGCAACGTTTAGGTGATGGCACTGTTATTTTACATACGATAGAAGAATAGTATCGCCGGTTCAGACGCGGAGATAGCACTCTTCAAGATGCACCTCTCTGGTCGGCCAATCATGATTTCAGATGGTGATCTACGCCAAGAAATTGATGAAGATCACAATGTAACAACGAGGGAACTCTCAGAACAGTTCAAGGTTCACTTTTCAACCATTGCCTGGCATCTGCATGAGCTGAATCTGTCATTCAAGTTCAATCGTTTTTGTGTTGGAATAAAAATCCGGAAAAAACTTTTGCAACAACCTGATATATTGCGGTGCTTTATAATTTTAAATAAAAATAATATTTATGGATGCTTACCTCGTAAATTATTTAGAGACAAAAATATCGTACTGCCGTAAACGAATTTGCTTCCCCTCTTCCATCATGTTTTTTCAACTTTCACTTCTGGAGCATTGCCGCCACCTTGCAATGCATCGTCTCCAAAAAAATGCTTGCGTGCAAACAGAGTTCTCTCCTGTACTTTCCTTGTGAGTGCTCAGCAACAATACAGTCACATTGTTGTAACCAAATGTTACTCATCTCAACAATATAAATCCATGGTTGCTAAAGACTCAGCTGAGAAGACTCTCTTGAAAAAGTAGATAATAAACTGGCTCCTAGACATGTTGACTGAGGGAAAGACCAAGACTGATGTCTGCTGAATATTTGGAATTAACGAATCCACTAGTCACAAAAGAAAAATGAAGAGGCTCTCATGTAGCCAAAACAAATTGCCAAAAACTGTAGACAAAGTACTAAATGAGAGAAGAAAACAAGTGAAAATACTAATCCACAAAAATAACTTTTAATTACACGTATGTACATTTTGAGAACCGTGTTCTCCTCATCAGTGTGTACAACACGGGAACCGAAGTAATTACAAAAAGCAAAGGACCTCTACAAATACAGGGTGACCCAAACTTATCCAGCATAATTGTTTAGGAACATTGTATGGTTCAAATGGAACAATAAGCGTCCTATAAACATTACATATAGTTTTGATCCTGTGTGAGATAATGGCGTTTGTCTATTTTCTTTTATTTAGAGTCTTTTCCTAGAAAAAATGTAGGTTTACCTATTTATTCTTAAATGTACTCTTCCTGTTTTGCATATGCCAAACAGGAAGAGGAATCGTCGTACTTGTAACATGCGTGAGAAGTATTTCATTGACTTGGCGGTTGATTTGAGCAGTTGCTCATATTGTGCAACACAATGTCAAAGTTCATTATGCCGTTTGTTTTCACAAATGAAGAATATGCGGACATTCATTTTTACTATGGGCTTGCTGCTGCTAACACTGCAGAAGCCAGCAGGTTTTACGCGGATGCATTTCCTCATAGGCGCCATCCACTTCAGGAGGTGTTTTCGAGGGTATACCGAGTTCTAAGGGAGACAGGATTGTTAAGACGAGGAAGAGATTAACAGGCCCATCATGTTCTGCGTAGAGAAGATATCGTTCTCGACCATTTTGACAACGATCCCTCCACAAGTGTGCGAAGAGCTTTTATTTATTTGCTTTAACAACTCTACAAACATCGATATCTCACACACGATCGAAACTAAATGTAATGTTTATAAGACATTTTTTGTTCCATTTGAACCATACAATGTTCCTAAACAATTATGCTGGATAAGTTTTGGGTCACCCTGTATACATTGGTGAGCAATATTTTACACCAATGGGGGGGGGGGGGGACTATAAGTCTTACGGAGATAATAATAACAAATAACAATAATTTCAGACAGGGCCAATAAGGAAAGAGTAAATTAATTCAAAGGGAAGTCATAGGCAAAGCCTAAGCCTCTTCTCTTACTAGGAAGTGGTTGGTTAACCTCATCCAGTTATTGACCAGTAGGGGGCCAGTATCGTTGTTCAAAAGTTTGTTTGAATCTTTCTTGTTAAATATTTCTAAGGATTCAAGAAAATTTAATAATTTTGGGTCATTAGTAGGGTATAATATTTTTACCAAACTCAGGTCGTAATGATGTCCATGGTTGAGGATGTGGTCAGCAAACATTGACTGTCCATGTCTCACATTTAAAATACAAGTTATGTGCTCTTTAATTCTGGTTTTCACACTTCGACGGGATTGTCCAAAATAATAGCACTCACCAGTTTTGCACAAGATCTTGTAGACACCAGATTGTTCTATGACTGGGATTAAGTCTTTGCTTTCACACCAGATATGTAATCTTCTGATTATATTCCGATTTCTGTAGGCAACTTGAAATCCAAAATCAGTGAATATCTTCTTCAATCCTTTGTTCAATACGGTATTACTAGATACTTCTTTTTATCCTCGATAGTTTCTAAAGTAGCTGATTGTTTTGAGGCTCTAATGATAAAAATAAATAACATTCGCCTTTTGCTGACAATTTCACATCCCCTAACTCCTGTATTCTCATACGGCTTTGGCCCTGTTATCCACAAATTCAGTATACGAGGGACCAAGCCCTTGTGGATAACGAGGGATTACTGAATAGCAGTTGGGATTGAAATTTTCCATATCCTATCTATTCACATGATCAAGGTTATTCTGAAGGAATTATGAAATTTCCCTTAAGTGACTTTCATAACATAATAAAATAAAGTGCTGATGATTCTTCCATCATCAGTAAACATGCCAAAAGACAACTGCTTTTCCACAACCAAGATTTATTGACCATGAATGTGCATTTCGAACTCAGAGTTCATTTTTCAACATAACTCTACATGAGTCTTTTTCAACACGAATTCTTTTTTCAACAAGAGTCATGTTGAAAAATGAACTCTTAGAGTTCAAAATGTATATTAATGGTCTTTTGGTTGTGGAAAAGCAGTTGGGTCTTTTGGCGTGTTTACTGAAGTAAGATCCATAGTTGAAGGTAATCTTTTTATTATTTCCATCATCAGATAGAATCATTGTATGTTTATTTCCAAGAGTTGTCCCTCCATAAGTCTGCAATCCCTGTTCCATGGTCTTAAGGTAATATTGACTTAAGGATTTTCCCAACTTACGTAATTCCAAAATGGAAGACACTAAATGGAGAGCTTCCTTCTTGCCATGTTTTCAAAAAGTATTTCAAAACTTTTTTTCTCTTTTAAAAATTTGAGATGCAGCAGACTGGTGAATAAAAGACAGTTTTTATAGGCTTAGGCAGTATTTTATAGGCCTAACCTTCGATTAGATTTGTTCCCTATGTAGTTTTTTAATTTTTTTTTTTTTTTTTTTGAGGCATAGGAGGTCATCAGACATACACGAAGCCTTAATATCTGCTATAGCAGAACTGAAATTTTCTAAAAACCATGCAAATTTCGATGGATGGCCTCAATGTCAAATGTCATCAAAGAATATATAATGGTCATACAAATGAAAACGAAAATTTGTGTGGGGAAAAAAAAAGACGACGTGTAGGATCGTAAGTTTTTGTTTTCAATAATTGAGAAACCCCACGTGCAAATTGAACAATAGGTTGTAAGTGTTGCATCACGTGAGAAAGAACGATAGTTCGCGCTTTGAAGCTCTGCGAGTGATCGCTTCGTCCAAACAAGCGATCGCAAACAAAGTCAAATTGCGAAAATATCAAAAGCAATCACAAACAGCACGGGGAAGGTGATGTTGACCATGTCTTTTGATTGCAAAGGCCCGATTTTACTGGACTTTATTGAAAAAGGCACCACAGTTAACGCAGCACGATATGGGGAAACATTGAAGGCACTGCGCGCAGCCATCAATTGCAAGCGTCCTGGACTTTTTACAGAAGGAGTGCTTCTTCTCCACGACAATGCGTGACCTCACACCTCGAAAGCAACAGTAGACCTCATCAAAAAGTTCAACTGGGAAGCAATGCAGCATCCACCTTACAGCTGACTTATCCCCATGTGACTTTCACGTGTTTGGGGATCTCAAGAAACATCTGAAAGGCCACAGGTTTCAGTCGGACGATGAAGTGAAGGAAGAGGTTTTGGAATGGTTCCACACACAACTGAAAAACTTCACATGGGATAAATGCCTTAACACATTTGGAGAGTATTTTTAAATTCCTTGCATACACTTTGGATAAAAAAAAATAATTTTCGATTTCATTTGTACGACCCTTATAGCATGTTACAAGAATATAATCTCGAGGAATATAACAGAAACTTGTTAAATATTGGTACCATATTGTACAATGCCTTCAAATCTGGCTGTATCACAAACACATGGGGAATCGAAGATTTTTTTTCAACTGCACTTAATTTTTTGTTTAAAAATTCACCTACTCGCAGATAACATTTTCTGAAAGAGTCGGAAGGAGCATTACCTAAAAACATTATTCACCATAGGTGGCTTGAAAATATACCAGCCAGTGAATCTGCTTTAAGTCTTCTTCTCAGCACCAAAAAATTCATTACTTCTGTGGATAAGGGAAGGAATAAATCAAATTGCAAATTATATACCAGTGTTAAACATCATATGAATGACAATTGGCTCACTGTGAAGTTGAAGATCTTTCACTCAATAGCAGAAGTTTGTTGCCCTTCTTTATCAAACTGATAAGCCCATGCTGTTATTTCTGTCACAAGATTTGAAGAAACTTGTGAACCTTTTATTGCAGTGTCATATATTGCCCAAATATTTAAAAGCTGTAACTACTGTATAAAAGCTTTTACATTTGGATATTAACGATCCCAAAATTTACAAGAGAACTTGGATTTACTGAAGAAAGAGAAGTGGAGTCCTTATATGCCTCAAAAAAAAAAAAATAAATAAAATAATAATAATAATAAATAAAATAAATAAAAAACTGACCAACAACTTTTTTTTGAATTAAGAGTGAATTGCAAAAACTTTCCGATAGATCCTAGGAACATGACTGATAGAAGAAATGTTTAAGTAAAATGTACCATATCTTAAATTCCATCGTTGAAGCAAAACAATTAACTAATTGTGTGTAAGCAGATTTTAATGGATTTCAATGGCTATATAGATAATGTGGTTTTGAAACATTCATAAACTCAAAGATTGATGAAGTGTTTTTTGAGACAATGAACACAAGTAAATATATTTTGTGAGACATGGTTGAAATGTTGTTACATCTCAGCCATGGGCAAGCAACTGTGAAAAAAGGATTTGGTATCAACAAAAAAATAGAAGTTCAGAACATGAACAAGTTTTCATATGTGATTACCTCAGTTTGACATGGGGCAATATACATGATATTTTAAAAATAACAAATTTTACAATGTGCACCTATATACAGTATATGGATCTAATGCTAGGCAAAAATATAGGAAATATTTAGGAGATCAGAAATTGTTCTCATCTCAGAACAAGAAAAGAAATACCATAACTACAAAAACTGATAAACAAGAAAAGATGTTTAGAAAATTATACCAAGGCTCTGATAAAGTGTGCAGATGTATTTGCTGAAAAAGCTGAAGAGAATATTGATAAGATATCAATATGCAAATCTAATAGTTTAAGGAGATCTGGTAAAGCCAAAGAAGAGAAATTAATTGAAGTTGCCAAAGCATTAGACAATTTAATCACCAAATGAATTTTAATTCTGTAATTACTTTTATTATTATTATTATTATTATTATTATTATTATTATTATTATTATTATTATTATTTGTGTAAGTTGCATTATGTGGGTTTTGTTTTTTTTAAGAAATCCTTGAAAAGTCCTTGAAAAATTTTTCTTCTCAGGTGTACGAACCATTTAAACTGACTTTATCAGATATCAATAAATAGAAGAGTACAAAAAAAATATTGACTTACAGCTTGTTTTTCTTTTTTTTCTATTTGTTAATTTTTCATTTAATTGATTACATTAATTGGGTTAATTTTTATTTTTTATAGGATTATGGTGTACAAACTAATATATTCAGATAAGCTGCAAGCATTCCAGATTAAGGTAATAATTTGATCATTGATTGTTGATGTTCTCATTTTGCATATATATTGGTAAACAAGCTAATAATTGTGTTACTAGGGTTGCCACCTTCAGAGAGTTTCAAAACCAAAGAACCAGAACCTGAAATTGGCAAACCGGAAGTCAATATTTTAAGATTGAATACCGGAAAGGGCATTGTGTTATTAATGAAGTCGCACATTGCTTTAAAAAAATAATAATGATAATGATATAAATAGTATGTAAATTACATGATAAAAAACATGTAAACACTTACGATTTAATTTACAAGATTCAAATTAAAAATATATAATATTTTATTAAATTTGAATGTATATTTTGAATTCTCCCGACAACTTTTCAGTGAACTTAACTGTTCTGGATGTTTAATATATTCATAAAACTCCATGCAGGTCTTGTTACAATAATATTTTATTAACCTAACCTAACCTTCAAAATGACTTTCGAATCACTGCAAAACTGGAGATTGGCTGTTTGAAACCGGAGACCGGAGAAATAAGACAAAAACCGGAAACTCCGGCCCAAAACCGGAGAGGTGGCAACCCTGTGTGTTCTGGTTGAAGCTCTCTCTAACGAAATCTTCCCTATAATTTGAATTTTTACTTTGGTCTAAACATGTTAATATTGAGTACATGTATAATGAATGTATACAAATTTCTGTAAAGTTGACCCAAATGAACTGCGAGCATTGCAGTGAAGCATCTCTTGAAGATGCCACATTCAAATGCATTAACTATTCACAGCAACTGTTTTGTATCAGGTTGTCTAAAGAAATTTTATGTGCAAACTTAGGAAACTGTTACTATTCTCGGCGCTTTGCGCCTCACATAATTCTGGGCTTGCGGGCCTCATTGGTCACTGTTTTCCGTTACTCGAACGTCTTCGGCGTTCTGTCTAAGACGGGACGTTAATGATACATACCCCAACCTGTTTGGTCACAGGGGGCAGTTGGTTTCCCCCAGGCCAGTTACAGGATTGATGGTCAGTATTTATTTTATTGGTCACAGAAAACACGACAATTGGTCACGACAATTCAGTTTGCGGATTCAGTCATACGAAACAGCGTTTGAGTGTGGCATCTTCGAGGGATGCTTCACTGCAGTGTTCGCAGTTTGTTTGCCCAAATTTCTGTATAATGGATTTCCCATATAATGATTTTTTTTTTGGATGCCCCAATGACTTTGTTATAGGAAAGTTTGACTGTATCACTTTTTACCCCCCCCCCTCCCCCAGCTTTTATGTTTTAAAGTAGAAAGCATGGATTTTACTTAAAATGTTTGTATTTTTGCATCCATCTGTAAAGATCAAAGCCACACCAATAAAATTATCATAGCAATTTTCTTTTGTAGTGTTTGTGATGATACTTAAAATTTATTAAAACTTAAAATATTTTCCAGAAAGCATTATTTTTATGCTTTCATTAGTTGTCTGTTTGTTACTGTTTAAATTCAGACTTGCCTGCAGAAGAATAATTGTACACGGTTATGTATGAAGAGTGTTATGATAACAAAAATTCATTACCCCGTATAGATTTCAATCCAAGATTTTTTTGATCTTGTGTTTGCTCTTGCAACTGCCATTAAGTGCAATACAGTTACCATATATATTCGTATATAAGCTGATTTGTGCACATCCAATTTTTGACTCCATTGGAGCATAAGCCAATGCAAAAGAGGAAAAAAGGCAACATTTTAAAGGAAAAGAAAATAATTATAGAACACAACTATTAGAAGCAGCTTTGTGTAATTACAAGATTAAATCTATAGTATAAATTCTTGGTGTGGCAAAACCATCAAACGTAGCTTCTTCATCTCACTCTCCAAAAAGTTGATGAAAATTTTCATTCTCGTACTCGTCATCCACATCGTCTTCAGTCTCGTTCTCATTATAATTATTTTTATTTTTCAAATACTGTATGTAATCCGACTCTTCATTAATAGTTGTCTGCTTCCATTCTCAAAATTCGTGATTGGTAGATTAACAATGGAGCTTTCGGACCATTGTATTCTAGACATTGCTTGAAATTAAAATCTAATAATACATATAATGTTATAACAACGATTATAAACAATTGACAACGGAACAGTGTGTAATATCGTCATTGTAAAAGCAATATAAAACCATTCGATTTGGTTGTTCATCCTATGTCGCTCTTTGCATGTGTACTGATTAATTGTGTTCCAGCTATATTTTCTGATAAAATCATTTTCAGTTAGTTTGCTAGTAATAAATATTCATTGTAACCTTATAAGCTTTCTTTATAAAACATTCTTGGAAGATTTTCCAGATACATTGGTGTGAACACAGTGAATGTTTACCAAGGTCGTCGCCATCTTGTTTTCGGGATTTGACTTGTGCATTAGCTTTTTACAATGGAAAATTAAGGAAAAAGATATGAAATAATGTACTGAATATTGTATATATTTTGCTGTAAGGCAGGGTTCATTCTAGACTTAAAAAAAGGCAGGGTGCTAAGTGCTAAAAAGGGCACGGCATTATCAAAAAAGGGGCACTTTGCTCCCCAGAAAGGACACTTAATTTTCAAAAAAGGGCATTATGTTTCAAAAAAGATTTTTTCTATAAAAAATGCATAGTTCTTTTTGAAGTTCCGTAACCCTTTACAAGATTTTTAGATTTTTCTTTGTGGGTGCATATTTGGGTGTCGGGGCGTGGTCAGAAACAAAGGGGAGCGGGGTGGAAATTTTTCAGCAAAAGGGCAAACGGGCTGGCGTGCCCCATAAACCCCGCCTAAAATGAATCCTGTAGGGTACATTAAATTTTATATGCTAGTGCTTGGTGATAACATCGATGGTAGTTCATGTATCGATGTTCAAAAATTTTTGATATCAAATTTTTCAGCATTCTTGAATCTTCGATGTTTCGCTGTTCCATTTTGAATTCATTATCTATTGAATGACTGTTTAGGCTAATGTATTGATATGAAAGAACACAAAAACGGTGTGGTTTCGTTTGAATCCCCCCCCCCCCCCCCCTTCGTACTTTCTCTGGTTTTATTACTGGATTATCATCTGTTGATTATTATATGCAATTTTTCATAATAGATGTACACAGATAGGACTTATTGAACTTTTATTTTGGGATTATTCATCAAAATTGTCGGCACCCATATCAGCAATATGGCTACCACAGCCTTTAAAAGACTTCTCATTGCTGCAAAGAGTGGATAATTTTATCTTATCAGGAATTTATTTAAGCAGTGGAAGGGTTAATAAATGAATTCTAAAGGGATTAATAAATTATAACAGTTCTCTCTCTCTACATAATGGCAGGTCCATATAACAAAGTTTTTTTCCGGAAAATAAAAATTGCAGACATGAATGAGTATGCAGTTTTTATTTTCCAAAAAAACAAACTTCGTTATATGGAGTTGCCATTATAAATTTGCCTTATGCAGAGGAACCACTTTATTTAATTTTTTGTAAACTCCACTTGTAAGAGTGCTCCGCTTATAAGAGCCCTCCACTTATGAGAGCTTTCATCAACTCTGACTCGTGCATAAGCCAAATCTGGTTTGTAGGGGTCTTTTTTTTTTTTTTTTTAAAAATCTTGGCTTATCAGTCAATTCTCGTTAATACGAAATCGTGGGGACCAAGAAATTTTTTCGTATTATTCGTATTTCGTATAAACCAACAATGCTAAAAGTGTTATGAAATAAGCACGGAAATAGAGTACTTTAAGTTAGAAATAATTTTTATTCATCTCTCCTAAAAATATATGTAATAACAGTTTGTTTTCGCGCTAAAACAATTTTTTTTTCTAAATCACTATTGACTTTACAATATAATGTAAATAAGTCTTCAGGAACATCCTGACTGTACAATATATAAGATTTAATTTCCTCCATCAATTCTAACATTTTCTGATTTGATGGAGCAGATTGAATTTAAATGATAAGATTTCTCGGGCAGAAGATTATAAAATAGGGCGGTTTCGTCAGCGTTGTTTCGTCACTAGAGCACGCGAAATTTTCAATGTTCAGCTGGTTTGCAAACTGGTTAACTTTTTTTTTAGAATATCGCCGCTAATGGGAATATTCTTTTGTCGAGCCTAAAACAAATACAGACTACAGTACATTATAGAAAAAAAGCTTACAGTAATTTCTACAGCACTGTATTGTACTACGTGTATACCGGAATAGAAAAAACGTTAACTTACTTGTTTAAACCATGTTAAAAGTGCCGTTTCCATGTCTTCGTGTGCTACTTTTCGCATTCGTTTTCTTCTCAGAGTTCCACTCGATTCAGCCTGTTGTCTTATCTTTTCCGAGTTTTTAAGTATCGTTGATAATGTTGACGGTGGAATGTCAAAGTCTTTAGCAACCTGCCCTTTTATAGCATTTGGTTTTTCCGCTGCATTCAGAATTTGTAACTTAAGATCTAATGAAAGATCCTTTCGTTTCCTATTGCTTGAAGCTGACATTGAATAAAATTCCTGACTGTAATAAAATTAGATAACTGCGTTGCAGCGATGAGAAAATTGATTTTGAAACGATGCCGATATTGCACTTGTTTAAAGAAAGATTTGAGCGCCATGTGACAGGATTTCAGATCTGAATAGCTGAACCAATCAGATTTCGCGAATCAGATTTCCCGTTAGTTTGAAAGCACGTGATTCAGATTTCGCGAATCAGATTTCCCGTTAGTCTGAAAGCACGTGATTCGTTAGTTTGAAAAATTCGACTAAATAACCGAAATTTTTTTATCGAATAATCGACTAAAATTATCGAATAAAAAGTATCCACTGATTAAAAAATCGAGTATTCATTTATTCGAATAATTCAGAAGCAGTCACATATGAAATGACTTTGAAAATTATTTTTATTAACTTTACACTTCGAAATCTGAAATTTTATCATTAAAATTGTTCCTAAAAGGACTATTTTTCAATAAAATTATAAATAGTTAATAAATACAACTGAAAAATAAAATAATAATTAACAAATAAAATAATAAATATATAAGTAAAATCAAAATAAAACTAAAAAATCAAATAAAGAGCTGACGTTTCGGATAGAGCCTATCCTTTATCAAAGCAAAAAAGGATAATTCTCTAAAAGCAAATAGAATATTAGAGAATTATCCTGAAGTTATGAAAGTAGTACTAACGGACGGGTTTATATATAGTTTGCATGGGGAATAGTAAGGCGTTATTGGCTGACAAACAAGAAGAGAACAAATGAGATTAATTAGACGAACTGTTGGGATAGGACAAATAGGAAATAATAAGGGGGCGGTGAGAAAAATGTAATAGGATGAAACATATGAAAGTGAAATTATAAAAACGTTTAGGAATGATAGGGTGCCTAGCAAAAAGATTACGTAAAATTATTCCTGATTATTAGTAGACAAAAATAGGGGGCTGTCATGAAAGAATATTATTGACATTGTTCAAAATTATCGATTTTATGATTCCCTGACTGTACTCGGTTTAAAAAATAAAAATTCCCTGACCATTCCCGGTCGCTAGTCACCCTGTAAAATAGTCCCACATGTAAGAGCAACGGATCAAAAGTAAAAAAATATGAAAGGACATTGAAGAATAAATAAAAGATAAGATAAAGAAAGAAGAAAAGGCCCCATAGGGCTTGCGACAAATTAAGGAATAGCTGAAGTTGAAAGGGGACATGGGAAAGGTAATGAGGGAATGGTGCCTTTGCTAAGGTTAATGCCATTAGGGGTGTTTGTCATTGCAATGCAAAGCAATGCGGTGTTTGTCATTTTCTTAACCCTGCTACCTCCATTTCCAGCAGTGCCTCCTCCTTTACTTTCAAGATTAACCAGAATCTGACCTGCACTTCTCACAACTTAATTTACCTGTTACATTGCAAAGTATGCCAGAAACAGTACGTTGGAGAGACAGGCAATACCATACGCTCCAGATTTGCCGGGCATAAGTTTAATATTCTTAGCAATGCTGACACCCCTGTCGCTAAACACTTTAATTCCCCTGGTCACTCTTTACAGGCCATCAGCATTTATATTCTTCGTAGTAACTTCCATAGCAAAAAAGAGAGAAAGCAATTCGAGTCTTTTCTTATTTGGAAATTTAATTCCCTCACCCCTAATCACTCGACTTTATTTTTTTTGCATCATAACATTAATCCAGGTTAATAAAGTATATGTTATAGTCAGAGTAATTAATCTAGTCATTATGAATAATATCTAACCATTGTGTATATATCTATCAAATTTGTTCACTTTATCTAGCCATTATACATAATATCTGATCAAAGTTAGTCAAAGTGATAACACTGGTCTACAGTGGAACAATACCGGTATTTGAAATAATTTGAACTACCGTAAATCTTCTACTATAATGCGAATTTTTTTGGCCTAAAAAAGCATCTAAATTTGCTGGGTCGTATTATACAAGAGGATAAAAATCAGCCCTCTGACGACTGCGGCCGGAGGAGGTTTTGTCCTGATAACATTACTGTATATTATACATTAATTACATTGCATATTCAGTGTCCAGTTCATTATACAATAAATTAATTCACTTTTTATTCGAATTTCTCGTCGCCAACATCTAACAACATCGAAAATAACTTCTCCCAAACATCGATACTTCTAAATAGGCCTACTTCCAAACTGCCTCGTACCAAAGCCTACAAGAAAGCTTATGCAGTGAAAATATTAAACTGAATAAAGATTACTTGTCTTTTTATTAAGAAAATTGATGTACTGTTGTGTTTTTTTGTCGATGTGCAAGTGAGAAAGCTTTCCATCTCAATGTAGGGCTATAAACTTCCAAACTGCCTCGATGAAGTTGAGGCAGTTGCTTTTGTCGAAGTTGCTTTCTGTGCTGATGACATTCAGACGAATTTGCCGTGTATTGTACATTAATTACATTGCATATACAGTGTCCAGTTCATTATACAATAAATTAATTCACTTTTTATTAGAATTTCTCGTCGCCAACATCTAACAACATCTAAAATAACTTCCAAAGATCGATATAGACCAGTGTCATTAGACTTTATTAATCACTTTATCTAGCTGTTATATCTGTTGTTGTTGGAAAAAGTAATAAAACAAAATGAAAATGGCTGAAATCCTGGCATCTTGAATTTCCTGTTTTGTTTTCTTATTGAGTAAAATGGCTACTTCTCCCACGTTTTGGTAGATGTTTGATGGAGCCATGGTATCCAAGTCTGTATTATTTTGGGTCTCAATATTAGAAATATATGGTGATTACAAAAGAACTTCACACTTTTAAAAATTTATTGCATCAAAGCTATTCAGAATATAGACACACCACATACGGATTCTTAAAGAAAAACTCTTGAAGTTTATTGTGACACTGTCAAAGATGTTCAATATGCCCCCCTGTAAGTCGAATTCGTCTCAAACCCGCGTTAACATGTCTCCATCAATCCCACGTATCGCTACCATAATGCGTTCTTTCAGCTCGTCTAGGTCACGGGGAAGGGGTAGGGTGAAGACCTTGTCCTTTACACACCCCCTTAAAAAGACAGAGGTGCGGGAATTTCTTGATGCCACTCTCCCACAGTGGTGGATTGGTCGAGCAAACAATAACCTGGAACTTGCAAAGTGGCCACCACGGAGCCCCGACCTCACACTTTGTGATTTCTTTTTATGGGGGTGTGTAAAGGACAAAGTCTTCACCCTACCCCTTCCCCGTGACCTAGACGAGCTGAAAGAACGCATTACGGTAGCGATACGTGGGATTGATGGAGACATGTTAATGCGGGTTTGGGACGAATTCGACTACAAGGGGGCATATTGAACATCTTTAACTGTGCCACAATAAACTTCAAGAGTTTTTCTTTAAGAATTCGTATGTGGTGTGTCTATATTCTGAATAGTTTTGATGTAATAAATTTTTAAAAGTGTGAAGTTCTTTTGTAATCACCCTGTACTTATTTCGGTTTCCTTCTCGAGTTGATTGTCATTTTCAGTTTGGTTGTTGTTTTTAATTGGTTGTCTTTATCGATTTGTTTAACTTTATCATGTTGTTTATCGTTTTCACTTAATATCATTTCTAGCTCTTCTTCTGTATGAAGTTCAGTCAGCAAGTCTAGAGGAAGATAAGTATTTATTCTGACTTTATCTTTGCAACCAAGTATTGCTTTGTAAGGGCTGCGACTTATTCCAAATGATATACTCTGTTTAAATAAACTGGATGAATCGTAATCCTTCAGACCATTTTGTTGTATTGTTAGATTCCAGCCAAGTACAAAGCATCTTCTCAATATCTTGGTTAACCCTTTCAATAGACCTTTGCGACTGAGAATGCCCGGGCTTACTGTGTACGAATTTTAGTTCTGGCCATATCGCACACACCTATTTGTCGATCTTATTTGGAAATTGCTATTGTCATTGTAGAATGCTAGACTCTCTGAAAATGATGAAGATATCAACCAAGTGATATTTTACTTCTTGCGCTCTTTTAGTTTTTAAAGGTCGCAGCTGAACGAATTTTTTAAGTACGGTAGGTCTTGATATATCATGATGAATTTTAAAATCACCGTTAGGCTGTAATTGCATGTCTATCAAATTAGTTTGACATCTTGATTTACAGCTTTTTTCGATGAATAAAATTAAATTTTCGATCATTAAAATAATTTTTCATATCAATAAAATATAGTTTCGTTCAAAAAAACATAGTTTCATATTGAAAAATAAACATTCACATCAATAAAATAGTAGTTCACTTCAATAGAATAATTTTTCACATCATTAAAACGTAGTTTCACGTCATAAAAACATAAATTTATTTCAATAAAACGTAAGATCGTAATAACGCTGATTATCATTAATTGAAACGTTGCTACAGAGAGTCTGAAGCAAAATTGACATTATTTTTTTTCTGAATTTGTTAAAAAAAATACGGTAAAATATGGACAATATAATAATTCTTCATCCACACCACCGTTTGCTAAGTTTTCTAATATTTCGTTAGCAGTTAACATTTTAAAATAAGTGTTTAATATAGTTGCCACTAGATGGCGCCAACTTCTCTACGGTCTTACATTACGTTTTAATTGAAACGAATATACATTTTTATGATGTTAAAATACATTTTATTGATGTGAAAAATTATTCTATTAATGTGAATGTTTATTTTTCAATATGAAACTACATTTTTTTGAACGAAATTATATTTTATTGATGTGAAAAATTATTTTAATGATCGAAAATTACATTTTCTTCATCGAAAAAAGCTGTAAGTTCGTTGCCTAAAATCAGTTTTACAACGAGTTCTTTTTTTTGGTAAACTCTTTTGTTTCTGACAGGATTCCCAAAGATTTAAGTAAATTGTAACGAGTTCAGCTGTCACATTTTTATATTTAGTTTTCAGCTCTTTTATCATTCTGACTCGATTACCATGACCACTAGTGATATGACAATCGTGGATTATTTGATAAGTTTCTTCCAAATGAGCATAATAAGTGATTGGCTCACCTTAGTTTTTCACAGGAACTATGAGTTTTTCTGAACTTCCAATTTTGATGACATCCTATCTTGCAAGATGCTGCTAATTTTCAGGTGTCTTCTGAGCATTCTTGTTCTTAGCTACTTTCACTATCAACGATACATACTGATCGCTTGTAAACAACTGGTTATTTTTTCCTTTTTTGACAATAAGTTCACTAAGTTTTTCACTAAAACTGGCAAAATTTGTGTTTGAACGATCTGTATTTATTTATGTAAGCAAGCCGCAAACGTACCATTTAGTACAACCTGTTTTGACAAAGCATCAATACACACTACTGCTTCATCCACCATGTGACTCAGTAGGGTGGGAAGGAGCGGAAGTCGAAATATCTTCCTTCCACAAAAAGAGATGTATTACTTTGACCAACTCATAATAGCTGTTATGCATAATGTCTAAACAAAGTGACTAATGTCTAATTTTTAAAGAGAATTGCTTCAGCCAAATCTTACCAGTTATTATGAATAATGACTGGACAACGTGATTAATTAATCACTTTGACTAGCCGATGTGGTAATTATACATAATGACTAGTGATTATACATAATTGCTAATTAATCACTCTGACCGTAACATATATATCATTCAAAATTTCTATATTTATCCTAATATTTTATTAAGAAAAATGCCTTGGAAGATTAAAATTTACCCCTTTGATCATCTCATCCCTGCTGCAGAAAATACGACGGAACATGACGTCATTTCCTCCCGCGAGAACCTCGGGGAATTTCGTTGCCGGGATTTTAGTCGCTTTAGATTCTTGTTTCGTTTCGAACAATTTTACATAGCCTAAGATGTTGCTAATCTGTTTTATGCCAGAATGCCTTCAATTTGTTCTGTGTTTAGATGGTCAAATAGATAATCAGATTTCCACAATCGGAATTGATTAAAAGGAGTGGATTAGTTTTTGCCAGTAAGGGAACTGTTATCCAACCCCAAACAGCATTGTGTGCTCAGCTCATTTTGAAGCATTGTGCCTTGTCTTCACTCTCGCTATTTTAAATTCATTGTTAATTAAAACAATAAATTCACTGAAACTAGATGCCTGTTCCAACTTTAAACAGGCCTGTTCAAGAACAAGCACCACAACAGGCATGTTCTAATCCCTGAAGGAATGAGATAGTTCTATTTGCCAGAGGTGCTGTACATGTATATCACAGAGATCCTGTTTCAATGGTTTAATGCATAGGGGTAAAGAACTCTACTACTACCAAAAGGAATTATTTACAAGAAGAATAACAGGGTATCTAATCCTGGTTTCCAACTTCTTGTCGTAGCTTCTAAAAAAAATTAATAATAATTCTGCTAACGGCCCTCGTATGAGGTGATCCAAAATTCAAGAAAAACTTTAAAACTTCAAGAAAAACTTTAAAAATTTTCTCACGAATGCAGATAAAAAATTCTATTTGCACAGAAACAATTGAAATGAAGAAAGGTTTTATTTTCCCCAGGAAAAAAAAAATAATTCTAGAATTGTTTGGTTTTTGACCAACAGATGGCGTTGTCAGGTTACAGACATTAAACCTCGATTAGGAAAGTACGGCATTCCTTTTTCTCGCTGCCCGCAGATGCTGATTGGTAGAACAGGAGTCACGTGAGTTTTTCAGCTATTGTTGGTCCAAATGCAGCAATAGATACCACGTGGAGGATGCAATTTAGATTAAATTTTTAATGAAATATTTGTTGATTGATCCAAAATTTTAATCCGAATAAGCAAAACTTCAGGATCCTTCAATCTATTGCTCCCTGGAGGTTAATAAATTCGTTAAAATATCCAAAGAAGTATAAAAAGTAAGGAGACTTATACTTCACCGAAGGTTGTTGAGATGTTGCATTGTGCAGTTCCTAGGCGATCAGAAAATATATTTCACCCTATTGTGGCACTAAAGAAAAATTACGGAAAGTTTACAAGTCGAATATGTGGAAGTAGGAGCATTTACTTTTTAAGAAAATACAATTCAATTAACTCTGTTATGAAATGTGGAAGTAGGAGCATTAAAAAACCGGAAATAAAACTTCGATGTTAGGTTATTTTTATTATTATTTTTTTTTTTTTAGCAAAGTTAATTATCTCTCATCATTAACAGGTTATTATTAGTAATAATAATGTAATGGTTGAAATTGAATAATGAAAATTTGCTGTTTGGTTAGCAAAAAGATAGAAAGTTTTAATTAGAACAAGTTTTTGGTAGATTTTTACCTCAACATTATAAACCTCCATAAATGAATAAATTTTTAAATGTAGTTTTATTGTGAATTTTTTTTAATCAAGATATTTTTTTCCAAATTATAATTTTTTAAATTTTTTACCAAATTGATTTTATAAATTGTTTATCAAAATACATGTATAATTATCAAATTATTTTTTATATTTACATCAAAACTTCAATTTAAAAATTCCTATTTTATTAAATTATATTTTGATATTTTTATAATTGTAATATTATTATTATTATAAAAATTGTAATACACGTATTATAAAAATTAAAATAAACTGTTAAATTGAAGTTTTGATATAAATATAAAAATGAATATGATAAAAGTTTATTAAATTATTTTTTAATAAAGATTTATAAAATTATATATTGGTGAATAAAATTACAAAAAGCCTAAAAGTAGCATGTATTTTAAAATTTATTAATTTATTAACCCTTCATAAATGAGGTGAAAATAAAAACTTAATATAGTTATCATTAATAATTTATTATTCTTACTGTTATATTTTACTCTTGTTCTTCCCCGACTTAACTTATCTCTTTTTGACTGCGTTTCTTTTGCGTTAATTTATGTGTATCATTTTTCTCTTTTTGTTCACTTTATATGTTTTCATTAACCCCGTTTTGGGCTTCAGCCTGTTGTGGGACAACATGGGGTTTCACCCTCTGGTTTATCCGGTGGTCTGTGCCCTGTTGCTGTTGTTACATTATTAAATTACCTCAACCTTATAGAAAATTTTAATCGAAAACAAAATTTAAAGAAAAATCAATAGTTACAAAATTTATTAATTGTCAGTTAAATTTTCAGACAATAATAATAAGAAAAAATTATTAAAAAATTGCATTTTAGCCAAATTTTAGAGTAAGCGTAACTCATAAACTGATGTCTGTTAAAGCTCTAGATTTGGAAAGTATGGCAATCCTTGTCTGTGCCATCATTGTTGACCCAGTTGGCGTTGACCCAGAGGTTGAGCATTGAACGAAAGTCACCCAAATGCGTGGAATTACACTTTCGTGCACACTTTTTGAGAAACGTTTATGATTTTCACCAAAATGTATCCAAATGGGTGGATTGCGATACCTCCTATTGTTTCTGTGCAAACAGAATCATTTCATCTGCATTGACTTTTAAAAGTGTTTCCTGACTTTGGATCACCCTGTATATCGCTGTCACTATTATTAAATTTGCTACAGTTACATTCGCTCTGGTTTTCGTATTTGTATATGAAATGCGATGCCTTATAGCTTCCCTGAAACTCGATAACACTTGTTGCAATATGTGACGTTACGATTTCGAAACCCCTTCACACTCCAACGGATACTTGTAACATCACAGTTGGCCAAAACAAGGCACCAGTGTTAATTGCTGGGGGAGGGAAATGCATGAAAGTTTTCGTATATTAGTTTTGAGTCCAAATTGAAAATTTTTATATATGCTAAGGGGTTATTGCGACCTTCATCTTTTGTTTTAAACAAAGTTGTTTTGAGCGTGGAATTTAGCTTTTAAGTACGAAAAAAAAAGTTAAAAATTCAAGATTCCTGCCATAATTGAGTGTAGCCAATGAATAAACCTTTTTTTTTCCACCATAATTAATGAAAGAAAGCACGCTAAGCAGAAGTTTTGATATACTAGGGTGTGTTTAAAAAATCATCGAATGGTATCTGAAAACAAAGAAAACAGATGATGCAAACAAACTACCTTTATTGACAACAGTTATTTGTAAAATGGTGAAAACTGGTAGCGAAGTTCTCTTTTGGAATCACTCGAAGCATTGATGTCATGTACCTTGAATATCTTGTACGTCTGCAAAATATGTGCCTTTCAAGGGCTCCCTTGAGGCAGGAAAACAAAAAGAAGTCTGCAGGCACCAGTTTTGGAGAGTACAGCGATGTTCGAGAACAGTTATACATATGGATCGCAGGTGTTGTTGTGCAACAAAATCCACTGTCCAGTCCTCTACAACTCTGGTCGAATATGTCGGATGTGTAGCAGCAACCATTTTCCTCAATTTGTAATAAACAAGATTCTTCACACCTATTATGCTCTTCTGGCCACAGCAGTGAAATCTGCTTCAGTTTACTGTCTTCGACACTAATTGGTGCTTCTCAACATGTCTCTCAGTGCTCATGGACATGTGCACATTCTAGCCCACATTGCCGTTTAGATATTGGGCATTAACCTTTTCAAACGTCTCAGCCATCACAAAATCTAGCGAACCATTCAAAAACACATGCACAAGATAGGTCATCATCACCACCATACACTTGCTTTTTCACCTCGTAGGTTTCTGTAGCAGTTTTTCCAAGTTTAAAACGGAACTTAATCCTTTTGTTCCATGTTTAATATTGGAATGTCAACTAATGACTTTGTGTGATTGAAGTACGAGTATACTGTATATAGGCATGTGCAACTTTATTATTACAACTTGAACACACAGCAGCAAGGATAGTTTATAAATTAAAAACACACATTGCCTTGGTCACACATGCTTGAACATATTCAAATTAGCATCAGTCTCGTTTATTAATTATCAAACCGTGTATGTTAAATTCAAAAATTTTATTTGTTATATAACTAGAATTCCTTTTCCTGAAGAAATTCAAAGGAATTTTTGATTTTTAAGGAGCCTCAATACTATTGAATGAATGCTAATTGGGTGACTTTGAAATGATGTTCCTGAATGCTTCTCGCTTTATGTAATTGGAGAATAATGAAGAAAAAATTGTAATGCCAACCATTTTAAAACTACTGTACCTAAATATATTCGGCATTGTTTTTTCAAAACGTTCCCTAAAGCATGTTTTTTTTTTCTCAGTCAGTCAACAAATCTTCTTCGTTGGACCCAAGGCATGCGTATCAGTATTTTTTAATCTTTCTTTTAGTTTGTCCTCGTGTGGCTCTGTAGATAAATATTATTCATTCAACAATACCCCCCCCCCCCCCAAATTGTGTCGTTTACAATCTTTGAAAACTTTTGATGTGGCTATATTACAATTTTTGGTTTGTTCTAAGATAAGGGAAAATAGATAAATTCTTTTATGCCTCATTTTAAATCTGAAATATTCTTTTTAGCCATCATGTACAATGGAATTGGATTGCCAACTCCACGTGGAAGCGGAACAAATGGTTATGTTCAGAGAAATTTTGCTCTAGTTCGTAATAGAAAGGAGAAGGTTGATTATAAAACAGAAGAAGATTTTAAGCGCTTAGAAGCTTCATCAAATAAAAAACCTAATGAAGATATACTAGAGCATGAACGTAAACGAAAAGTAGAATTAAAATGTATGGAATTAAAGGAACTCATGGAGGAGCAAGGAGCGTAAGTGGATTTAATAATTAAAAATTTGTTTATATAGTATAAGCTTAGTTACTCATGATTTTGTGGTGGGGTTTATTAAAAGTTAAAATATTTATTTATTTATTTATTTATTTTGGATACTGTAAATCTTTTGCCCTTATGAAGCCTAGATGAACGGAACTAAACGAATATTCCTACAGCTTCATTGATAAAAAATTATTTTATATAGTTACTAAGTATATTTGTTCAAGCCTTGTGATAGATACTTTTAATATTCTTTAGAGATTTTTGGAAATTTTCCTGCTTTGGCATTAAGTTAGTGGTTTAAAAGTTAACTTTGACTTACTTTTAACCTACAGACAAAAAATTATTTAAAAATTTATATTAAACTTGAAAACCTCAAAATATGATTATGAAATTATCAAAATTTCGCTTTTTATCGCAGTTCATGAACAATGATGCATGAAGTTAATCTATTCATATAAACTTGAGCAGATTATTCTAATATATCGCTTGTGTGAAGACCTAAATAACACTTAACTTTGCCATTAAGATCCTTACTTGCTTTTTTATTAATATGCCAGGACGATCACCAATGCAGGGTTGCATCTAGCAAAATAGCAGGGCAGGGAAGTGATTAATAATTAGGGCATATTTGATCGGAAAATAGGGCAGATCAGAGATATAAGCATCCATAATAATAGTTACTTTAAATAATTCAACGAAAAAAGGCAGGGTGCTGCACCCTTCTGTTTCCACCTAGATGCAACACTGCAGTGATGCTCATGCTATAGGGGAAAATATCTTCGCATTGAATGATGGGTACTGCGCATGCGTATTTCCAAGCACAACACAGCTGCCATTTTTTGAGGGCAAGAGGAAGGCAATCCTATACTGCTACTCATCAAAATAGCATATTTGATAAAGTACACGATTTTCTTTGCATATTTGATAACTAAGAATTACATAATTTGTTATTAGAATTTTGAATTGTACAGATTAAAGGATTTGATATTTGACATGATTTATTTGGCTTCACCAGTCACTAAATTCATATTTTTAATCTGAAAGCGATCAATAATATATGATCATTAATGTACCTTGATCATATATAATATATATGACTGAATAATATATTCACGATTAATAATATATGACTGAATGTAGGGATCATTAATTCTTCCATCTACTGAAGTTAGCTTCTCTATGTACCTTGTTTTAGAAACGGAATCCAACTGTTGTGCATAGCGGGATAAGTTCAGAGCCATGGCAGCCATGGGTCTTGATGGCCTCAAAAGATGGCGGATGGCCAAACCGGAAGTGATGCAATTCAATGTTTATGTTTTGATATTTCTTCCTATAGATGAAATTACAATGCAGTGTCGCCACCTAGGGATAACCTGAAAACCTTGTATGCATGAAGAAAACATGGCTCGTATCTCGTGCAGTGTTCCTCGTTCTCTTAATTATTGGGAAAAGCTGCTGGAACAACCTAGCAAAGGTTTCCAAAAGCAGAAGCCTTATGGAAAGTCTGGATTATAAAGAAAAAGTGGGATACTGGTCCAAAATTTAAGATAACTGCATCAAGAAAAGTCTGTTCCGCTCACTTCATACGGTCCAACTTTCTGTCTTTATTGTATTTGAAAAGAACATACTTGAAACCCAAAGCCATTTCATGAATTTTCGAATGGACATCTGATTCGTTTATTCTTTCAAAATCTGATATTGGTGGCGGTCGGCATATTTTGCATTTGATATATTAGAGTTCATCAACTCTGTAAATTCTGAAAGCACTAAATTAATAAATGATTAATTTTTAATAACCACACCCCTACTTTTTGATAAAGTTTATAAATGAATGAAATCAACTATAGCTTGATTAAATGCACAAAAATCGTAATGTTATGTTTTGTATTAGATTGCTGCTGGGCTTTATTTGACTTCACATAGGAGCATTTATTTGTCTAGAGTGCAGTTTCAAAATGGTTGAGAACTTTGGCTAATCATTTAAGCAACTAAAAACTTGGAGTGTAAATCTACTGGTGAACATCATATATGGAGGAATATTTCTTGTACTATTCCATTTTTGCTGACCTTCAGCATCATATCAGAAAGTTCATGAGAAATTGCTAACACCACTTTTAAGAAATTATTTTTAAACCCAGCAATACTCAAAAAAGTACATAATTACTTTGTGTTGAAATACAATGTGGCTGGAAAGTAACTACCGTTGGTATTGGAAAAGGCATATAAATGCTATATTTATGATGCTACCAATATTATTAACACGTAAAATTAATATCATGTGTGGACTGTTAGATGGAAATATGGATGCATACCTTGAAATTCAATGTAAGCACCTGTGGTCGGGCATGGAATCCGCAGTGTTCTGGAGGAAGTTACATGGGATATTGGTGATAATGCCCTGAATCCATGCATCCAGTTCTTCCAGTGTGCAAGGTTTCATCCAGTACACCTCTTCTTTTGCCTATCCCCATAAAAAGAAGTCACAGGGTGTCAGGTTTGGACTTCTTGCAGGCTATTCATGAACTCCGCTTCTCCCCAGCCAACGTCCTGGAAACTTCTCATCCAAGCACGCACATGCGATATTTGCAAAGTGAAGTGGTGCACCGTCTTGCATGAAAATAATGTCATCAATGTTTCCCATCCAGATACTGTGGGCCAAACATAATCAATGTGCATGACTATGGTAGCGTTCTGCGTTCATTGTGTCATGCACGATAAATGGTCCGATGACATTTGTGTCCGTCATTCCACACAGCACAGTCACTTTTGGATGAGACTGCATATTCTCCATCGTCATATACTGGAATCCTGTGCTGCCCAATAATGGCAATTGTGTCGATTGACAAAACCTCCCTCATGGAATACGATCTCATCACTCCAGAGGATGTTGTGAAACAGATGAGGCCAATCTTCATGCCAACCCAGCATCTACTCCTCATTTGCAGTCACAATCTTCTGGTGTTAGCTGCTGCACTTAATAGGGTTTCCATGCTCAGTAATTCAATTTTTTTATGCTACACTTGCCAAACCACATACCTTGTAAGTCTGCTTCACGAGCTGCCTGACGTATTGATTTCGACATGCTATGATCGAACATTTATCGCACAATCGCGACATTATCTCAGACTGAGAAGTGGCTGGATGACCACTTCTTCCTGCATCTTTTACTGAACATGTGATCATTAGCTTCCTGCGACAATTCTTTGTCTCCAGATGACTTGTAGCATTCCTTCCCTTCACAGTACGCCACCATCTCTGAACAAAAACAACAGAATTCCACAATTCATAGCGTGCAGCAATCTGCGCTCGCTCACAAATGGACAGCTGATCGGCCATCTTTGCTCTTGTTGGCCCCCTCTCACGGCCACAATCTGTACTATAGACAAGCGAAAGTTGATAGCCTATTGAATGTACATATTGTTTTCATAATGATTCCATCGATATTAAAACTTCTACAGCCATTTAATAATACCTAGTTACTTTCCAGACACCCTGTAGAAGAGTCATCATTATAACACCAAGCAACACGTATTTTTTAAGTCTGCAGTTGAACTATCAGGTCCAGGGGAAAGTTTTTTCGTTTCTTCACCCTTACTTTCTGAATGGTTACAATCCTCTCGTAAGATGATTTGAATAATGCAAATTTTTTATACATTAAAGAGAAATGGTTGGTCATTCTTTTGCACTTACTTGTCTAAGTGAAACCATTCAATTTTATTTTGAAAACGTCTGAAATGGCACCTACATCATCAATAATTAGAGCCTGCCTGTTGTATGAATTTAAGCTTGGCCATAAAGCAGCGGAGTCTGCTCGTAGCATTTGTACAACATTCGGTGATGATTCTGTTACTGACCGGACTGCACAGAATTGGTTCAAAAAATTTAGAACTGGTGATGAGCTTCTTGAAGATGAACCACGTACAGCAGAGCTTCCAACTCTCCCGATAATGGCGGGAGACTCACGATATATCTACCATTTCCCGCCTCCCGATACGAAAATGTCAATTATTAATAAATATCCCGAAAGTTAATTGAAGTTGTAAAATTAAAAATTCGATTTTAAGATTCTCTTTTAGAACTTTAAAGTTTAGTTGAAAAATATCTGCCATTTATCTTTGCCATGATTCGCTATATTGAAATTACGTCACAAGAGCGCTGCTATCTTTTCTGGATCGTCACAAGGGCACTACCGTCTTTACTGGATTGTCTTTTCATTGAACACGAAAATTTATTTCTACACTACGATGCGAATAAAAAAAATACACAATCAATAATATGAGTTATATCATTACTGTTAAAATTCTTCTATTAATAAAATTAGAATTTAATGAGGTTGTCTCCCAGTTTATTTATATTGATGTTAAATAAATACTATATAATAAAAATATAGGTTAAATTTATTTAAGCATTTTAATTCACTACAGATTTAATTAATATTATTCTTCTGTAATAATAATTTTATGTAAATAATTTGATACTATGCAAATTTTAATATCAAGTGTGATTTGCATAACTCCTTTTGGAAAATCGAATCTCCCGCCAGTGACTTCCTTGATGTTGGCAGCTCTGGTACAGTCAACCATTGACAACGAGACCCCTGAAGTGGCCAGTCTATTGATGAAAATAAGTGAGCAGAGTGGGAAGGGACGTTGGATGTTCTTCGCTTAAGTGAAGTGAGCCATGAAGAAACAATTCCTCTCTCTCTCCCTTCCCACCCATTTTCATCAATGGACTGGTCGCTTCAGGGGTCTCGTTGTCAACAATTGACTATACTGGCCGACCGTCATCAACGACGCCACCCTGAGAGCTGAAATTGAGTTGGATCCAAGCCAGAGTAGTGTAGAGCTTTCTTCTAAGTTTGGATGTGACGATTGGACCATAAGAAGTCATCTGCATAAGATTGGAAAAGTGAGAAAACTGGATAAATGGGTGCCCGATGCATTGACTATAAACAATAAGCATCACCATTTGTACTTCTCTGCTATCGCATAACAATTCCGACCCATTTCTTGATCGAATTCTTGCATGTCATGAAAAAATGGGTTTTATATGATAATAACAGACGTTCGTATCCGTAGTAATCAGCAGATGAACCTCCTCGCAAACGACCCAAGGTAGACTTCTACCCTAGGGAGATTCTCTTGAGTGTTTGATGGACAACACCTGGTGTAGTCCATTATGAGCTCCAAAATCCAGGACAAACTATCACAGCAGATGTGTATGTTGGTGGTCGCTTCAGCGTATACCTGAAAAAATCAAGCAAAAACAGCCAGCTCTTGTGAACCGTAAGGGTGTTGGTTTTCTTCATGACAACACACATCCGCATACGGCAAAGCTGAACCATCAGGCAATAAACAAACTTGCCTGGGAAGTGTTACCTCATCCACTGTACTCTCCAGATAACTCTCCAACAGATTATCACCTTTTCCGATCTCTCGATAACCATTTGAGAAACAAGTGCTTCAAGACAGAAGTGTTTGTGAATTCATTCTAGTTTCCATATTTCCAGAAATTCAATGATAACAATCCAATCTTCACAAACAGGTAACAATTTATTGAACACTATAAGACTACACACAACATCCTTCCATGACAGCTTAACACAAAGAGAGAGAGAGAGAGAGAGAGAGAACAAAGAGATTCAAAATTAATCGAAACTAAAAGGTTCTAAATCGAAAGTTCTTGATAGAAACCGAAAGTTGCAAAATGAAATTGAAATTCAAGTTCTTAACTTGTAGGCTCATCAAATCCTCAACAAGAAGAAGAGCTAAAACATAATGTTTCAACTGTAAAACTTGTGACTTTTATAAAAAAGGAATTTATGATTTAGTATCTCTTTGGAAGAAGGTTGTTGACAACGATGGAGATTATTTCAATGAATAAAATATTCATTTATTCATTAATCTGAATGCCAATTGTAATATTTGCAAAAACGAAAAAGCTTTCCCCTGGATCTGATAATGTCTTTGGTTTGAAACAAACTATATACTGTTGCTTTTTTCCATGGTTTTCTTCATGTCTTAGTATTTCAAGTTTTTACCACTAGTTGGGAGAAAACTAACGGCACATGCATTTGCGATATTGCAGATTCCGTCTATTGCGCAGCAGTTTTTAATTGATTGATTGTATCCAATACGTCCATCTAGATCCTGTATGCCAGAGGCCAACGAGTTGGGTCCCTGGATGGACCCGGATTAACGACTGCTGTAAGATGGTCGCAGCAGCTGGGGGGGGGGGGGGGGGGGTGAATATTGTTTCTCACTGATGGTCGCCCATCCAGTGACTAGGCGTGCCTGATCTGATGTTGCTTAACTTCCCTGAAGTTGTGTGCTCAGTGGGAGACCACCAGGCCACGGCCTCCCCCTTTTAATTTTCTGCAACACAGAATATTCTACTGTTTCCAATTTCCTGCGACATCTGTGTTTTCTAGTTGCAGATACAGTTTTTGCCAGTTTTCTGTGTGGAGTGATTTGTTATTCAAATATGGACAATGTGTGCCACAGTCACTTGGCACATTTCTTCCCCGGCACTTGTGCCGCAACATGATGCAGACTGCTTCCATTTCAACAAATTTCGGGAACATGATGCACAACATGTTGCAGGATAAATTTGTAGTAATGGAAACCAGCCTTTAGTCTATATGTTATCCTCAAAAATCTTTGTGTTCATAGATTTCTTGAAAATCTGGAAAAGTCCTTGAAAAATTATAACCTTGAAAAGTCCACAAATTTATTTATCCAATGGGCACTAGGCAAGCCTTGCAATACAATGCAACCAATGGTTCGTATAGAAATCTGTGGACGAGATTAAGTTCAAACCTACATCATTGAATGCTCAATAGTTGTATACAATGATAGCATAAACATTGTACTATGCATTCTTTGGCAAAAATTAAATACCTGGGCAATTTTATGCTCTTTGTTTGCATGTTGAGTGTTGATCAATGTTTGGAAGAAATAACTCCTGTATTCTGAGAGGATAGTCTTCATTGTATTAATATGCTTAAGTATATTGGGAATTTGAGAGAGGAAATTTGAGCCTTGAGGATGCCTCCTGGTTAAGTTGCCTGTCTCAGCTATCATGGAAGAAAACATTGCTGCAGTCTGAAAAATGTCTGAAGTCAATAGAATTCTGTTGTATCAACAGATAGGATAGAGTTTGGACATTTCTGCACTGGCAATTCATTCCACCTTGATCATCTTCAAGTTAGAAAACTATCCATCCTCTGGATACCTTATGGGTTAGGTGAATAGCAGATAACATGATGCATTTTTTGTTGCCAAGAGATGCTGAAGAAAATTGAACATATATCTTACTACGTTAACAGCATTGTAACAGGTAAAAAAACATGGATTTAATACTATGATATGCCAACAAAGCATGGAATAAGATGTAGGATTTGAAAGTGACAATGTGCCTGTCTCTGTGAAGAAAAGAATGATTGCTGTTTTCTATATCGTGAAGGGAATTGCTAGAAATAATGACTATCATTGTAAAGTGGTATACCAAAATGTTTTTGCCTCAAGTTCTTCTAGCACTCATAAACATCTTCCAATGCTTGGTACTTTCACCAAACCAGTGCACTGGTCCACAGTTTCTACTAATTAATCGACAAGGACCCATTTGAATGTGATTCATTGCAATGTGAAATCTACTCCAATGCTATTTTTGCTTCGCTCCCGAATTCTACTTCTGGTTTCTAAAAATTATCGAAAGGCATCTCTCATTATGATTTAAAAACCTTTATTTTTTCATCTTAGGGCATTTTTGTTAATGTATACTTGCTGTATGTTCAAATCTACACAGAGGATTTTCCCCCCTCAAATTTTCATCCATTTTCCCACTGCCAAAAGTGAATGCAAATAGTGAAATATCATAAAAAAAAAAGATTGCAATGACCAACCAAAGCTATGACTACTTCTAACAAATTGCTGCTATTGCAATAGTTTATGGTCAACTTGGATGCTGCCTCTGAAAATGAAAGCGTGCTAGTCATATACTAAGTTTAAAATTCTTGTTGCCTTCTCTATTATCCTAAAAGATTGTTGCAATGACCTCTATGTCATGTGATTGAAAAGTTGAAAAATGAAATGCGTTTTCAACAGCAAAGCTTTTCGAAGAGATAGCCTACATATAAAGGCACACTTGCTCATAGCCTAAAAAAAAAAGAGGAGAGAACCTCTTTAGCAACAGATCTACCATTTCTTCAATTAAACCATGTAATTTTTACTTCATGTAAATTCATCGTTACTTTTTATATATTTTTTTTTTCTTCCTAAAGTCTTGTAATGTTTTTGTAAACTCTTGTAATTTATAAAAATTAAAAGTTGTTGATCTCCTAATGTACAGTTTTCCTATTTATGTACGATAGATGGGGGGAGGGGAGATGACTAACTATAGCATGTTTCGATTTAATACGAACATTAAATTCATGCTGACTGCATTTGACTGGGGTCCCTGCTGTACATGCTTGAGCACTTGTGATACCATGGGTGCTTCTAAAAATCACTCTGATCGCGATCGACCATAAGCGTCCATTGATCTACATGACCACCGCATCTAAACACCATGGATCACTCATCACCGGCTCATCTAAAAACTCCCTGCTCTCATTGTCGTATAGTGAACGCTTATGACCAACATGATCAAACTTCAAATCCGATTACTATCAGTTTGACCCTGATCACTATCTATTTACATGAATAGATGTTGCGGATGATTTGACGGGCATCATTGGACGTTTGTGATTGGCCATGAGTGCACCAAACGCGTAGGTCGTTAAAAATGTTGTTACACGCAGCCCGAAAACATTGATCTGCAAAACTGCAGCTGTATGCTCATTGAGCAAAATAGCAATGCAGAAAATATTACAAAATTGCTTGGAAATGTTTCCAAAAAAAATCCAAATGCAGCAGCCACCGGTGGTCTGGGGGGGGGGGGGGTCATTTTTGCGTATTAAATGATGCTGCAGTTGATTATGGAGGGCAATATTGATGCAAATCAAATATGCTTTTCTGGCAAAGCACATTTTCAGCTGGATGGCTTTGTTAATAAACATTGTTCTCAAAATGTCCACCATCTGCCGCAATCACATTTCATAAGCAAAGTATAAAATTAATAGAAAAATTCTATAGTGCCACTACTGGAATGGCATCACATTCATTACCGAAGGTTTGCTCCAATTCTGCAAGTGTGGTGGGATTATGTCGGTACATTGCATCCATCAAATTGCACCAAAAGAAGAAATCACAAAAGAGATCTGGTAAATGTGCTGGCCAATCCATAATTTTGCTGGTTGCTTGAGGGTAGTGCAATGCAATGATGCAGTTATCAAAATATTCTTCCAGGAAAGTGAAAACCTCACCAGTCCAATCTTGGATGAACCAGGCAGCCTAGGGTGAATCATCCAAGGCATTAAGGATGGCTACTAATTCACAGAAGATTTGAATGTAATGACTTGAATTCACTATCTCCAGTAGAAAAGTTCAGCCAATGCTGCCCATACATCAATTTTCTCTGCATAGAGTGATCATGAAACACACACATGAGGGTTCTCCTTTGCCCAGATTCGTCACTTGTGACGTGGTATCCAAAAGTATTCTAAAATTGAAGGCTTTGGAAATTGACGTGCCATTTGTCGGTGAAATTTCTTAACTCAAGGAAACACACCAAAACAAATTTTTTATCTCGTGCATTAATCTCCAGCAAGAATAACTTTAATAAATGTCACCGTGTAACTGCTACTCTATTTTAAAACCGTTAATCCCAGGGTTCATTTTAGGCGGGGTTTACAGGGCGCGCCACTCCGTTTGCCCTTTTGATGAAAAATTTCCACCCCGCTGTCCTTTGAACCTGATCACACGTCCCGATATCTGAAAATGTGCCTGCAAAGAAAAATCTATAAATCTAAAAGGAACTTCAAAAAGAACTATGCATTTTTATGGAAAAAAATATTTTTTTGAAAATTAAGTGCCCTTTTTAGCCCCTTAGCACCCTGCTCCTTTTTAAAGTCTAGAATGAACCCTGTAATCCTTTTAGGATGCCCTATATCTCTGCAGGCAGTGCATGTTTCTAGATGCCGTAACTGCTGATGTTCGATGAGTGTGTGTGTAGAATTCAGGTATCCAGTTTTTTAATCTTGTCCTTAGCTGCCAGATGTCTGTAAGCTTTTCTTGATGATATGAAAAGATTGGCTCTGAACATATTAATTTCTTCAACTTTCTGCCTTAACTGTATTGGCCAATAATTATGAATCAACCCAATATAAAGCTTCAACCTAAGATCTCATTTCCAAATGAGCAACCATTTCAAAATGTCACTTCATGTCTCTTGCGTGCTCCAGGAGCTAACATACACATAATTGCACAGGCTATTAGCACCATCTATGAAATTTATTTGTAAAACACGTCATTAATAAATATAAAATCACGCATTTATTTTATACCATGTGGGATTTTTTTTTCTGATCACCTTTTATATATACCTTTTTTATGCTTGTTCAAATAATAGCTGAGCTTTAACTGTTAAAAAAAATGCACATAATTGATATACCTGATTTACCTTTGTTAATTTTATTCACAGTTACTCTGATGAAGTCATTGAACAAAAAATATCAGAATTTAGAATGAAGCTGATGGAAAAAGGGGGTATCATCGATAATTCCTTAGGACGCCCAGAGTAAGTACATAAGCATATGTATTTATTAGTTTTAAAATGGACTTAGAGATAGTTGACATTTCCATAAAGGAATTTTTGATGAATTATATGTGTAATCATGGAAATTCTTAATTTGTTGCATCAGTTATGTTTACTATGGAAAATACACTGTGGGTGCTTCTAAAAACTCTCGAGCGCTCATTTTCAATCACGTGATCGTTTACCCCTGATCGCGCCCGCTCTATTCACCCGCTCATGAAGTTTTTTGACAGCGCCAAGGGCAAAGAGATAACAGCCCGATCAGTAAATAAGAAGTAACTGCCACAGAAACTCGTTACGCTTTCAAACTTTCTGTTTTAAGCGTAATTATTTATTTTTATTGTCCATTATTAAAATCTGATCGGGATTTATTAGATTTCAATGCATCTATTCTTTTATGACAATAAATACGAGAGTGTTAAAAAATCTACGTACGAGAGTGCACGTACGATAAAACGAAATTTTAAAGAAAATTCGAAACCTAAGAGAAAAATTAAAAAATTAAAATGTATAAAACAATCTTCGCTTTCATCTTCAGCTCCTTCGCCCCTGCCGTGTATCTTGACCTGTTCTGTGCCTTCAGATTCATTGCAAAACTATAAACCGCATTGGAAACGGACTTCGAGGTGGGATATACTTTCATTGTCGACCATTATTGCGAAAGTAATGAAAGCGAAAGTACTGAAAGTGAGCGAGGCAACGCGAAGTGATCACAATGGAAATAAGATCACTTTGATCCTGAGCGTTCCCAACACGACGATGAGATCGGGGAGTTTTTAGAGGCGCCAGTGATGAGCGCTCTGTCATTTTTAGATGCAGTGCTCGCGTTGATCATGAACGCTTACGCTCGATCGCGACTGGAGAAAATTTTTAGAAGCAGCCTGTGTGGAAGAAAAAGAATGGACACCTCTCCCTTCAGAGCATTTGTGCTTACCCATGACTGTCACGTGCTCTATGAGATTTAAAATTGGACATGGGTGTACTCAGCTAATTCTCAGGTAAAATGGTTACCAGGAGGCAGATTTTCGATTTTGAAAGGGACATAATAATAGGATGCTCCATGGGAGGTATGAGTATGCAATTGCATTGTATGCAATGCTGTTTCTGACTGAAAATGAAATCGCTGAACTCTGACAAGTTTAGTTGGCGAGGATCAATGATTAGTTGCATACAAACATGCAGAAAAATAAGAAGATGAACTATGGGTCCAAGATGGTTTGGTGGAAACGGGAGGTCAAACAACTTATGGGGGACGGGGCAGCAACGATCAGGAGAAATCCTTCTGAATCCTGGGGATCACGGCACAGTTATATGGGGAATGGGGAAAAGGGAACCACTACGATTTTGGCGAACGATTCAACGACCCTGAATTTGCGTTGTGTTAAGGATGGTAAAGTTGTATAGTGGAATTCAGGAGGTTGAACCACTACCAAACTCGCAATGAAGGGCAAGAAAGAGCAAAAAAACGCCAAAAAACAAGGTTAAAAATAAGACTTAAACTTGAATAATGCATCAAATAAAAAGACATTAAAAAGCAAAACAACACAGTTTTAATGAACAAAACAAAACAACAAAAGTAAATAACAATCAGCAACAAAGCAATCAATCATAATAAGCAAAACAGCAACAATGTAACAGAAACACGGCTTTTACCCAAAAAGCAGAAAAAGTAAATAAATGTTACCTACAATTACACTACCTAACACAGGGCAACAGTCATCCTCAGAGTACTGCTGGCTGGGCGCTCTCGTGAGCAGAGAAAGAGAAAACTGTCTGGGCCATAGATAACGCCTTTATTAGACAGAGTGAAAGTTGGATTGGGTAACACGGATAAAAAGTAGGAAACGGAGAAGAGAAGAGAAGAAGACGGATAAGTGAGTAAAAACAGCAAAGCATGACCTTAAAACGCAAATCGGTACGAACTTTCCTACTATAATCTCAGCTTACCGACGGAGCTACGATGATTCTCTGAGACATCTGATGAGACGGAGAAAGTCAGCGAGGACCTGGCGTGAGGAAAAGAGACAGCTGAGACCAAGGAGACAGAGAGGGGATAGACCAGGTGTCAAGCAAAGCCAACCCGCAATCAATGCCGAACGAGACTGGGAACCCATCCATCTATGACAAGGCTCGAAGCCGTAGGGTCATCGGCAATCGGCGGAAGAACCAATTCCGAGGTCCGATCTCGCACCAGCGGTCACCCAGCAACAATCTCTGCCCGACCAGCGAGCCACATCTTAAGACCTGCTCCTTCGGCTGGTCAGTCACATCTCTGCCCAACCAGCGAGCGAGCTCTTACAACCTGCTCCCCTTGCCGATTTGTCACCAACTACCTCTCCTAAACTCGGAGAGAAAATCTGTCTAAACTTCATAAAGAAGCCGACACAAGTCAATCAACTGATCATTTGACAGCCAAACCCGTCGAATCCCGGGTCATCCGATCCAAGAAAGAGTCACTCTCTCACAAAAGACGAAACTAAGAAAAACGCGCTAATTAAGCTGACTCCTCTGTCCAAGTGCGGAAAAGGGTCATAAAACCCACACATGGCAACGAAAGGCTATTCAGCAAAGGGAAGAACCAACCCCGACAAGGGGTCAAAGGTCTCCCGCTGAACAGCCAAGCCCTAAACAAGAAGGGAGGCTTAATTAAATATTCAGAGGGCAAAAATCCATGAATATTACGAAAAAGCTAAAATACGGAACCAAATATCAGCTCCACGAGAAAAAGGCTATCATGTGTAAATACACAGAGCGAAAAAAAAGGGAGGGAAGGACTGCACAATCACCATAAACTGATAATAGCAGTGGATGATAAGATGAACACTGATACTTCAGTGGGATACGATCTATCAGAAGATTTGGATATCTTGTAGAAGAAAAAGGAACAGCCCTTTTCAGGACTACAACTTTATAGTGGAACTGATTTCAAAACCGTGTTTGATTATTATTACCAATTATTAACTTGCTTTACAAATTCTATTATTTTTAGATGCATTTTAACTTTCTACGATCTATTGAGTACTGTATATAAAGTTGAGAATTTATCAAATTCAGGCAGTGTATTTCATGAAATACAGCTGTATCATGTTGAACTTGAGCAAGAATTATTTCATTATAAAGGTATTTTAGCTGTTATACATTGTTTCTGTTAAAAATATTTTGTTGTAATTTTTATCTTTTGTATTTTTGTTTTGCTAATATGTCCTATGATTATTTTTTATTAATTTATTTTTTATTTGACGTTTATTTATTTATTTATTTATTTATTTATTTATTTATTTATTTATTTATTTATTTTTTTACAATGTGCTTGTTGGATGTTTTTTTATAACTTTTCATTGTTAGTCAATCTGGCAATCTCTTTATCAAGAAAAAGTGAGTCACAAGAAACAATTGATCTCTCTCCCCCTCCCCACCTTGCTAACCCATTTTCATCAATGGACAGGCCACATCAGTTGGCTGTACCCACGTGGAATGGTAAAATATCCCACTTATGATAATCCAAGAAGTTGTGGATCGTTTACCCAGAAGGTTTGCTGCTATAATCACTGCATGTACTGGCCCTACCTTGTATGTTGTTCATTACCCCATAGTGTCCAATCACTTTCTTCCATATCGTTTATTTTGGAAAGAAATAAATTTTTTCTGAAGCTATTTATCAGCAATAATTTGTAAAACCTGACATTAATGGAAAAAAAAAAGTTAATTTTATAAAGTATTATAATAGTGCCATGCAATTTTAGTTTAAAATATTTTTTGCTAGTTTGTATTCATAAAAATTAATAGATGTACATGTACAAGATTTTTCCTTTTATATATCATGTAGTACTGTATTGTAAAATGGAAGTTAATGCAGTTTGCTGTAAGTCTGTTGTCAACGTGAATTTTATGTATATAACTTTATAGTTTTGGACATTAAATTTAAACATTTTTCTTTGCGTGGCAAGCAGGAAAAATATTCATAGATACTCCAAAACTGTACTTATGCACTAAGTGAATCTCATTTTGTGATTTTTCAAATAGACAAATGTTAACTTCTCAACAATTTTAATGTAAAAGAAGGTTAAGGGTGCGTTTCTGGTCAGCAGTCGCGTCGCGAGAATAGGCATCACAAAATTTGCAGACGCCATCAAATCCTTCAACGTCAGCAAACAGACGGCTGGTGTAAAAACGCATTTCTGGTCACCGTCCTGTCATAATTCATTACGTGGAGGGTGATAATGGGTGCAGCTGTGATTTGAACTTTTCCCCTTTTTTAAAGTTGCAATTTTGAATTGTATTTTACTGTGCAACACTTACTTAAACATCAAAACGCATATATCTAATACATATGTAAAATCTTACAGCTCTGCAATGGATGAAAGCCACTCTCTTGAATACCAATTGTTAAGACTTGTTCTGTTTTATAGTAAAAAAGAAAAACAAAAGAAGAAAAACACGATGGACGGTTTATTAATTTCATTTGCATGTAATTGCTGAAGCATTCTGCTTCTTAAAGTCTATTAAAATAACCACTCATATTTTGAAAAAATAGTAAAGAGCTTAAGTATGTTTTTGATTGAAGATGTTATGGAATGTTAACCCATTGTTTTTTAATAAAAATTTTAACCATCCCATCCCCACAAATATGATCGTTATTATCTATTGCTAATACAATCATTATTTAATTAGTTTTGAAGTCTTTGCTTTTTTTTTTTATTGAGTTTCTTTGAAATCCAGATCAGTTTCTAGTTTCATTGAGTTTCAAATCGGAAGAATATTTTCGAAAAAAGAGACTGAACTGAATTACCGTATATACTCTTCTATAAGCTGATTTTTTTTTTTTTCTTTCAAAAATGACCCCTAATGATGGGGATAGGGATAGTGGGGGACAGCACGACCGACGGCTGAATAGAAACGCAAACAAAAGTTCCATAAATATCACTGAGAAGATGATGCTAAAAAGTCTTATTATGAGTACAGTCAACTTAAAACATGAAAGTTCTTTGAAAGGAAGCAACCTAACTTTTCTTTACAGTTGTGCACACTTTTTAATAAACATTCATAATTATCACCGAAAGTCACCCAAATGGCTGGATTTACAGTTTTGTGCACACTTTTTGCCAAACGTTCATGATTTTCAAGGAAATGCAGCCAATTGCGCAGATTTACACTTTCGTGAACACTTTTGCCAACAGGCCCTTAGGCATCACACTTTCGTGAACACTTCTGTGATGCCTAAGGGAACTTCTAACAGTGAATGGGTCTTACAGAATGTTAGCAATCAGGGGTTAAGATGATTCTTTAATCATCTTAGAAATGCACTATTTATGTAGACATTGAAAACAAATCAGAATTTGCAATTCTCGAATCGCTGTTTTCTTTTATAACCGAAAAAATAAATATATGTAATTGTTTTATTATGTACTGGTGTCCATATATAAAAGGGGTTTGCAGAATGGAACCCTTTCACACGTGATCAGCACCAAACTTGGTATGGCTTTTTTCTAGGTCATGTAAACAGAATTCAATCATTAAACACAAAGACGGCAACATCACTGCAGATGGAACAACATAAAAAGTACATATACACCCCTGACACAAACATATAGTAACCCCCCCCCCCCTCTAGTGTTGTTAACTGTAGGTGATGCCATGTGCCCCCTGCCCCTCCCCGCACAGAAACGCATGCAGCACATGCTGGAATGCTCAAAACTAGGGTATCCAACAATGGTTGGGGGATAGCATCCCATTCCAGACCAGGTCCTGCAGTGTTTGTGGAGGTGGTACTCGTATCACATTATTTCTTCATGAAAATCCCATGCGTTCTCGATGGGGTTTAGGTCCAGGGACCATGCTGGCCAGTCTATTCGCCAGATGTCCTCATGTTCCAGGTAGTCACCTACTATGGCAGGCATTATCGTCCATGTAGAGGAAATCTGGACCAACTGCCCCCCCTTCTATCGAAGACTTGCAGCGGTGTGTGGGAACCCATCATGATGCCTGCCTACACAATCACCGCCACCGCCTTAACAGTCATGATGTTAGCAGGGCTGGACTATGTCCCACCCTCTCCAGATGTGAACATGTCGAGAATCCAAGTCCATGACTCTGTCCTTGTGTCTATGCTACATGTTCGGTGCATCAAGCCAACTGTTGCTTATCGTGTCCCTGCGTCTACGGGATGCATTTCATCAGTCGTCAACATGGAGTCTCCCATAAACCGTTTGCCTGGAAACATTATCCAGTAGCTGCTGATAACTCTCTGACAATGTCCCTGGTTGTGCTTTACCTGTTCCTACGGGCAGATAGAGCAAGGTAGCGGTCTTGTCTGGAGATGACGACCCTGACTAAGTGTTTGCAGGTCTTTCCATCCTGTTGGAATTGTATCCACATTCTTGAAGTGATTCTACTAGTTGACACGTTCAGCGCCCGAGGCACTTCAACCTGGGACTGGCCTGCTTCCAGCCATCTAATTATTCGTCCTCTCATTTCACCCTCTAAATGGTCACAACAAACCATTAGCAACAATTATCGAATGCTCAATTGCCAATGAAAATTAAAAAACACGTTCTTTATGGCACATGCATTATGAACATACTATAATAATAGAAGCTTGTTATGATATGAATAATTTCAGATTCTATAATCAGAATTTTACCTCATAGTGTCAGTGATGTTTCATAATCTGTCGTGCTTTGATTATTTTCAACAATGTTAAAAATATCATTACTGAATTCACAAAATCGGTTGTTCTACTACCAATGTTTTTCAAATTTTTTTGATTTTGGCTTCAGTTTCAGATAGAGTAACAAAAAGTAAGTAAAAGTTATAACAGGCACACGTGTTCCCAAAGAGATAGGACATGTGTGCCTGTATAACTTTTCTTATTTTTTGATGCTCTATCCGAATCTGAAGTCAAAATCAAAAAAGAAACAAATCGAAAAAAATTTGGCAATGCAACGACAGACTTTATGAATAAAGTACTGATACTTTTAATTAACATTGTTCTGGCAATGGGGTTTAAAATTTATTTATTTTTATCAAATACTACTTTCCTTAATTGATGTACCGTTTCTTGATTCTCTCGAAATTAATTCCCTTGACTCCCATCTTCAATCATCGTCAATTGGAGTATCGGAGTCAAAAGTCAGCACATGTGCGAAATTGCATTATGCAAATGAAAATGCATTTTAAATTGAATGAAAGTTTGTCTTCAGACAATTTCTTCGCCTAATTATTAATCTTTATGCTGATGCCTTTCTGATACCTCTGGAGGTTTCAAAGGGGGGACATTTTGAATCCTGCATAGGCTTTCTAGTTCTTGAGTTCGCCTAGTCGTGGGTATAGATGTTTGTGTTTGTTCTGGGCTGCATACAGATATAACTTGTGTAAAAGGCGCAAAATGACCTCAGTTAGTTTCAAAATAACTTAAAAGGTTCTGAAGTTTGATGTATTTTTCTGTTTGTCGACACCAAAAATTCTAATAAACCAACCAGCATTTTGAATCCCTCACAAATGACCATAGCAACCAAAGTCCTCAAGTTTTAGGTTGCCATGTTGACTCGGAGTTCCTTTTCAGAAGATTTGGACCAAAGATTCTGGTGCTCTGATTCCATGGCTCTGAGCAAATAAGTAAACTGAGCCAGTAATGTTTTTAACATGAGGTATGGTATAATTGCCATTTAAGTTAAGCCTATACCATACTATGTAATGACATTATGCAACAATAAAAATACTTTCTTTAAGAGTTTAATTGTTGAGCTTTATTAATGTAAATAGTGTAGTTTTTTGTTTTTGTTTTTAGAAGTTTCAGCTTAACAAAGTTTTTTTCTCAGTCCCTTGGTATTTGTTAAACTGAGGTTCAGTTGTGTTAAATGGCAGATATGTATTTCGAAGGCTATGCCTTCATTAAATAATAAAAGCTATGCTTTTTTTTTTTAATCTCTCTAGAAACTAGAACACTTAATATGCTTTATTTTTCTTTATTCTCCATTGATACAGGTTATTTGTATATGATAAACATTAAACAGATTTTTAAAAATTAAAGTGTATTCACATATCAATTTATTTGGTTTTAATGTTGCATTTCTTTAAGCATTCAAGAGATTGCACATTTATGCTTAATTTGAGTAACTTGAAAGGAAACTAATACATTAATTTGTTAGAAAGTAACTGTTCACTATTTAATCGGTATTAATATCATCTAAATGAGGGGAATAGCATTTTAATTTTGGCAGCACAGCAAAATATAAGAGTATTTCAAAACTTGGATAAATGACAATTAAGAGGATGAGAAATAATTGAAAGAGAAACCACAAATTCCACAAACTTATTTTAATACTACATATGTGTATTTTGATGAGTAAGTTGTTTTCTTCAGCATGATACAAACAAGTGTACTGAATAACCATGAAGAAAATACAAGCCTAGCCAAACGGGAGATAGGCACTAGAATAGATGAATATATAAAGTGCATTAAAAATTGTGACATTTAGAAATCCAGTTTTATAAAAAACATATTATTGAATCCAAACATAATTATGACGATAAATTATTCAATCTTGTGAAAGTCTTACATGTGACTCAAGACCCAATCACGTTAAACTTTTTAGAGCCCATGGAGATAGCCAAGGAATCAGCCAATCGGCTGCTTAAAAATGATAACTGGCCCTATGAACATAGCTGGGTGGACAAAATTTATCAAACATATTAGGTAATTTCTTTGGCTGACTCTGATTAGTATTTATTTCTGGCATAGAGGCTTGCATTTTCTTCATGATTATTCAGTTTGCTTGTTTGCATCATGCTGAGGAAGACAACTTAGTCGGCAAAATGGCATACGTAGTACAGTCCGGACCCGGTCGAACGTGGTCCGCTAGAGTGCGAAATCGGCTCCAGTGCGGTTTTGGCTTGGCTCCGGACTCCCCCCCCCCCCCCCCTTGCTGACAGGTGCCACGATCTCTGTATTGAATGTAGACGTTATTCAATCTAAAAGGCATAAATCAGCTGAAATTGGATTGAACGCAATTGTATCAAGAACGGATGAAGGTAGGATTTTGTAGACTTGGTATATACGAAGTTTGCAGAATTTGTGGTTTTCCCTTTCAATTATTTCTCACCATTACCGGATTTCTACTATGTCTAGCATCATCACAGACAGGATATCTTAATATTAATTTACTCTTTAAATAGGAGGTATCGCGATATGTGGCTTCCCTACAATGCTCAAGCTCTAGACATGCGCAATACAAATTTTTTTCTCCTTCCAGTGGGTAGCATGTCTCTTCGTACAAAATCCAAATACAGTTTTCTTTTTCTACTGTGAAAAGTGACGTTTTATCTATGGATACATGATTGTTTTTCTTTTTTCTGGTATCCAAATTATATACATGAACAACACACTGATAATTAGACATTTTCAAATCTAATAACAGAACAGCATGTTCAGTGCCTCCATTTTGAAATTCTGCCCACAATCACGTCGCCAACTACACATGACGCACACGCTGCGCATCTGCTGTATGCTCTGAGGAGTGGGTTACACAGGGAAGCTGCATATCGCAATACCTCTTATTAATTTTACTTACTATTGATATTAATTACTGTAAGTCTTGTTAATGTGTTAAATTCATCAACTTTGATTTTTTAGTTTTTGATTTGAAAGTTTGGCACTATAATATTGTTAATTCTTTTATGTTTAAAAATATTCCTTAATTTTACAACTTGGGTAATGGTTTTATAAGTGTAGAATTTAATTTAATTTGCTCAAACTGTTTAGATAGATAAGCTTTATGATAGTGAATTTGAAGAAACAGTAAGAAAAGAATTCTTTCACTTAAGTAGTTATACCAATCTTAGAAGATTGCTTTTATTGCTGCAAGAGGCTTTAGATTTCTGATCTTAATTTTTTCTCTGGTTTTATTTTTTTGATATTGATTTTGGAATTGCAGTGGCTATGACCTTAGTCCAGATACCATTGATTTTATACTTAGGGATTGAGTGTAGAACAACAAAGAGGGAGGATTTTTGAATTACTTGGGTTCCTTCAGAACATTTTTTCAAAGTTTAAATAGTAGTACCTACTTCTAATTTTTTTTACCATATTTGAAGATGAGATTGTATATACATGAAATTAAATTTCACCTTTTTAGTTTTTGTTAATGAACTTAGAATGTTTTAAAATCTTTATACATGTAAGAATAAATTAACATTGATTTGAAGAATTAGCATGCAAATCAGTATATGTAAGGATAGGAAATAGTATAATACAGTATTTTATCTTCAGTACAATGAATTTTTCAGAATACTGTATTAATGAGATTTTTATCTTTAAGGAGGTTTTTTTTCCCCTCTCAGTAATAAAGAACAGCTTTCATGAAACTCGGATTTTTAACATTCGCATTCCACAGTTCCCATAATTTTAAAGCTGAAATATTAGAAAAATGAAAACTCAAAATTTCTTAGCCTGGAATTGAACATGAAACCACTGAGCTATCTTCTTTACATTGTTTTTATCTAATAATATTGACTATAATTTTTTTTCCAAATTCCATAAACAGGGACTTGGGTCATCAGGGTTGAAGCTTGTTAGGTTTTAATCACAATATTCCATAAGTCTTTCACCTGAAAATGTTTATGAAGATAATTTCTTGTTTCAATTTTCAGTTTGAAATATGTAAACAAGGTTAGAGCTCTTTAATTAAATTATTCTAACTGAAAAAAAAATCCAAATTTCCAAGGACATTATTTTTATAGAGGGGAAATCTAATTTCTAAATGAAGCAAAAATATTAATCTGTTTTTCCTTAAATTAGAAAAGTAATTTTTCATGCCCAAGGCCAGCACTATCCCAGGTCAAGGTCATGATACCATTGTAGCTTTTGTGTCAACTACAGTCTATTATAATTTGGTTGATGGCCTTTGTCTGAGCAATAAACGTCATAGTTCACATTCAGCCAATCACGTTAGTGATTAGCCTCCAAATGCCAGTGCTATTTTTAAATGTATTGGATTAGGTCAAAGCCTACTTGGATCACGGGGCTTTCATTAGTTTATCGTAAGTTACAGGTGACATTGAATAGAGGCTATAAGTTAATCCTCTCCCATTATCTGTGCCAACATATTGGTTCACCCGCCAAGATAAAATAGACGAATATGAGCATTAGAAGAAATATCAATTTAAGTAACTGCTTTACTCACTTTTCCCCTATGGGATTGGATTTACGGAAATTTTTTGCATAATTCATTCACTTATTTTTATTATTCAATAAAATTTTTATAGTAGTCAGTGCTCATAACGATAATTCATTGTAGCCCATTAGCATTCATTATTTTCTATTCATGAGGTAAATGGGACAAGAAGAGAGTCAAGACTGATTTTGTTGAAAACATTAGTCATGGCCATAACCAGTCTTTAATATTGTAAACAATAACAAGAATATGAAAAAGAGATTTCGGAATTTTTCCTCTAAACTGGTAACAAATCAACTGGGATGCAGTGCAGTATTACGCTTTCATTATTGAAAAATAAGATGCAGTGCAGTAAAGTAAATGCTACTTTTATTCCATTTATTTAACGTGTCTTTTCATGTTTGTTCTGGTGGGTAGAGTTGGACTATGTTAATGTAGCACTATATCTGAGGAAATATGAAATTGTACACATGTAGGTACTGATAATATTCGTTGAATAGCCGAACAAGCACCATGACTGCGCTGTGCGGAACGGCTCTATTACTCTGTCCAACGAAAGTAAAACTGAGCGTATCCAGTTAAATTTCCAATTTCAATTGTTAATCATTGTTAATTTTATTTAGCAACAATGTCTAACAATTGAAATTGTGAATTTAATTAGACACGCCCAGTTTTTCTTTCATTGGAGAGTGTATAAAGAAAACCAATTGCCACTTAGATCCAAATTACATTTTATTTGAAGACTGCTAGATTAGAGAGATTAGAAAATAACTGCTCCAATCTTGGAATAGTGTGTTCACCTAATAACATATTTAGCATACAGTCGCTTATTTAAAACTGTAATTTTCATCAAAGGCACAGTTTCGATGAAAATTGCTTTGCCTGACCATTTGATTCTAGTTACATCTGACTTGAATAAATCAATGGAGAAATGCTTCCCATTACTTTTCCCTGCTAACACAAAACATATACTTTTTTTATGTACGTGATTAATGAATATTTTAGAAAGTAACTTGATTAGTAAAAAAAAAATTTTGGATCAGTTTGAAAGTGAAAATTTTAATAATTTTAAAGAGAGTATAAGTATCAGTTTTCTGTAACTGTTTTGTTGCTTTTCTATGGAGTATTAAAAATGTTTTGTTGTAAAATATAATTATTTCCAAACTCTTTCCCTCCATTAAAGCTGAAAATGTCATTAAAATTTGATAGTTCATATACCTATTTATTGCTGGTATACCTATTTATGAGTTACCATTAAGTTTATTTAATAGTTCACATTGAAATAAATAAATGTTTACATTGAAACATTTTATTAAAATTCATTAGATAAGTTTGTTTATGCTAGAATTTGAAAAATTTCTTTTTAATAGAAGAGCTCAAAGGGGAAAGCATTTCAAAAGCACACTTAACTATGATCACTTTAAATGAATGCACACTTAACTATGATCACTTTAGTGCCTGTCAGCAATAAATATAAATGTTGAATATTGAAAAATAATGCTAAACTTAATTTTACTATTATTATTACAATACTTAGAATATTTTTTCTTATTAAAACATTTATAATTAACTAATAGAATTATTTTTATAATTTGAATAATCTTTTCTATTCAAGTTTTTTTGTTTTTTTTCAAATCTTTCTCTCCTTACTCTTTCACCTTTTGCTCTCTTTATATCTATTTCTCATGGAATGATCTTTTCTCTTTTGTAAATGATGAGGAGAAGATATTGATTTTTCAGCTTGCTGACTCTTCATGAGTATGTTGAATCTGGGAGGGCTATTGTACTGAAATAGCATCACTTTATTTTCATATTTATTTATAATTTGTGTATTTAAATAAAAGTTGATGCTTGTTTGTTCATTAAATTGTAATTATCCTTTTTTATGTTCAATTTTATTTTGCCTTATATATTTTTTTTTCTTAATTTATCTTGTTATTTGCAGAACAAGTTAAATAGTAACATGCAAATGTTCCATATCGCTTTTTTATTTAAAAAAAAAAAATCATTTATTAATTTGATGGGGGAAAAAAAAAGACCTTTGTAAATATGAAAAAACATGTATATATATTTTTTGTAAAATTTGCTTTTAATATAGCCTCATTTCATTTATGTTTGTGTTTTATAATGAAAAACTAATTTCTAAAATTCCACATTATAAATCTTGGCGAGGATGATATATATTTTTATTAAAATTATTTCCATTAAATTTAAGTTTTGCATGGGATTGCTTCTACTCTACCCAGCCTCCCTCAAATCATCTCCAATAGACTAACCCACTGCAAGAGCAGTGGTGAGCCGTTGCAGGGCAGCCAATTCTTCCACCACTGTCATCAGACAGTGTAAAATCCAGGGCTTCCAGTCAAAGTCTTCCATTTCTAATTCTATCTGTGATATAAGATTAGAACAAATTTTTAGTCATTTACTCATTTATTTCACTACTGTTGTTCATTCTTCCACCTTGACTTTCATCATTAGACTGAAATTATCATAAAAGATGAAGATAAATGAAAGTAGCTGAGAATCTTCTTTACATCTTCCATTTTGAAGCATTTTGCATTTTCATATCTTACATGAAGGCATTTATTTTCTCAATTTAGAGAGTGTATTTTTATACCAGTTAATATATATTGTGTTGTTATCCTTGAAAAACAATCGAGTGTTTTTATTGTGAATTTTAAATTATGGCTGTTGATGGTAAAATGTTGTTTGAAAAATTATGGCGAGGTACTTTCAAAGCAATGGTTGCTCCACGTTTGGGTAGACCATCACAAATTTTATCATTGAATAATAGACGAGCTCTTCCCAGAACCCTTAGAAGTGTAATCAGGTAAGATATTATACTCTTCCTAATTTGAATTTAATAATCCAGAACAATTCTGTAATTTGAAGATTATTTTTTTTAAATAATAATAATGAAATTTACATTAAAAAATTCATATCTGCATGATTATGTCTGAATTTTGAACAAGTACACTTGAGCAGCATGGAATTCTAAAATCACAAATGAGAACTTGGACTAAATATTAATTCCAGATTATTTTAGTAAAAAAAAGAAAATGAAAAAAGAAATTTAAAGCAATTCTATCATAATATCAGGATTGTAGTCTGTTGATAAACAAAAATGCTTACTATCCTTTTCTGAGTAATTACATTTTTACACAGTTATTTTATACTTCCTTGAAGTCAAATAATTCGGTACAACTAATCTAAATGTTTTTTATAATAAGTTTTAATTGACCTTGTATAGTAGTAATCTTATATAATAATAACTAGGATTTGTGGATCATAATTTTAAATTTTAATTGTCACATTTGAGCGAAATTAACTTCATAGTAGTGTTCTCTTTAAGTTTAACGGACAAAAAAAATGAAACATAAAAAGTACTATATCAATGTACTAAGCAAAAGAAATATTTTATCAAAGTAAAACATTCTCTCTTTGTCTCTTCTTATATTTGCAATGCAAAGCATTAAATGATATAAAACTTAACATGTGGATATAACTGAGCAGATTTGCCTTGGAGTAACCATATTTTTATATAGCAAACTGCCTTGTTTTAATTGTTGTGCAGTTTCATTGTATTGCAATTTAATAGGAGTATAGGGCCTATATCAGATTTTTTTATTTTTTATTTTTTTTTTTCCTTTTTCCTCCATTTTGAATTTAGCAGATACATAACATAGATCATCCTTCTTTTCATTTAGTGTCAGAATTTTAGGTTACTACAGGGTTCATACGCGGCCTTAAATTCCTGGAAAAGCATGGAATTTTACTAAACTGTTTTCAAGGCTAGAAAAGCTGGAAAAACAGTATAAAATTGGCTTTTTCCACTGGAATTTCTTTTACATATACTGGAAAATTTTGTTCAAATTTCATTTCGGCATTAAAAACTCTGCCCGCACAAACGTTGTGGGATATGTAAATAAAAGTAGTGCTGAAGTCTGGTTTCATTTGCCGACTAAGCCTTACGATTTCCATGTCCCATGGGACACGAAAAAATAATTCTTAAAAATGACTTAATGCATCTTAAAATGTCTGTCATGACAAAAACTGTATAAATCACTCCATTGCTAAAGAAATGAAAGAAAAAGACAAAAAACCCAAATATATATCTGGAATCTAACTGCACTGGTTGCACATAACCATTATTATTGCATTCCGACCAGCACTTTAAAAATTATCCTTTCTGTGACCGCCACTCAGATTGTAAGTTAATTATGCATTATATGGTGTAAGTTTAAAGTATGAGTAAAATTTAGAATACCACTGGTAGTCCAAACGTTGCAACGGTAGCTGACTACGACTCTTGTTCTAATATAAAAATATCTTTTTTTTTTCCTCTGAAAAATTAACCAGCACTCCGCCTATTGCTAGCTAGATTCATGTATGTATACTCTCATAATTCTTGGTCTGGAAAAGCCTGGAAAAAGCCTGGAATTTGAAATTGAGCAAAGTACGAACCCTGTTACTACTAAAAAGTTTTGAAACTACACAGTAAACAAACCAAATAGACTCTGCCTATAATTCTGCACTTGAGAACATCTTTTTTTAAATTTCATATAGTAAAAAACATAGGTATCTATTTAAAGCTGCAGAATTTTTCTTTCAAATGATAGTAAATTTTGCTCAGTTAAATTTCGAAAAGAAGCTCCCAAGTGTGGAATTGTAGGGTCGCAAGGTATAATCGCAAGTTCCGAATGAAATAGTGTCAGTAATCCCCATCTAGCTGATTATCCTCTAGATAGGAATTTCAGTGTTGGGAACTCTAGGAATTTCACTCTAGATCTAGGGTATTTGGTAATAAACTAGGGATTTAGAGAAAAGGTTATAATTTATAGGAAGATTCACCATTTCTAGGGTGTTCGCTTTAAAGTTTTTACTGCGAGTTCTGGCATTTTATTTCATTTTTTATTTTAATGTTAAGATTTAGCACTTATTCGTTTTAAATAAGACTGTTTCTGTTTGGCTCCGGTCGGAATAGATAAATTGATAATTGATAGAATTGTGTCTAGAGGGCACCAAAACCTGAATTCTTTTGATTTTTATTACAGGATTATCTATGGTAATCTAGGGTATTTCTCACCAGGTTGCTAGGGAAAAAATAGTAAGCTTGGTTCCCATCAGTGATTTCAATCCTGATCCACACAGATTGGAGGAAATCCAACTTTAAAGTTCCTATAGAAAGGATCAGACAACTCTTGAAGTATATCATCGACCTGTCCTTATCTACAGGGTGATTCAAAATGGTGTCTGGCATTTCAAAATTTTACTATGCATTTATTTTATAACATAAACTAACCGGACTGGGTTTAAAATGCAGGAAAACTCAAATATTTTTAACCTTCCTGTAATTGGAGGCTGTGGTGGCGCTAGTGTCGCGATAAAAGTAAAGATGGTGGTTGTGAATAAAAAGGCATATTGCGCAAAAACAAACTATAATTTTAGTCCAGCGGGCATTTGTAGGCAATTTCATAAAGATTGCCCTATTGATAAAAGCATCCGTAAGTGGTATGATCAATTTCTGGAAACTGGACGTCTTTGTAAACATTTCTGCTCTCGGACTAGTAACAGTAGACGTGCTGAAAGGTGTTTGGGATGAGATTGACTGTCGTCTTGACATTGTCCGGGTGAATCAAGGGAGTCACATAGAACATTTGTAATGCAAGAATCAATAAATATTTGAGTTTTCCTGTATTTTAAACCCCGTCTGGATATTTTGTTATAAAATAAATGCACAGTAGAATTTTGAAATGCCGGACATCATTTTGAATCACCTTGTATAATGAAAAGTTGATATGTTGTGAGAAAAGTGAGAAACTTGTACAAAGTATTGTCAGCCCTGGAATGTCTTTGGTGCTCATCCTTTTAAGGCATATACAAGGGTCGTACAAATGAAAATGAAAATTTGTTTGGGGAAAAAAAAGACGACATTTAGGATCGTAAGTATTTGTTTTCAACAATTGCGAAACCCCACGTGCAAATTGAACAATAGGTTGCAAGTGTTGCATCACATGAGAAAGAACGATAGCTCACGCTTCGAAGCTCTGCGAGTGATCACTTCGTCCAAACAACAAAATGGAGTCAACGAAAAAGGAACAGAGAGCAGTAATTCGATTTTTGACATGTGAAGGAGTTTCAGTTTCTGAAATTCATCGTCGTATGCAGAACATCTACGGAAATGACTGCCTAACCTTCACTCTTGTTTGGGCATGGAGCAAGAGGTTTTCGGAGGGACGGTCATCATTGCAAGATGATCAACGACCTGGACAAGCAAACCACACTAACACGGATGATTCCAAAGCCTGATTCCAAAATTGACACTGTCTTAAAGGAAAACAGAAGAGTGACAATCGATGTCGTGGTTGCTAAAACTGGCCTTAGTCGTGGAACTGTTCACTCCAGTATCAGGAACCATCTGCACTACAGAAAAATCTGTGCACAATGGGTCCCACATCATTTGACATCAGAACAACTTGGAGTTCGAATGGCCATGTCCTGCATCATTTGACTCGCTATGAACAGGAAGGAGAGAGTTTTCTTGATAGAATCGTTACAGGGGAGGAAACTTGGTACTTTAATTTTCAGCCCGAAAGCAAACGTCAAAGTTGTCAATGGAAGCATTATGGGTCACCACCCCCGAAAAAATCAAAAGCAATTGCAAACAGCACGGGTAAGGTGATGTTGACCGTGATTTTTGATCGCAAAGGCCCGAATTTACTGGACTTTCTTGTAAAAGGCACCAGAATTAACACAACACGATATGGGGAAACATTGAAGGCACTGCGCGCGGCCATCAAATGCAAGTGTCCTGGACTTCTTCTCCACGACAACACACATCCTCACACTCGAAAGCAACGGTAGACCTCATCAAAAAGTTCAACTGGGAAGCAATGTAGCATCCACCTTACAGCACTGACTTATCCCCATGTGACATTCACGTGTTTGGGGATCTCAAGAAACATCTGAAAGGCCGCAGGTTTCAGTTGGACGATGAAGTGAAGGAAGAGGTTTTGGAATGGTTCCACACGCAACCGAAAGACTTCTTCCATAAAGGAATTACACGCCTTGTCACATGGCCTTAACGCATTTGGAGAGTATTTTTAAATTTCTTGTATACATTTTGGATAAAAGAAACAATTTTCGTTTTCATTTGTACGACCCTTATGTAAAGAGCTTATCACACTCAGAATGCAGGAATTTGAATGTTCGCATAAGTCGGTATGACCCACAAAATAAACAGATGACACTTTTATTGAATCAATTCATGGTGCCTAGTCTACAGAAACTTTCCATGGAATAGTGTATGTATTCACAAAAGCTGGTTATCAAACTGATAGCTAGTATGACAAGCTATTTTATCGACAAAGACCAAAGAGATATTTTTTGAAATCCTGACTTTGGATTCTTAAAAACCATCAAAAAGTAGAACAGAAATGTCTCTTAAGACTCACCCTCTATCTCTTTGTCTTCATCAATAAAATTGGCTTCAAATCTTTAAAAGTTCCACACTGTCAATGCCTCGATCTCCTAAATGGTTGGATCAATTGAAAAAACCACCAAGAATGAAACATTTCTCAAATTTGTGTACAATCTGAAAATATCATTAAAAATAGGGATTTCCATTGGACATTTCAAATTGACTTCCATTTTCGAAAACTGCGTTGTTTTTTTTGGAAATGGGAATACACATAAAAAAATCCTCATATAAAAGTACTCTTGTCAGATTTGCATTTTAGAAGTTGGCTATTGGTTCACTTAAGGCGAGACACCTAGTATTTGCACCTTGCCTTTGGCTTGCGGCAATCATTGTAGTGAGGAGAGTAGCGATAATTAATTAGTGATGATGAGAGCAGGAGGAAGATGATGATGATTAAACTTTATAAATTTTTCTCCTAACAATAATAAACAGCGTTATATTTTATCGGATGTTATTAAATTAATAAATTTTATTTAAAGTTTAATTTTTCCAAATTTAGTGTATTCATTAAATTGTTTAAAGAACAGTAATTCAGGTATAACCTGTACCCTATGAAATTTGTTTTAAATGGGGGGGGGGGGGGTTGGCTTTATATTTGGGCTAATATGATGAATTTGTTTATTAAATACAAGATGCAGTCTAATAATGCTCAAAGAGAAGATAAAGAAACTGAAGAAATTCTTCAAGCATATCATAATTATAATGTAGAAAGGGGAAGGAAAAATTCCGTGACTTGGTCTCGAACCAGGGACCATGACTGCTCTAATCAATTGAGCTATTGCTCATCCGGTTAAAACAACATTATTATCTTCACTTTGGTTTGAATTTTCATCAATTTATTTGATGGTTAGGATAAGGAGGATTCCTGGATTGTGATTTAGAGATCGCTGTCCCAGTTGAGCTGATTTGTGACTTCATACAGACATATTGTAACAGCTTCGGCATTCATTGCCCACAATAGTTCAATTGGTTAGAGCAGCAACAGCAAACGTTATGGTCCCTGGTTCAAGTTCAGATCGTGGAATTTTCCTTTTCTGCATTGCAATCCGACTCTTCATTAATCGTTGATATCTGCTTTCGTCCTCAAAACTCGTGATTGGTGGGTTAACAATGGAGCTTTCGTGATTGGTGGGTTAACAATGAAGCTTTCGGATCGTGCTTGAAATTAAAATCTAATAATAATGTTATAACACGATTATAAACAATTGTCAACAGAACAATGTGTAAAACCACCATTGTAAAAGCAATATAAAGCCATTCGTTTTGATGGTTCATCTGATGTCACTCTTTGCATGTGTACTGACTGAAATAAGTATTCCAGCCATATTTTCTGATTAAATCATTTTCAGTTGCCTTGCTAGTTAATCTAATAATGAGCATATATATGATGTATATATCGGGTGATCCAAAAGTATATTACATTTTTTTTACATTGTTAACGACATTTTCAGTGTTTGTGCATGCCTCGTGATTCTTATGAAAGCATCGAATTGCTGGAAAGCAAACACTGAAAATGTCGTTAACAATGTAAAAAAAAATGTAACACACTTTTGGATCACCTGGTATTTGAACAGCAGAATATTAGAGGAAAATTTCTACAGATGATTTTGAGGTGGTAAATAAAATTTGCCACAAGCATCCTTTTCAATTAATATTACTCTCCGAAAATTAGATCACACTGAAGGGTGCTAGTTTGTTTAAGAGCAAGTTATCAATACTCTTGTATCCAATTATATCTTCTTTTTTGTTTTATTTTAGACTTTTTGATGCAAAACTTGTTAGCTTGATTTTTTTAAATCTTGGACATCTTAAAATCTCTTATAGAAATAACTGAAAATTCTTTGTATAAGTTTATTAATTACTATTGAGGATATAGTGTATTTTAAGTTAGAAAACTATCTCAATTAGTCTCCCGGAATCAGACTGGAACAAGCGCTGAATTAACATTGAGTCTCCCATAGTCTTCCGGAATTGGCAGTCTGAAAGTTTGCAAGCCTAGCAGGAAGGAAAGAAGAAATTTTATTTTAAAAAAATGCACATATAAGGACAATAATCAGAAAAAAACAAAATAACACTGGGACCCGGCATGAAGTTTCTTTTCTGAAAAGAAAAGCTGTTTTTTATATGTTTAGTTACACCAAATACGAAATGTCATTAAATACTAGGGGAAATTAGAAAGTAAGTTGCAAATGGCTATAGAAATGAAACAAAATAAGAGTACTGACTTGAAAACTTTTATTTCTCACATAAACACCCTGTACATTAAGACATTTGTCCCATTGTTTCACAAACCCCTCAAAACATCAGCATCAAATTCTTTGGGCTGCTAACTGAACCAGGCAGTGGATTCCCTTTGTCTGCTGGTATAACTAGGGTATATTGCTTACCACATTCTGACAGTAAGAGTAAACTGTAAATGCCGACTCCTACTGTAACATCCTCATGAAACTTCATAATGTCATTCGACGGAAGCGACCAGAACTCCTCATCAAAGGTGTGTTGTTATTGTATAATAACGTGCATCCTCATTTTGCCAACAAGACAACTGACATGTTGTGAAAATTCAAGTGGGAAGTTCTCGAGCATCCTCATGTAGCCCTTATCTTGCTCCAAGTGACTTCCATTTGTTTGGCTGAAAGGGAATTCACTGCTTGGTTCAAACAGCAACCAAAGACTTTTATCCTCCTGGTTTTGTTGTAAAACGATGGGAGAAGTGCCTCAATGTATAAGAAGATTATGCAGAGAAATAAGAGTTTCAAATCAGTATTTTTATTTCTATGAAGGCTGTTTTTTAAGTAAGGTCCATTTTGTAATAAAAACAAAACTACTACATACCTGCCAACTTGTGAAGATTGAAATTCGTACAATTAGTCATTCAAACCAAACGAGCAGTTATTTATATATATCAGAGCTGGAGTCTATTGATAAACAGGAACCAGAACTTGATTCATCCAATCCAGATAGAGATTCTAAAAACTGGCGTACTCTATAATCTGCCAATTTTGCCATCGACTATTTCATAATCATTACTGGATTTGTTAATGCTTCCTATCAGTTATGCCATTTCACTCATTAGATTATAAACTGCATGACAGTAGAGCGACACAAATTATGTGCACGTTACAACGCAACAGAATGGAAATACAAAACCTCCACTCTGGGTTACAACTCCAGAGTGCGGAATAACGTTAAGCGTGGTGAGCACTATCACCCAGAATGGCGTTGGTATGATGCCGCTGGTTATCGATCTTACAAGTTTTAGACGGAACTCCTTAGCATCCTTCCCGATACTATAGCCCAGCAGGATAATGTCTAACCACATGCCAAGAATGTTCTTCTTTGGCTGGACGTTTGTCGGACATGCTGCCTATTGAGCATATATAGGATAAGGACACTGGGAATCTAGCCAGATTCTATACCAAATCGTGGAGGCTTCACAAGATATTCATTTTTTAGCACAGATCATTGTTGTTAGTACTGACCTGAAACTACAATCATGTAAGAATGTCACGATCTTGCAATTTTCACTTATACTGGCGTACCTAACAGACTGCTGTTTTCAAAATTCGTACTACCATGAAGCTTCCCATACAATTGTATAATTTCATCAAATTTTCGTATGTTGTATGGAAGAATCGTACAAGTGGGCATGTGTGCTACTATATATTTTTTCAAATTTTTTTTTTCACCAGATTCTATATACATGTACCTTTAATATTTTTCCACATAGTTTCCAAATTTATTTAAGCACTTGTCTTAGCACTCAATGAACTTCCGCATGATCACATCATAGAAGTCTGCCGCTGGTGAAGAAATTAGCGCTGTTTTTACTTGTTTATTGTCACTGAAATGCAGGCTGCCGATGAACTCCTTTAGATCCTGGAGCAGGTGATAGCCACTGGACGCGAGGTCCAGACTGTTAAGTGGGTGGTCAAGTTGTTCCCAACTAA
>JAHWFO010068719.1:3842912-3877494 GCA_023313115.1 Rhysida immarginata | reverse complement strand
CGATCGGTTTAACTTGTTCGCAACCCATTTGCGATTAATAAAAGACGTACCTGCTTCCATTGCCTCTCGATATGCATTTGCACGAACTCTATCCATGAAACGCTGCTCTTCACTGTCATTTATTAAACCAGCCATATTTGTTTGATACCAATAGACGCACAATGAACTACTCTCTGCCAAAGCGTCATAAGAGTGTGCTACAACGCTGCGGTTTAAGTCGCAGCCCCCTAGCAAAAGGTTATGCACAACCCCGTACACACTCAGGCAATCAGATAGTCGAGTTCAGGTCTGGCAGATGCCTGGAGAATGCATGTACCTAACTGTGTGATACCGATGAATTTTTGAGAAGACTATGTTCTTCTATGGGACTCATTTTCATGGCTTGGATTGGGCCAAACTGTTCCAGTAGCAGGATCTATGATGTTTGCAACTCTACTTTGACATTTTGGAGAATTGTGCACTGCCAAAATTGTGGCAACAGCTTGGAATTGGACTAGTCTTATACCAACTAGACAATGCTCCTCATCACAAAACAAGATGTGTGCATGAATGATTTGAGAAGTCAGGTTGAAGAAATGAACTGGCCTGCAGAGAGCCCCAGTCAGTATAAATCCCAACTTGCAGGAGTGACAACTACGGGCTAGGCCACATCGCTTAATACTTTTTGGGATGAATGGAAAAAAATTCCTGAAGCTATCTAACAAAGTCTGGTGGAAAGTCTTCCTCAGAGAATACAGGCTGCCATAATAAAGGCGAAAGAGGTTCAACACCATGTTAATTTTGTGAAATCGTGGTTGCATTGCAGAATTACAGGTGTCCAGGAACCTTCGATCGCACATGAGAAATCAAGAATATGATTACCTTAATTGTGGATAGCAACATCAATGGAAACACCAAAAAGAGAGTCACAACCACACTTCCACAACAAGATATTTATTAACCTGGATACATATTTCGAACGCTACGCGTCCATTTTTCAACGAGACTAATACATAGTGCCTCGGGGCTATTTATATATATTAAGGACCAATCAGGTTCCTTTTACAATTTGAAAATACAAACACATACATAATAAAGGACGAATCAGGATCACTTAAATCAGATGAATGACAATTCCAAAAATAAAAATACAATTACAGTTAACATAACGTAAAGCCAATCAGGTGTCAAATAAGTTAATTCATAAGACCAAGTCGGGAGTCCAGTCCAATCCAATCCAATCCAATCCAAAAAATAATCCTAAGGGATTTATTTGCTTCTTTAAACAAAAAAAATTGCCAAAAATTTTTCATATTAACCGAATATTCATAAAAAATTTTCATAATATTGGGGCATTTTTATATGTAAATTACATCGATGGGGTTGGGGCAGAGAATAATTTCATATTACACGGAATTTCGTATGAAGAGAGCTCGTAATAAGTGGCTTGTGGTGTAAATAGTGAAGTAGGACATGCCTATGGTAAGCTACGTTCGTAATTTCAACCTTCTACAGCAAAAAATATAGGAAATATGACAGGGAATGCAACATAGACAGCTATTAATTTCCATTCTTCATAGACAGCTATTTATATGCAACATGGTGGCAATGCATGTGGTCTTGATATAGCAATTTGCAAATGTTTCAATTACAATATGTACTCTAGCACATCTTTTAAATCTTCTAAAGGAAAAAAAAAAATAAAGATACTGAAGTCCTTGATGAAAAGCAAGATCAATCTCTGATGCATTTTCCATGCAATTATTATATTTAATTTAAAAAAAAATATTGGATAAAATGATGTCCTTTACTTATACTGCATAATTTTTCTTTATTTTTATAGTTTTCTTTATTTTATACAGGAGCCCAGAACAGAAGAAAGAAAAGAAGAAGAAATCCAAAAAACATAAAAAAGAAGAAAGGTAATCAGACAGTAATTAAGTGATTTATTTTCAAAGCAGATGAATGAAAATCCTCTTTTGTACCTGAGCTTAATTTTATTAGAAGGAATTTAATGCAGTATTTTGTAATTAGAAGCCAATTGTAAAAATAATGTTTCTGTTGGCAAATTTTACATATCGAAGTTCATCAAGTACCATTATATCATATACTTCTATCATGCAGGCCATTGGCAAATTGAAAATGCATAATACAGTATATATTTTCCAATTTACTTCTCCTACCCTGTCTTGCTTTCATGTATGAAATTTTTTACTTTATAATTTTTAAACTGTTTCATAATGCTAACATTGCTTTTATATAACAAATGTAGGGGAAACACATGGAATATTGTATTAAGAACAATTGAAGCTAAAAGAAATTTGAATACAAACAGTATACCAGGTGTCCCAAAAATGGGTGACGGATTTGAAAAATCAATTAACGAAAAACGGAAGGCGATAGAAATTTTCCTAGAAAAATCAATTAACCAGAAACGGAACCTAGGTCGCAGAATTTTTCTTTCCATTTTTCGATAGAAAAATTAATACATCATGTTTGGAGGTCATCTCCAGTCTATATTTGTTTATTTACTTGTGAGTTCATCAAATTTTTCTGATGGTTTGGATGGGAGAAGTTCTCGGTCAGTGAACCGGGTGCGCGTCTTTAAGACACCTTGTGACAGCATGGCTGTCCGGGTGTCTGTGATAGCCCAACTGGTAGAGGCATGATAGTCGAGGTTCCTGGTTCGAACCCAGGTCGCAGAATTTTTCCTTGCATTTTTCGATAGAAAAATTATTATATCATGTTTGGAGGTCATCTTCAGTCTATTTGTTTATTTACTTAAGGTAGCCAAAATTTTTTTTACAAGAATAACATGCTTGACCATATATGTTGGTCTCTTCTTTATAGATGTTTAAAAAGGTTTTGATCAAATTTGGCATAAAGATATCGTTTATAAGATGTTTACTTGTGGATTTCCCAAATGATTTCATTGTATTGATTTGTTTTTTTGTCAAACAAGACATTTCGAGTGAAGGTTGGTTGCTCCATGTCTAGTCCTTGTGACAATAATGCTGGAGTCCCTTAACGTTCTCTCCTGGTCCTATTATTCAACTTATTTTTCCATGACTTTCCAAACTTTGTTTGCTGACATTCTATCATGGCTTGTGCCCATATCCTTGCCCATGTCTTACCTCATTTACAAACACAAAACTTCAAGAGTCCCTCCTCCTCCTATTGTATGATAACATTTGCTCCAGTGCATCTGGATTTAACGCAAAAGCTGAAGAAAATTTGATTTCAGTGAAGAAGAAATTGCTGCAGCTAATAAGCTGTTTGAGGAAAATACGAATTGAAAACTCTGCAGCAACTATTTCTCCGTCCTGAACATAAATATCTCATTAGTTGTAATGCACAGAGTGGATGTTTCCATTAGCCTCATTTTTGTTCAAATGCTGATAAGTCGAAATTTTAATCTGGTTTCCTGACGATTCGAATTAACAGGGTAAACGTTACAAAGTTACCCATTTTTCCAGATTACTGGATTTCCGAGCTCCTACTTGTTATTTTGTCACTGCAATTTGTTTTCTCCTTCTGTTAGGTAAAAACTCCCTTTTAGCTCGGTGTACTTCCTGTGGGTTACCTTTTGGATAAGCGTGGCAGTGGAAGCTCGGCTTCTGGACCATTTGTGTGGTTTTTCTTGCAACATTTGATTGTCGATTGATTTGATACAAATTTGGCAACTCCGTACTTATTTCCTCTGCTGAGTTCGTGATCTGCTAAAAATTATTATAATTTCTATATTAGTTTCCCAGCTCAACTTTTTGATGCTTTTCCTGCAAGTCCTCTATCTCTTACTCTTTAGCTCATTTTGTCTCGTTTTCTTTTCATATACAGAAAAGAAGCCTGGCATGACATCTTTCAAGGTACATGTTGTAAAATTGTATTAGCGCATGAACACAAGATGGACCAAGATTAGTTTATATCAAGAATAATTCATATATATTCTTAATTTGGATCAAGAATAATTCATTACATGTATTATATATTCTGTAATACCAATAGAATATTACAAATTCTAATTGATTTCAGTGTTTGAAATAATCAAATTATTGATCAAAGGAGTTTAAATGATTAATTTTAAATTTAAATGTGGTTAGTCTCCTTTTAATGGGGAAAATTGTAAAATTAAAATTTAATAAAAACAAAAAAATAAAGTCACCAATCTTGAAAAACGATGAAGAAACTTGTGAGATGGAAGAAAACTTAAACGATGTAGTCTATTGAAGATGTTGTTGATGGTAGAAATAAATTTAGTCTATTGAGGATGTAGATGAAGTCTTGTGAAGATAATGTTGATAGTAGAAAACCATGTAATATAATTTATCAAATACCATGTAAAATTGTGAACATATCTACACAGGTCAAACTAAACGATAATTAGAAATAAGATTAAAAGAACATGAAAGAGCACTTCGCCACAAAGACAAAAACAACCATTTAGTAAATCATTGTATCAAAGAAAACCACACACCAGATTGGAATAACACAAAAATCATTGGAAAAGAAGAAAATTATAAAAAAAGATTAATTAAAGAAACAATAAATATCATTACAAATAACAAAAATTTAGCCAAGCCATCAACAGAGATAAACAATAAATGGACACTACTTTTAAACAACAATTACCCTAGTATACAATAGCCAACAATCATAACCAACAGTTGCAACCAACTTAGCTTCATCATCTTTATATCAATTGTTTTTCATATCAATTGTTAAATTCTTATTTCAATTGTTTTCACCATTCAAAAATGTTTTATCCTACTGATGATGAGAAATATTCTCGAAAACGTTTTATATAAATTTTATCCCAAATATTTGGATCACCCTCTTCAAAATTTCATCTGTATTTCAAAACCAGCACTTCCTTCAAGATTATCGTTTTCTACTATCAACATTATCTTCACAAGACTTCATCTACATCCTCAATAGACTAAATTTATTTCTACTATCAATAACATCTTCAATAGACTACATCGTTTAAGTTTTCTTCCATCTCACAAGTTTCTTCATCGTTTTTCAAGATTGGTGACTTTATTTTTTTGTTTTTATTTTACGATTTTCCCCATTAAAAGGAGACTAACCACATTTAAATTTAAAATTAATCAAATTATATTTATTAATCTTCTGATTTAAATAACATGTTTTTGAAATTTTTTGCAGTGAATGCAAGGGTGTGGGGCTTATTATTTTTTCTCTCTCATAAAATGCAGATTTCTTAAGGGTATACAGGGATTATTGGGTAGGGTATTTTCGTGAGAATGCGGTTTTTATCATCATTATACTTCTTCCAACGAAAAATGGACTGGGTTTGCCCAGTTAAATTTCCTATTTGAATTGGTAGACATTCTTTCAAAGTAAAATTAATAGTGTCTAATATTATAAATTGGAAATTTAATTGGACATGCCCAATCCATCTTTTGTTGGACTGTGTGTAGTACCTACATTTCCAAATAAAGTATGTTTTGAAAAACAGAAAACATTACTTAAAAAGATTATATTAAAAATATTTTTCATAAAATAACAGTTCTTATTCCATCATTTTCAGTTTGGTTAGACATGTATTTTCTGTCAACCTAAAAAAATATTTTAGGAACATAATCTTAAGTAGATACAGCAATGAAAATAGAAGTTTATCTTGAATAACTTTCAAGAATGTACTATACACCCATATATACTCCTGTATTCCCCAGTTTTATGTTAAAGAAAAGTAATAATAATGTTATCATATGTATTTGGAAACCCATACCTTCTTTTCCCCATAAGGTTTATAATTTACACGTCAAAAATTTTGAAAAAAAAATGTTTATTCATTTTTGTACACTTTCTATAAGGTATTATATATGTTGCATGTCCCTCATCTTTCGTGTTTAAAGAATAGAACAGCCCTGGGTAAAAGGTAGCCTGGCAAACACGAGACGCAATCGAAAACGCTTGCTCGCCGATTTGAAACGAGCACTTGTTGATTGGGTTCCACTTTCGCAAAGAGGGGTCCGAGTCTAATATAATGTGCTTACATCTGTAATTCATTTTTAATTCCTTGAATCACTTTTAAGTCCCTTATTCCATAATTGCTTTGCCCAAACGTGGATAGGAAGGGAATAGTAGATTTCAGAATCAAATTCAATATAGCGATTCTATTTACCGTTCATCAGTTTGCCTTTATTCATTTTCCCTTCACCCAACTCCCCTTCTCCTTCATGTACTCCACTGCCATTGCTCCACGATCTGGCTGTTAGCACGCCTCTGCTCGTGAGGACGAGCTGACTTGCATGGGCACTTCCGTGTCCAGGACTGGAATAGAAAGCCATTGCCGAATGTTCCCGATTGATGCGGCCACCATGATAAAACTTGCTTCAGGAGCTAAGCTAAGCTGGCATTATCATTGCATTCGCTTAAAGAAATTATCAGCATAAGGTTGTTATTGTATAGTGTTCAGGAACAAAAAAAATGAATTCTCAGAGAGATTGGATAAGTAAGCTTTAACTTTATTAAACAATCATTCATATGTACATGGATATGTTCTCAATGTTCTCTAAGCTTCTTAAAGGACAGGGAAACTCAAGGTCTAAGATAATGTCTGTTTAAAAGCTCAGTTCAATCTGCCTGAACTTCATGCCTAAGGAAATCCAATCACTGTTCAGCAAGTCAACAAAACATGACCACTGTTGCCCAGTGAAGTTCAAAAGTATGTCACAGTCTTTGTTAAAAGTCACTGAGCTTTCCCAGATGCTACGTTACCAGATGCTGTACTCACTCTCTTCTCCCAGCATCTGTCGCGGTCTTGTGTCAATGATCTTGCCACTGATGGTCCATTTATCAACCACTATAATTTGCATTTTGCCAGCTGATAAGCACTGTTGAACTAGTTAGGCCTCTTATGCACTGTTGACTAGTTGCCAGCAACTGTGGTTGCAAACAACCAGAAACTATAGGAAATTGAATTTGGGAGATCAAATAGGTAAACAAATAGCTGCCACCGTTCGCATCGCTCCTGTTCGTTCAGGCCTTCCTGTCAACATTCAGCATCACACTGGCTACCTCTCAAGATGGACATGGAGGATGTAGTTGCATTAGCTATATTATTAAAAAACACAAAGCAGGAGGGGGAAAAAAGAAATCTAAGGTGACTCCATATTACAAAAATGTGGAAATAAAGGCATGTTCCAATTTTTTTTCCGAGGTCTTGTGATAATAAATTAAAATGATGAGAAATAAGGGGGATAATGACAAAGTCCAAGAAAAAGTGAGGCCTCGTGCAAAATGCTATTTCGGGGCCTGGTGCTTAATGCGAAATGTTCTTGCGGGCCTGTTTTCATAAATATTTGCATAAAGATTAGAACTACTCTTTAGTTCTATTCGTTATGATATTTGTAATGTGGAAAATCAAGGCCTGTGGACTTCAGAAGCGTGGGCCATTGTGAAGCCACACCATTAGCATCAGCTTCGGGCCAGTTGTAATTATTTATTTCAAAGGTATAAGCAAAAAATGATAGAGAAGTGATGGTTGCTCGCACAGTCGTAGACATCAATAAAAACAAGCCACCCCAGCAACTTCGAATGCGTTGCTCTTGATTTACTGACGGGTTGCCAAAACCACTTGGCGTAAATGATAACTATTCTAGTTATGTCTTGAGGTTGCTAACAACCAATCGACAATGTATAAGAGGCCTTAAGATCTCTTGTTACTTGGATCTTGGAAAGATACTTAAGTTGAAATCAGATACAGTTATTTAAGATACTGGTACTTGTTTCTTAATGTTTCACGTTATTGAAACTGCATTATTGATCTCTGTAAGAAGCAATAAATAGTTCATTTTATGTTTTTTTTTTGGAATATTTCTTATGTTCAATGTCTATTCCATTTGGCCAGGGAATTTTTTTTTTTTTTTTTTTTTTTGCGTTAACTTGGCATCGAGCATATGACACACGAGGTTCTTGGTTCAAATCCATGTCGCAGAATTTTTCCTTCCACTTCTTTTCAGATAATATCATTAACTTGGTAGACATGCTCAGTAAAGCACTCGAAAAAGCTTAGGCATGGAGGAACTATTTTAATTTTCATTTCTTAATTTTTACTTCTTCCCCAATAAAGAGATATGAGTTGGCAATGACAACTTCAGCAATGAGAAGACCATAGATTTCGAAATATAATGTTCTACAATTGTGATATTTAAAAGAATTTATTTTTTCCAATTTATGAACATTGAAACAATTTTGCAGCAAAGCCCATCTTTCTGACAGTAATTTTATTTTTTTCCTTATGGAGATTGGACTCGCCGCCTGTGTCAAAGAAGAGGAAGAAGAAAAAGAAGAAAGGCACAGATAAGCATAAACATAAGAGAAGGTATGAATAAATTGCCATTTAAATTTTGTTTTTGATTGAATTTTTAAATCATGAAAATTAAAATTAAAATTCTCATTTTCTGACAGCCGTTCTGTAACTGACAAAAATAAAAAGAAAAAGAATCATTATTCTTCTGATGAATCAGATTCTAGTTGGGATTCTGAGAGCAGTAGGTGAGAGAGAAAAGTATTTTTTTTTGTTTTTGTTTTAAATACTCTGCAATTAGAATAAAATTAAGATGTATAATATTTTAAAAATAATAATCTTTTATAAAAACAAAAAGAATGTGGACATACAAAAAGTAACGACCAGCGAGCAAATTGAAAACAACGAATAAATTGAAATTGGATTCAATTATTTCAAAGAACAAATAAAATTGATACAAAGGCTAAATAAATTAAGAGTTGAACAGAAATACTGAAAAAAGAAAATAAAAACAATAAATAACAGTGCAAACAAAATATCTTTTTTTAATAATGGAAATTACTGATCCCAAATGCCCATTTCAGCAACAGTACTACCATCAGTCAGCAGTTTAAAGCAGGAATGAATCTTTCCTTGTATATCCACATTATTTACACAGTATATTAATACAGTTGTTTCTTCTCAAGTTATGTGTTCTTGTGAATTCAAGTCTATATTTTTAAACTTCAAAATTTTAAAAGAGGACTTATCAAATGTACAAGCTTTTGTAAACTTCATAAAATGTTTAGAATTTAAAAAATATGGTCTATTTATTATTAAGATAAGGTTTGTTGCAAAAGTTTGTGAAATCATATTTTATTGCTGTAAAATCATAGCTGTTAAGTTTGGATGGATGTTGATGAAATAAATATTTTGAAGTTTTTATGTGCCTAAAGTTTTCACTAAAGCAATGTAATATACATAGATAAATGATCAATGTTTACCAAACAAGCCTATTTCAAAGCTATAAAGAATATGTGTTTGACCATTTCAGTTCTTCTGATGTTGAATTTGCTTTCTACCAGTTCTGATTAAGTTTTACGACATTCCAGGCTCAAAGTTATATCTTCATCATTCATTTTCTATCTTCAGCTTGGAGACAATTGGTTATTGCCTCCATTTGTGTAGACTTACGACTTGATTTCCCGATTCTTCTTTTAATTTTTTTTTTCACTACAGAAAATGGTTGCCATGTAGAGAACAATTGAATCCATCCACATTGGATTGACAGCAGTCAACACCATTTTGTGAGTTCATCTTCGACTATTGAAATGATGTGCGAGATGGATTCCCCTAGGGTGACTTAGATTTTTTTTTCATGCAACCAGGGACACCACTAGAAGGCAAACCGGAAGTCTCATGACATTAAAGATTGTGTCCGAAAGTCACGTGACATTGAGGGCTGTGATTGGATGTAGATTATATTTATAATATAAAAGCTGTAGGAGTTCCTACTTACATTGGATGATCCTCCAAAATGAGAGAATAATTTTGCGGCCCCCAGTGTTTGACTCGTTGCTGACAAACTTTAGAAATAAAAAAATATACCAGAATGTACAGAACCTTTATTTTTTTTTAATTTTTAAAAATGCATAACCAAGTTGCTTTACAATTTAAAACTCTTCAAAATCAGATTCATCATCGTCCGATTCTTCAAAAAGTTGCTTAATACAGTACAGCCAGTGGTTAATTAAAAAACAATAAAAGATTATTTAATTTTGAACAAGAAAAGAATGATGCAGTTACAGTCCGGGTACCAGTTGCATTTTGTTCGGCTCTCATTATCTATTCATGCATTAAGGTACTGTAATAAATATTCATTTGAACTCTATAATACATTGTTAGGCAATTTCAGAAAAAGAACGCCATGGCTGTTCAGGGTTCGCGCTAGGACAAAAAATCTAGGAGTCAATTTGACTCCCAAGCCTGAAAACTGCGAGTCAAATTTCAGAAGATGCGAGTCAAATTTTAAATTCTTTCTAATTTCTATATTTTTACATGCAACCACAATCTTTGTAGTTGCTGCTATAGTTAATTGGAAATTTAAACGAGCGCAGGTGACAAAATGAAGTGTTAAAATGTGGTGAGAAGGATATGGGCCGATGATATTCAAAATTAAACAAGTCAATTTTGACTCGCTGGTCAAAAAATCACGAGTCAATTTTTAACAAAAATGCCCATTTGACGCGTAAATTGCGAGTAAGCGCGAACCCTGGCTGTTGAAAAGCTTTGCTCGTCGAAATTTTATTTTGCTTTAATGCTATAAATTAACTTAACCTAATATCTATATTGTTCAATTATTATCAATAAACGGCAGCAAGATGGGAGAATCTTTTTGTAATAAATGAAACGTGTTCGCATTGACTTTGTCAGCGAATGATTGTCTCCATCTTGTTTTTGAAAATTCATTTTCCCACTAGCTTTTGCAGATGGGAAATTGAGAAAAAAACGAATTAATGTACTCTCTATTGTATATGCTGTTCCAATGTATTAAAATTTATATGCTAATTCGTTAGAAGTTGTCCCATCGTAGTTGTAGTAATCTCTTGCGACTTTGCCAATTTAGATGCTTTTTATGTCATTTCGAACATTTTCTTAAAATATTTTCTGAACAACAATTAAATTAATAAATTCTGGGATTATATTTATTTTTGGGGATGTTTCTGGGGATATATTAATTTTCAGGGACGTTTCCAGGCGCTTATTCAGTGGGGACAAGGCAGGTGATCCGGGGACTGTCCCCAGAAACCAGGGACGTCCGGTCACACTAGATCCCCCACATGTTACATCAGAGGAAAAAGAGGAAAGAGTCAGGTGGTGCCATGAAATGCTTGAAAGATTAGAACAAGGCAAATTACAGCCAGTTTAAAGCATCCTAAGTGGTGATAAAAAATTGCTTTATCTCTATGACCCTAAGAGTAAAAGACGAGTCAGAGGAATGCATTCACAAAGGAAACCATCTGCTGAAGAAACCGAAGAGAGTTTGAAATGCTGGAAAGGTTATGTTCGGTAGCTTCTTCTCTTGCACTGATCATTTGGTACATTCCCCTGCAACTAGGAAAACTGTCACTGCAGAACGGTATGTGATGAAGTGTGTTCCACAAGTTCTGCTAAGATGGTGAGAAAAGCACCCAAGAACTGAACTTTGGTGCATGCAGCAAGAGAATAACTCTCTTGCTGTTCGAGGAGTTTGGACTGCAGAGTTTTTTGCAAAGCAACACATCTTTGAAAACACATCCACCTTGTATGCTAGACCTGGCCATATGTGACTTCATGTTTCTGTGAAATGAGCTTTGTGGGGTTCAATTTTCTGGCGATGAGGACGTCATAACTGCATACATGAACATAATTTCGAGTGTTTCCGGAGTCAACTGGAAACAAGCCTCTTGTGATTGGTTTAAACTACTGATTCTGTGCATGGTTTCCAATGGAAATTACCGTATTTACTCTATTCTAAGGTGCACTTTTTTGCTGATATAAGTACATATTGCACTAAAACATGTTGATTTTGATTTTTGAATAAAGCTATAAAGTTGATTTTGGTGCACCTAAGATTCGAGGAATAATTTTTTTTTTCAAAAATGGTCTCAAAAATCAGCATGTGCCTTACATTCGAAGGCGCCTTAGACTCGAGTAAATACGGTACTTTAAAAGATTCACAAAAATGTTTGTTCTAAACCTATTGTGTGTCTGTGGTTACAAATTTCTGCAGTGCCCCTTGTGTGTTATCTGCAAAGGTCTTCCTCACAGCTCAATTTTTCAATAATACCTATTTGATGCGATATGTCCATGTGGAATTAGCACTTCACATGGTTGGCAATGTATCAGAGAACTGCAAAGTCAGATAACAAGGTGATGATCAGTTGACAGTTTTGCCCCTCTCCTTACACGAGTATCCATTTCGGCTGAAACAATTGCAAAATCAATCATTGCATCCCTGTATCAAGTATACTTATGGACGTTGATGGGACAATTGTGTCCTAGGACATTTACATTGAATGATTTTTCAATGAAAAATGAAAGGAAAAATTCTGCGAGCTGGATTCGAACCAGGAATCTCGGGTATCATATACCGACACCTCTACCAATTGGGCTATCGCAGACACCCGGACAGCCATGCTGTCACAAGGTATCTTAAAGACAACCAAGTTGCCAAGGTTTGCAAGCCCAATGGGAGGCGGGCACCTGGCTCACAGATCACAAATTTCTCCTATCTAACCATCAGAAAGTTGATGAACTTGGTTGTCTTTAAGACACCTTGTGACAGCATGACTGTCCAAGTGTCTGCGATAGCCCAATTGGTAGAGGCGGCGAGCATATGATACCCGAGGTTCCTGGTTCGAATCCAGGTCGCAGAATTTTTCCTTTTATTTTTCATTGAAAAATCATTACCTGATATTTGGAGGTTCATCTCTAGTATATAATTATTATTTATTTCCATTGAAGTTGCCCACTGTAGTTCAGGACAGGTTAATCTTGGTGTGAAGGGAAGAAGTACGGTTAGCAATAAGGCCATGTGCATGTGTGGCTGAAATACTGTACCTGTTTTTTTAAATTTTTACTTACTATTATTTACCCTTCATATTTTACAAACTTAATACATTTGTAGTTTTATACTTTTTATTAAATAACGCATGCGTCAACACCTTTTCAGAACTTTTCATGGCCGGTTTCCACACCATCACTATTCAAGTCGCATGCCCTTAACAAGTTGAATGAAGCAATTGTTTTTAAATGTTTATGTAAGATTGCCTGAATAATATTTAAATAATTCTATAGCAAGAAATTGTCCTGTCTTTAGAGTAAATTTTTCTTATTACCCTATCCCCTCTTCCTTAATGACTCCTATGCATTGATTTCGCAACTGTACTTGTTCCTTCATAGCAAGGTTACCCTGTCCCGAGCCGTACGATGATGGAATGTGCAGTACTGTTTACTGTGTTATTTGTTAAAGTAATAAAGCCCAACTTTTATTACTTGATGACTCTTATTCTGAAAAAAAAAAAAAAAAAAGCTGAAAGTTTTAACAGAAATTATCCTTCGTCAAAGCACAATCTTTCGTTTTAGGCCAGTCTAGATTCAAAACATCAATATTTTTTTTTTCAAACTTTTGTGTCAGTATTTTGAATTGGTGTTTCCCAGGATAATTTTTACCATGATTTTCTCTTTCCTTCTACTGTAAATTCACTGTGTTCTATACATTCATAAACTAAAAATTTTAATTGCTATTGAAAAACTTTAATATTATTTTATTTCTTTGTGTAGCTCTCAAAATTCCTCTAGAGAACTTAGTAAGGTTGCTGGTGATCGTTCTGAAAACATTCGAGAAAATGCGGCATACACTCGTTCTTCCACTGTGGAGTTGCCACATGGCAGAAAGAGCAGTGTAACTTCTAAAGAGGTACAGAGTGTTACTGGTAACTTGTGTAGTACTATTTTCATTTAAGTGTTGTTGGATTGTTATTTTTTTTTTCTATTTTTATTTTGTATTTGTTTTAATATTTTATTTTATTTTTTCCAATTGGATACAATACTTTATGGAGGAAGATGATTATTCCAGTTTCCTTCTTGATGTATCCTCTCATATATTTTATTATTTTTTAAAAATTATTTTTTCCCTATTACTTTATTAATTCTTAGAACCTTCTTTAATTTTAATAAATTGTTAATAAAATTTGCTAATTACACAAATAATAATTTTCATTTTCCTTCTCACTGAATTTTCAAATTGAAAAGAATAGATTAGTGAATTGTTCCTAAACTGAGATTATTAAATATGAATTGAATGTGAGAATAATAATAATAATAATAACAACAACAACATAGCTTTTAATAAATTACATAACATGTTATGTAAGAATAATATGTTATAAATGAAATGTTATATTAAAATTAGCCTTCTTTTTTTTTCATTTTCTTAAATTTCCCAAGAATCAATGGGAAAACTTGTGCATACCCATTTATAATATGCAAAGTGTTTCTTTGTATTTGTAAGTTTTACTGTTGCTGATCCTAAAGTACATCTTTTTTATTTTTTTAATCAAATATTTGCATTGTATGTCAGTATAATTTTTTAAGGAATATTTTTTAATTACTGTTTTACCAAGTTATTAGGATATTTCCACAATAACATAAATAATGAGAAACAAGGCAACATAGGCAAACATTTTATTAATCAAAATTATCATATGGTTTCTGGGATTATGTATATGGCCTGGAGAATTGTCATATGGCTGCTTTTACAAGATCTAGGTATTACATTTATATAGTAAAATTAATAATGATAAAAAAAAATTAATACAGCGCTCCCTCTGCATAATGACAAATTTATAACATCAACTCCATATAATGAAGTTATTTTCCAGAAATATGCAGAGGGAACACTGTAGTTACATTTACTTTGTAAAGGACAATATTTTATTTATCATGAAAATAGTAGAGGGTAAAAAAAAAAAAAAAAAAAAGAAACATAAAAATCGAAGAATTGAATTCATTTTATTTTTTTTAATCTTTTTTTTCCCTGGAAAAAAAATTTCCTGTTATGAGTTTAACAGTTGAATGCATTAGATTTATTGTTCATAATCAAAAGGTTTATTGCAGAACAAATTTTGGTTTGTTTTTTCCCCACGAAATTTATGTGGAAGGAAGGTAACTTATGAACTTATTTATCCATATATCCCAGAATGCAGTATATTTTAATAATGACATAACAGCTCAGGGGAAGGGGAAAATTCAATAAAATTCAAACCTACCAACCAAGAGCTGCCCCCAAATTTAATGTTAATAATGTTAATGAAACAGGCAGAAAAACATCAATGCCAAAAATTGTTAATTAGCACAGCTAAATAAAATATCTTTATCTATTTTAGCATCGTCATTGTTAAAAATTGTAAATAATGTTTTGGCTAGGTCGATCAAGCCCAAGCCAGATCTATAAAAATCAGTAACAAGAACAAGGCGAGTACGAATAGCACATCTCGATGCATGCAAACCAATACAGACAGCAAATCAGGAGAATATATAGCATTTTTAAATAATTTTTTTAAATATGATAGGATGTCGTGTTCAATAATATTCAATAATGAATAATGTTTATGATATAACAAAAGATAGTACTTATTATGACTTCCTAAGAAGTTAAAGAATGAGTTGTGAAGCTGCAACAGTTTATTAAAAAGTCTATTATTATCATTGCACCAAATAGATACACAATAAAGCAGCTTAGCTAAAAACTAAGAATTGATACTTTTAAATATAATATTGGGGCTTCCAAAAAATTGCAATACTTGATAATTAATACCAATAATACGAGACAACCACTGTACCTATTACATTATTTACTTATTTACTAACTTACCATTATTTTGATAAATAATGCCTAAATCTTTGATCTGATCTGTCTTGTGAATTGCATTGTTGAGTATTTTATAAGTTGTATTCCATTTACCGTAATTTTCAATATGCAGGGTGTTTCACAACTATATGGCCAAACTTTGCATATACATTCTTCAGGCAACTTGAGGCAAATATGTCATATAAACCCCTGCCTGGAAACGAAGAATTTTAGAGTTATTCCAAAATTCAGTAGAGACTATTTTATGTACCTATGCATTGACATAGACGTTTGCTATTGGTCGTCACCTCATTTCGTCACCAAGCGACTATAATTATTTTTAATTGCTTAAAAAAAACTTTAATTGCTTTGTGAATATTAAATTTTAAGACTCGTTTAGCCAAACTTCTTTACAGTGTGTATAATAAAAGAAAAAAAAAACTGGCCTGGTGCCAGAATGTGTTATTAGCCTGGAAGCCTGTAATCAAATTGCTGGCGGACACTTTGAGCATTTACTTTAATGGACACATTAATTTTTGAATAGCATCACTGTAAATAAATTTGTAATACTCGTAATGTCAATAAACAATTACAATTAAAACTAATAATATCGTTAATAACATTAAATTAAACAAGTGTTCAGTAATATTAAATCTGCGAAGTAATACAATTACATTTTGGTGTAAAATCAACAATAACTTGAAAATGGCTTGTTTTTGGACCCATGTTTATTAGACCTTCCTATATTACTTTTTAATTTTACATATCTATGCAAAATTTGGTATACCAGTATGTGTATTTTAGTATACCAAAGCTCATACTAATTCAGGATTCGTTAATACTTACGGAAAATAAAGATAAAACTTAACAAAATGTTAACGCACTAGCAGCATACAGGGTGTTTCATAATTGGTGTCCCGTCTTTAGGTCCAAATAACGACTCAAGGGGAACAGATTGGGGGAAAATGAATATTGATTATTTGGTTTTAATGTCACCTAATTTAGAATAAAAACATTTCGCATCCCTGGGGGTGAAGGGGTAAATTTTGAAAATTTTTAATTTTGTAGGGGTTAGACCCCATGCGTTATTTAGAAAGTCGTAAAATGTGGGTTTAGCAAAAAGCCCAGTGAAAAAATCTCATGCCCTGCCCCCTTTATCGAGTGGGTAAAGTGAAAGGTATGGCTAGCCGATGTGGACAAACACCATACTTATTAGAAAACAGTAGGGCCTCCATTTGGAAAATTAATGAGAATGAATGAAAAATATTAGGGCCCATTAGCTTTTCAGGGTAACGACTCATTCATTCTCAAATGTACTGTTTTCTAATAAGTAATAAAGTTCTAATAAGTTTCTAATGAATTTTTCTGTTTTTGTCTACATTAGCTAGCCATACCTTTCACTTTACCCACTTGATAAAGGGCAGGGGATGAGATTTTTTCATCGGGTTTTTTGCTAAGCCCACATTTTACAACTTTCTAAATAACATATGGGGTCTAACCCCTAACAAATTAAAATTTTCAAAATTTACCCCTTCACCTCCAGGGACGCGAAATGTTTTTATTTTGAATTAGGGGACATTAAAACCAAATAATCAATATTCATTTTCCCTCAATCTGTTCCCCTTGAGTCGTTATTTGGACCTAAAGACAGGACACCAATTATGAAACACCCTGAATTCTGAATAAATACAGTAAATACAGTAATTCGAATCCAAACTGACCAACAAAAAAATTCGAATTAGGCGATAATTCGAATTATGTGATATTGGTCACACTAACCTAAAACCCATGTGTTTTGGATTATGAGTAATCATATGTACATGTATTGAAAAAAATACAATGAAAAGAAACATTTGAACTCGCCTGTTTATTTGAAATACATGTAATCGGTAATTGATTTTTGAACAAGAATGCTGGAATATTTTTTCATCAGTTCATTGTTCAGTCTCTCACAGAGTTTGTCGATCTCATCTGATGACGAAGCCAACCCAAATGCTCGAATGGTTTGGAGAGCATCGAACGCTTTACGCCGTTGTTGTTCTCTTGATTCGTCATCCTCATCATCATCATCATCATCATCATCATCATCATCATCGCTGTCAATAATTTCAGGGTTGGGATTATTCACTTGCTCCACTATTTGATTATCATTGAGCTGTTGCATTGTGTCAACGTCTTTGTCGATGTCAACATAATCTTCAAGATTACAGAGCCGATCCTCATATAAGGCATGCAGACTACTGCAAACGTTATTATATTTTTACAGTAACTCCGCATGTAGTAGCACAGTGCTTGTTCAGATCAATCTGGGAATTAGTCACAAATTATTTTCGGAGTAACTATGGCGTTCGAATTAGGCGATGAAAAATACATTAGTTTGTATTAAATTTCCTTGATGATTGATTTGAATTGGGCGATAATTCGAATTAGAAAATTCGAATTATGCGGTAATATTTTACATTAAATGTGAAGGATTTCAAACGTTCCTTGCAATTTATACGAATTAAGTGATAATTCGAATTAGGCGGAGTTTACTGTAATTCCTTATGCAAATTCTGAGTTATCCGTCGCTAAATAGTTGTTTATCCAGATCACTACACTCAAAGCTGACATCTTAAACCTGCTACTCTATAGAACTTGGGCTTAAGATGTGAGCTTATAGTGTAGCGATCCGGATAATCAATTCTTTAGTGACGGATAACATGGAATATGCATAAGAAATTTTACTGAAAGTATATGCTGCTAGTGTGTTAACATTTCGTTAAGTTTTATCTTTAGTTTCCGCAAGATTTAACGAATCCTGAATTAGTATGAGCCTTGGTATATATTAAAATACACATATATCCGAAATTTGACCATATAGTTGTGAAACACCCTGTCTAATACGCGCCTGTGTATGATACGCATCTAAGTTTTCACTTGATTCTTGAAAAATTTTCACATATATAATATGCATCCGTGTATTATATATAATTTACTAGCTGAAGTACCCGGTGTCGCTCAGAGAAAAATATAGTTTTTTCATATTTATGTATACAGGGTGTTCTCGAATAACATGTACAAATTTGGGGGGGGGGGGGGCATGATAGATGGATCAAATCTAAGCAACATTTTCCTCTTTCATTTTTTCCTCTGGGGCATTGTTTTTGAGATAAAAAATGTTGGACGTAGACGTAATATGCAACTCAATCCCTGCTTCTGGGACACGTCAAAATCATGGTCAATCATGTAATAAAAAGAACAAAAACACATTGCATACAGTACAATAATGTGACTTGTTTTTTATGAAACATGCAAATATTTTACAATAAGTGTTCTAATTGACTCCCTCCGACATGAATGCATGCTTTACGTCACTGCATGGACTTACGTACACGTTCAAATGTTCCTGGTTCTTCGCGAATCTGATCCGCAGCTACGGCGATTCTGGCTACCAGCTCTTCATTGGATCCCACAGGTGTCTCGTATACCAATCTCTTTAAGTGTCCCCACAGAATATAAACAACTGTTTCCTGCAGGTAGGATTTCAACATTTTTTATCTCAAAAACAATGCCCCAGAGAAAAAAATGAAACAGGGAAATGTTGCTTATATTTGATCCCTCTATCACGCCTCCCCCTCCACAAGTTTGTACACGTTATTTGAGAACATCCTGTATACAGATCCGCCAAAAAATGTATACACACTTCAGCAAAAGAAAAACTATATAAAAGTTGTAACACTAAATTCATACAGGCTTCTAAAATTACGATAGCTGTCAAAGTGATTATCATTAGCGTTGAGATATTTTTGAATATGGCGAACAGTTGCTCCTATCCATTCCCTAGCAAACTCTTATCAATAATCATATATCTGGGTGGCAATTCTGGCAATGTCTTTTATCAGGATTGTCTTCATTCAATACATGTAATAATACTGCTTTCAATTATGCTGTTACGGAAAATATTATAGATGATATCTAGTAAAGTGCATATATATATTTTTTTGGCGACTCTGTAAAAAATAAAAGATACATTGTATTCCCACGCGAAAGACTTGCATCGTTGTTGATGCTGTTTCATGGAACAATCGCAAAAGTCTTCATTAAACAAAGCAAATAACGACGTCACAATTTTTAACGCTGGCAAAAATCAGATTTAGATAAAAAAATAAATGATACACTGTGTCTCGTGCGAAAGACTTGCAGTCATTGTTGATGCTGCTTCATGGAACAATCGCAAAAATCTTCATTACGATGTTGCTTGGCAAACAATTGTCAATTGTTTCAAATCCTAGACCAATCAGAAAGCTGAATGCCAGCCACACACATCTCAGTTTTATATATTAGATTTATCTAAGATAGTGATTCAGCAACAGGGAGTGCTTCGCCATATTTGTTCAAACGTGCAGTGCATTATGGTCATCTGATTTTTAAAGGCTTTAGACTTTTTATATTTCCATAAAATGAAGAAATGAGAAGTATTCAAAATAAATGATCATATAACAAAATTTATTTAAAATCCTTCAAAATCGGAATAGTCTGTGTCTGAGCAAAATAATTACATTTCAGTAAGCAGTTCTTGGTTAGGCTTAATTACCATTTCTTCCTCGATTCTCATAATTGAATTATCCACAGGAGGGGTAATTCCTGCTTTCACAAAAGCATTTTGAATTGTATTTTTTGTACTCTCTGCCATGCAAAATATATCCATTTGAAAGATAATTCAAACATGTCGTCTTGACAACTTTATATAGCTCGGTTAGCAGCAAACATTGGTAAAATTGCAGAGTAGTGTCCCTTAACTTCCTTGAATGATATCATTAAGACTGGTCGCATTCATGCATTGCCGTTATTACTGTGTCAGCTCTAGTTAATGGCTAAGTCATTTGCCTTATTTATGAACTTTATTACAGGTTTCATGCAGAATAAGTCGCTAAACCACTGTGCTGACCATATAAGCTTAGTGCTTTTTCAAACTGTGTGCTGCGAAAGATTTGCTAGTGTGCTGTGGGATTTTTGGAAAAAAAAATTAAAAGTTTCTTCAGTAAATTTAAAAATGTTAAATTTCCACCCTAAACTAAAATAAAATAAAATTAATAAAATTAAGATCATTTCCTGTGTACTGCAAAAATTTTTAGAACATTTTAGTGTGCTGTAAGACAAAAAAAGTTTGAGAAACACTGATATAGATAGATAATAATAACCAGAGGTGGAAACTCTATAACCAGACAGTTGGCTATTAGGTGGCCAAGCGTCACGATCAGTCAAACTTAGCTGACGCAGGACCATCTCTATTTTCCTGGCTGACGACCCAAGCTTAAGTAATGGCAAATAACTTTGACTTACAACCAGAGGAGGAAACTCTGTTCATAAACATGTTTTACAAGGATTAGCTGCCACTGAGGGGGCCACACATCATCAGTGGTATGGAATAGCAGATGACTACTCTCTTTAGCATGGAAAATAATGAGGATCTTAGTGTCACCATCTTGATGTACAAGAAAAAGCTATTAGTTGCACTCCCCTACCCCCCCCTGGTGCTGATACACATCTCAAACTTGGTGGCCATCTTGAAAATCTGCTGGGAAAACCTGGGATCTTACTGCTAAAGGAAACCAATATCCCAGCTTGTATTAACAATGATTCAAAATGTCAGGGTTTGCCTATTAAAATTTTAAATTTGTCCTGGTTTATTATCGGATTATTAAATTAAATTAAGAAAAAAAAAGCGAATAAATGTGCTGTAACGTATATTAAATACAACTTCGTTTGAACCCCCCCCCCCCCTTCCCGCCATCATTTTTCCCCTGTTTTATTAATGGAAAACTGAATAGGTATATGTGTATTTTATTATACCAAGGCTCATACTAATTCAGGATTCATTAAAACTTGCGGAAAATAAAGATAAAAACTTAACGAAATGTTAACACACTAGCACCATAACTTTCAGTATAATTTCTTATGCACATTCCGCGTTATCTGTCACTAAAGAGTTCGTTATCCAGACTGCTACACTGTAAGCTCACATCTTATACCCGAGTTCTATGGAGTAGCGGATTTAAGATGTCAGCTTTGAGTGTAGCGATCCGGATAACCAACTCTTTAGTGTCAGATAATGCGGAATGTGCATAAGAAATTATACTGAAAGTATATGCTGCTAGTGTGTTAACATTTTGTTAAGTTTTTATCTTTATTTTCCATAAGTATTAACGAATCCTGAATTAGTATGAGCTTTGGTATACTAAAATACACAATAACCACCGAATATTATACACAAATTTTTATAATATGCAGTAATGATTTTATAAACTTTTATTTTGCATATTAGGCATATTGTATACCAAAAATTACAGTAATTGTTTTATTTACATGGTTAACAATTCTGGATTTAGAAATATTTAAACTAAAAATTTTCTGCTTTAACAATATTACGAATTCATCAATACATAGTTGTAAATAATATTGATCCATAATAGATGAAATTTGAATAAAAATTTTTAAGTACTTGTAAAAATATTGTAATAATTGTGATTTACTATTCTTCACAATACAAAGTGATATCAATTACATATAAATTAAAGAGAATAGTTCCCAAAGGAATATATGAATTTATTTAGGCATTCAAGAAAAAATTAAAAAATTAACCAGAAAAGTGAAATTTATGATCTCTTAGCATAGGCGAAAGCCATAAACATGGACGGTCTGGGACCCCCAGCATGATTTACTGAATTAATGACATCAAGTTAAGCCTGGTTCACATAACGTTGTGCGTTGCGTCACTGTTGCATCATGTGTTGGTGCGCCAATTTCGGTTTACATAACTTTTTCCGTGTGTCAGGCGAACGATGTGCTTTCAGTACGTTGAAAAATCTCAACGTTCAACCGCAACCTTGGCGCGGGTTAACATTCTCCAATCAGCAGCAAGCACGCTATCCACCACCTTAGCTTTATATTTTCTTTTTAATACATTAAAAACAATAGCTACAACTGATAAAAATTGTTGAATAGCTAATAAAAGCTGTTAAAATGTTGGATCCATTGTAATGTGTATCGGATTAGAAGTTGATGTTATCAGATGTGGATATAAACAGTACGAAAGAACAAAAGGCAAATAAATATTGCGTGACATAGTGTCGCGTGGATTAATCGATGTTTTGAGGTTTGCCATAATACAATTTTTTTTCAAAAGTTGGTGTCGAGGGGTCAGCAGTGACCCTGACCTGTCACCTTCTTTAAGCCTTTTATTTTTTTGCTTTTTCATTTTCCATTCCTGTTTCCGTTTGTGTGCCGGCTGCATCCATATCTTTTGAAAGACTTTTTTTCAAAGGCAGGCAGCCATCTTGCATCAGCGTCACCGCTTGACACTCACAACGCTGACAGAACAGACAATGTTGGAGCAACGTACAATGCAGGTTGTAAAGCAGGCTTTAATGGCTTTCAGTTGAGAGCTTTAAATATAACATAGTTTATCACTTGCAAATTGGTAAAAGTTGAACGTTTCGGATGAAATTCATGATGAAAGTTGGGAACAATTGATTCATAAAATAGACTCACATATTTGGTATACAGTAAAATGGTTGTGAAGTAAATGTTTTATATTCTTCCAGAGAATTCTGATTCCTTTGGAATGTTCCAATTTTTTGCTATTTTTGCTCACTAATGCACCACCACTAGCAAGCATGATTGTAACAATAGCACTAAGTTCAATTGTCTTGGTTGCAGCTTCTCTATAACGTCAGTTTTATTAGTTCTTCTATAATAATTCATCAGTTGACTGCATTAGCTGCTTACTAATGTTGCTATGGTGGATTGATAAGAGTGAAGGCTCTCATGTCAGTTTGCTACACTTTAGCATACCTACTAATCGTGGTTGTGGTCCCCGTGACCCACTGATGACTGCCACTACTCGTTAGTTGTCATCCCAGTGACTCATCATCAACAATGGCTTGTCTCAGTGAAATGGCGAGCACCTGATGCCACTAATGCTGAAGCTTTCTCCATTCGGTGTTTTCTCGCACCACAGCCACGAATCCTGCGGTGCGCTTGTATCCTCTCGATTGGGATGCTGCAACCAGTACCTTCTCCACTCCAGCTTTTCTGCATGTACCGGTAATAGTGTCTTACCACAGCTGTGCACAACCCTGCATTGACTTTCTCTTTTTGAATGAGTTGCTGCTGCCACTGTTGTCATTTAATTGTGTCCACTCAAAGAATCTCTTCTTCGTCTTTTATGAATGATTGTTCTCAATGTAACTGTAATTGTATTGCATTTCTTGTTCCTTCTCGAGAGCACTCTCAATTCTAGAGTCCCTCTTTGTATTTGGGCATTCATCCACTCTCACCTGTTCATGAATGATTTGTTAACACTACAAGGACTTCATTAGAGAGTGTCTTCATCTGACAAAAGAATCTCAAGAGTTTCAGCAAGAGGCACCTAAAAGAGTCGAGTTTCATCTCTACTCTTGCTCTTGTTATGCCAGCATGGGCTCCCCATTTCCTTGTGCATGTGTGTTTGGGTGTGCATGCACGCTTATATGCATGTGCATATGTGATCAAATGCTTTGAGACACCAGATACTGTAAGATACCTGCAAATAATTCAGGAAAATATCTGGACGGTATAATGTAAATAAGAAAATACTGTTCATTGTTGCCTTCTAGATGGTCAAGCCATCTGACAAAGAAAAGTTTGCTGTCAAAACATTAAACAAATGAGCTAGCATTTAAAATAGCAGCCTGCAGTTGAAAGGACAAGGCTCCATTCTCTTTAAAAGCATAGAATTTATATGTAGAAACTTATAATTGTAAAATGATGTAAAAACTTTATGCATAAGTAAGCACTTTGTATATGTATAAATATTTTTAAATAGCAAATTATTTCTTGTTGTTATTATTATTTTAGTTTTAATTCTTATTAGTTTTTGAATTGTATTCTTTTTTTTTTTTTTATTATTGATGGCGAGTAAAAATGTTTTTGTTGATAACATTAAATGTAATGCATTTTGTATTATTATGATGCCACCTTTAGGATCCTTTTAATGAGTAAGTATTGGACTTTCTGTCTGAGCCATAATATGGGCCTTCAGTTGGTGGTGGTCATTTTTATTTTATGAGACTCTCTACATAACCTGCTCTGGAGTAGCTTTTAAGTTACTGTGTCTGCCTGTGTGTTTTGTTTTTTTTATATATCTCTTGAATTGGCATTGCACATGTGCTGAAGAAAACAACAAATTTGTTTAAATATTTTATCTGCCTTTAAATTGGTTTCTTTATTTTAGATAACTCTTGGATTGGCAGTGCATATTTCTTCAGAGCAGGTTAATGCTTTTGGGTTTGCATGTTTATATTTAAGCTGTCGTTTTAAATTTTAAACTCAAGTAAAAACTTGCTTTGAATATTCTTAGCTTTAAAAAGTGCTGTAAAATTGCTGAGGGGGATGGGGATTAATTCCTGCTCTTCAAATAACACCAACACAACTTTTATCTGTCGTAGATCCAATAGGTCACTAGATAATTTTCTTAATTATCAGTTCTTTTAATAATTTAGTATATAATGGGTAGATTGACTTTTTATTTAACTGCAATCTTCTCCAATCTCAGACAAATTTTCCACCAGTTTTACACTTCCTACATTTGTTATGACCAATTTTTAGACTGTAGATGTCTATTTCCACTAAAACCATGAAATTTATCAAAGGAGCTAATTCATGAGAGAGCCAAATAAACTAGCTGGGACATTAGCAAAGAATGACAATGTTATTATGAAATACTTCTGTCCCCGACTTTTCTTAATTGTTATTGTGTATGCTAATTCAATGTGAAACTTCATCATTTCAAAATTTATCATTTCATCATAACAAAAATTAATTAAAAATCATCTTACAAAAGTCAGCCAATAAAGTAATTGGCAGCAATAAAATTAAATAAAAATATAATTCATTCAAATCACATTTTTAAGCCAGATATTAACAGCAATGTCAAGATATTAGGTACAGTCAATAAATAATGAGGCAAAGGAGATTTCACAGTAATTATTTAACGAAACTTCTCACTTGAGCTTCTGCAGATGTTCCTTTGTTGTGCTGGCTATGTGCAGTCTAGATTGTCATGCAACAGGATGACACCACAAGAAATTTTACCCCGGGACGTTTTGATTTGATCTGAAGTCCCGCGCCATTCCTCCTGTAGTCCAGATCTGTCCCCATATGACTTCCATATCTTCGGTGAGCTCAAAAAAAGCACTGCGAGGACAACGGTTTCAAACAGACAAAGCCAAGGAGTGCATATGGAATTAGTTCAAACAGCAGCCAAACGATTTCTACAAGCACGGCATTCTCCGACTAGTGTCACAATGGGAAAAATGCCTAAGTAATTGCGGACAACACTTTTGAATTTCATTAAAATATTCCTGTGAAATATCCTTTGCCTTGTTATTTATTGACTGTACCTCGTATAATAAAGTAAGTCATGCCAACAATTTTATCAGACAATTTTCAACTTCAACATGAAGTTGTTCTGTTAAATTTAAATTTAAAATTGTTAACTTACAACAAATAGGAGCAACAGAGGAAAAACAAGTTACAGTATATACATTCATATTTAGATAAAGCTCTTCATAAACATAGTTCTCAAAAAATTCCTTTCAGAAAATAATTTCTGATTCTTGTAATTCTTTGTTTTATCATTGAGAGAACTATGTAACATTGTTCTTGACTGATTAAAATGCTGAATATTATAAAATTGCATGAGTCATTGGAATAAGTCACACGTGTGAAAGCAATTTTTGCTATCTCTTTAAGTAAACGCGTTAATCTCCTAAACAAGTTACTTTCTCATAACTATTTTTTTTTAATCTTGCTTAAAAATACTCTATTAATTTGTTGACTTATACTCATTCAGCTTTGCTGAAAATAATCATGTAGAGGCAGGATGTAAAGGGAAAAAATTTTTCTTATTATAATCTCATCATGTTTAATTTTAACACTGATGAAGAAATTTTTGTAATTAATTCTAAAAAAATTTAATAGTACATGTTACACTAAAATTAAAATACAAATAGCAATAGTCAAATAAAATAAATTAATATTATCATGATAATTTTTAATCCTGACGGTAATAATTGCACACAGTTAAGCTCTATGAAATCCTTGTCTTCTGCTAAGCAAATTGTAGGAAATAGGTTGAATAATTTAAATATTCGAGTTGAGTTTTTTTCTCTTTTACTGATAATTGCTGCAAAATCCAGTTGAATCAACCTGATTATAATCGTTTGAAGATTTGCTAGGTGTGCAGGTTAGTGGAAAACTTAACCAGAATGATTTGTTTCAATATAGTTTTGATTTGGAAAAATAAATATATACATTTAAAGCTATATATATACATTTTTGGATATACATTAAAATATTTTTTTCTGGATTGAAGATCCACGATTTGAAGAAATTTTCCATACCATGTAGTTTGAAAGGAGTTTATTTTCTACAGCAGTGATTATTATTAATGATGCATGTTAATTTTAGCAGAAAAATGCCATTTAATTTATTGGCAGTTATTTATTTAACAAGAATGGTGTTCTGTTATTTTTCAGAGGATACGCTCAAGAAGGGAATCGCGGTCAACCTCTCTTTCTCTCTCACCCCCAAATCATGAGAGCAAAATAATAGCACTTCATTCCTCCCATTCAAGAAACAAAGAGAGCCCGACAACCAAACGATATTCTCCGTGCGTATTAAATGGAATAACGGTTTTATAACATTTATGTATAATAATGATAAATAAATATTTGTTGATGAATTTACTAATGGCCATTTTTTTTTCTTGTCTTTAATATGTTTCAGACCTTCATCAAAAGACTCTAACAATACCAAAAAAATTAGCAATATCCCCGCCTTTGGGAAAAAACGCCATGATTCTTCTTCTTCATCATCTTCATCATCATCATCATCTTCGGAATCTGTACATTCGGATGATAGTTCATCATCATCTGCATCATCATCAAGCTCTGTCTCATCTTCAACACATCCAATTTCTGCTGTAGAGAAAAGGTCTGTTTGGGTCACTATGTGCATTAATTTAAGCAGATAATTTAACCCCATCGATACATGTGAAAGATAATTAATATTAGGGAGTAAATGAATTAACATTCTCTAAAAGTTTAGGCCTCTGGCCTTAACATTTCATATGTGGTTAAATCAGATTTAATGGCCTATGAACAGCAAGGTAAAATTGGTTATCTAAATCTAGTCTTGTTTGAAAAATAAATAATTATTTTTTTCTTATTTCTTTATTTTTCTGTGTGTTCTGAAGAAAATCATCTTAGTGGTATATAAAAACAGGGAGAATCTAAAATAGGGGTCAAACTGCTGGGGTTGGTTCTCCACACCAAAATAAGTAAAAGAAGCCATATAAATATATGACTGGGAAGTATTTGGTTGATGAATTACTCCACTACAAAGACACAAAGCCATCATTAAAGCAAGAATATGGTTTATGCATGAAGGTGCTCCCTTACATTTCAGCTAATGTGTTCAGGAGATGCTCACTAATATCTACCAAGCCTGATGGATCGATAAGGGCGGACCAGTTCCAAGGTCTGCATGGTGGCCTGATCTTAATCTGCTGGACTTATCTCTGGGGACATCTCAGAGTCCTCATGTATGCAATGCCCAGGTACATCAATGTATTGCAGATGCCTGTGAAGCCATCTGCAACTGCCATGGGATCTATGAAAGGGTGCAACAGTCCATATGTGTGTGTGCATGGAGACAAGTGGAGGGCAATTTAAACATTTACTCTGACTTGTGAGGTTAGCACATTGTGGTATTGTAAGAACTACATACCACGGATTTTACCTCATCCGTGCTACATACTACCAAGGGATACTGTTCATTTCCATTATTTCCATTGTAGTCTGGCTTTGTGTCTTTGTAGTGGAATAACTTCAATCAAGCACTTGCAGTTATGTTTATATGACCTTGTTTTATTTGTTTTGGTATGGGGATGACCCCTTTTTTTAGATTATACAATGTTGATTCAGCAGAAAAAAGAAAATTTTAACTTAATCCCAGAAAAATTTAACACATCATTAGATTAATAATAAATATTTTCACTTTTCATCATTTTAAAGCAAAAACTTAAAATAGACTTTTAATGAGGCAAATAAAATTAAAATTAAATTGCAGAGGGCATAAGCAATAAAAGCAAGAATTTTCATAAAAGAGTTTTCTTGAAATCCATGCAAAAAATTTACTGTAAATAAATGTAGACTGTTTAAAAAAATATTTTAGATACTGGTAAATATTTTATGGCTCATTTGTTCTCTTACTTTTCAGTCTATAGTAGCAAGATAAGGGCCTTGCTAGGAAATATAAATAATGAGGTAGAGATCCAATTTAAAGTAGTAAAATAAAATAAAATAAAATAAAATAAATGTTAATAGATGCCCATCTATTAAAAATCATTTTATTGCTTTAACATAGATCTCTATCTCATTATTTTAAGTCTTTGCTTATATTTTGAAAGTTATAGCACATTTGGTTTTGTTAAGTAGCCTTTTGTAATAAATATAGGGCAAGAAAAAAATAATTGGTACAAAAAGAAAATGTCCCGCCAAGCTACAATATAGTCTGTATATCACTAAAATAAATGACAGAATACACTGGCGGAAAAAAAAAATCCCAACATCATGAAGGACTTGTGCTAGATGAATGAAATTTGGACAGTATATTCAGCTATGGTATTTATTCAATTGATTCAAGTTTCAAGGTTACAACTTATAGGGGGCGCCACCAGCGCCACCCTGTACATGGCAAAAAGCACGGACTTTAGTACCCGCTGTAGTCGCCGTGCTGGTCTATGCAGGCCTGCACACGTGCATGCATACGGTCGTAGAGATGCTGAATGTCATTTTGTGGTATGGCATTCCATGCCTGTTGTACTTGGATGGTCAGATCAGCGACAGTTGTTGCTGGTTGTGGAAGAGCCCTGACACAGCGTCCGACCATGTCCCAGACGTTCTAGATGGGCGACAGATGTGGACACCCTGAAGGGCACGTTGGGTTGCAGCGGCAGTGTGGGGTCGAGCGTTATCCTGTTGGAACAGCCCCCCTGGCATACCAGCCATGAATGGCAGCACAATGGGTTCAACAACCATCCGAATGTAAACATTTGCCGTCATGGTGACTGAGATAACCACCAGGGGGTCCTGCTGTCGTAGGAAATCCATCCCCATACCATAATGCCAGGGGTGGGGCTAGTATGCCGTCGACGGATACAGCTCGGTAACAGAACTTCCCCTCTCCTCCTCCTGACCCTTGTGTGACCATCACTCTGACCCAAACTAAAACGACTTTCATCCGTGAAGACCACAGACTTCCATTCTGCCCTCCAAGTCGCTCTGGCTTGACACCACTGAAGACGTGCCGCACGGTGTTGAGGGGTAAGAGGCAAACATGCCACAGGGCGCCTGGAGTGGAGGTTCCTGGCCAGGAGACGGTTCCGAATTGTGCGTGGAGTGAAGTTGGGTGTCACAGCAGCCCGAATGTCCGCTGCAGATGCTGTCCGATTTGTCACAGCCATCCTACAGATGCGCCGGTCAACCCTGTCTTCAGTGGCCGGGGGTCGTCCAGATCCTGGTCTCCTAGTAATCCTGCCTTCCCTGGACCATTTCTGCCAACAGTTGTACACAGTGGCAACGTCTCGACCCATGCGTTCTGCAATAACATGGAACGAAAGTCCACCCTCTCGAAAGCCCACTACATGTCCTCGTTCGAATTGGGTTAGTTGCCCATATTCACGTCGCAGTCGCCTTCGAGGCATGTTTTACTGTACTCTGCAGTATCACACACGTCCACAAGTGTCTGAAGTGACACAGATGCACGTCTGATCTCCTTTATATCTGTCATTGGAATGTCTCATTTGCATGTACAGGGTGGCACTGGTGGCACCCCCTATAAGTTGTAACCTTGAAACTTGAATCAATTGAATAAATACCATAGCTGAATATATTGTCCAAATTTCATTCGTCTAACACAAATCCTTCGTGATGTTGGGATTTTTTTTCCGCCAGTGTATGTTATCCCACCAAGTATTATCCAGGAAATGAAAAAGCCCCGTATGAGTTGCTCAATTGGTGTCCGTATGGTCCTTAAAAGTCCTTAAGAACTCCTTATCTTCAGTTTCTGCTTTTAAGGGCCCTTAAAAAGTTTTTAAAAAGTACTTATTTTTGCATTAACAATCCTTAAATTTGACTGTTTATTTTATGGTCATTAAGAAGTATTTATATATGTATATTAACATAAAACTTCGGTTTCTTTAAAAGATTTTTTCAGAAATGATTTTTTTCTATTTTTTATACACATTACTAAATCTCCAGTAGAGATGAGCCAGTTTTCTCACTTCCATTCTCACGCTGAGTCAATTATAATCTCGCAGGAGTGTTCTGGGAGAGACTGGTCTTCCAGTTCATCTGTGGGCATTTGTAAAATACTGCTAGTCTTGGTTAAGGGAGATATGAGAGTTCGCTCAAGGGAAGTCTACCGAAAAACCATGAATTCCCAGCCTCTATGAACTCTTCCTGGAAGCCCCATAGATATAAATATTTAGTAGGGTTAGGGAGAGTATAGTTTCCATTGCCTTGGATGGATGAACCACGATTTCACCCTTAAACAATTAAGTGTTAACTGTCTGTCCTCCAAGAGGGTATGAACCCTATTGGGTATCAATGGCTCAATTGCTCTAGAGCAGTGTTCGCTAAAACTTTTCCATAATGGCGGATTATTGTATTGTATGCATGTATATTTACAAGTCAGATCTTTGTGAAATGGGTTTGCGAGTCGAAAAAGTTAGGCAGCTGCTTCTCTGGAGCTTAAAGCGTTAACAATCAAAGTGTAGGAAGTATTATCAAATGTTCCCTGAATGCTCAGAAAGGCTCCAAGGACTATTTCTTTGTGAGCCAGAGTCTTCTGTATCCTTAAACTACAAGGTGATGTAGAGCTACCTCTGTTGATTCATCTGGTTGATATGCAAATTGGTTAGCATGTATGGGTCCAATACTGGCCATTGTTGCTCTAACCTGCTTATTAATAATCTTTTCCATGCATTTGAGTAGGGAAGAGGATAGACTAATTGGACGAAAGTTCCTAGCCTGGTCATAGCAACCCTTTCCAAGTTTTGGTAAAAAGATGGCTTTCATCCAATATGTAGAAATGTATCCCAGGGCTAAACTGGCCCTAAAGATTTAGCACAGGATAGATGAAATTAAGGTCACTAAAAGGATAAGGTCTTGCAAACTTCTTCCCAAAATGCGTCCTTTACTGTGCAGTAACATCGAAGATCAGGACAGTAAAGCTAACAATGTCTGTTTGTGCAGTGGATGGCTGCAACAATCATTCAGACAAGGCAAAAGAATTAAAAAATGACTATTGACTAAACCAAAAAAATTAATTTCTTGTTCCATGTCTATTGTATGATTATTATTATTTTTTATAATGCTCTCCTTAAGGTTTCCTTTTGCATACGGTAAATTTTCATCAATAATTTAAACATCTGAGGTTTGGCGTGTAGAAATCCTCTTAAGAAACCATTCAATTCTTGCTCTTTAATAAATATTACGCCAACAGGAAGGATAGTCCCAGTCTGCAAACTGGGTACTGCTCCAACCAGCCCTAAGGAGATGTAGATAGCGTTAATGCTTCCATATCCACAGTGGCATAATTGGTTGGCACGTCTGCACAGTGAGCAGGTGGTTCCTTGTTTGAATCCAGGCGATGGAATTTTCTTTCCTATTTTCATCAATAATACAATTTTTATCAGGGTATGTGAAAGACTTTGTTTTGTGCCTCCAGTTCTAGAAGACTTGGTAGACTTAAAACTCTATAATACAAGGGGTGATCCAAAAGTCGCGCACATCCAAATTCGATTGTCTATAAATAGTTTAATAGTTGAAAAGTTTTATCGGCTGCTTTGAAACTTTTATATTTTGACCATATTTTATAAAAATATACATGTGTTGTGTAAATACGATATCGAATAGTATTAATTAATGTAGTCTGATTTTTATTATTATTTCGATGTGCGCGACTTTGGATCACTCTGTAGATGGCTGTAGCCAAATTTACTCCAGACATTCTGCAATGGTATAGAATGAGCTAGACTTTTGACTATACATTTCCCAGTTAAAATGGTGCTGTCATATAGAATGATTTTGAAGGTTAATTAATACCTATTATTCTGTCAAGCATTTTGACAATGTTATTGAGTATAACCTTGGTGGGGTAGTTTTCTTTTTTGTACTAATCATTTTGATTAGCCCTATATGAAGAGAAAAGACTGTGGAAAAAAGCTGAATTAAGTTTATATATTTAATTCTCATCTGCAGTAATATAAAATTTAAATTTTCAAAAATTAAAACTAATATCTCAGCAATTGCATTAGTCTCAACGTATTGGTATCTCTTAAAATTTAAATGTTTTAATTTTAAGAATTTTAGAATTGTATACACTTTTTCAGAAGAAACCTGTTAACAAGCCAGTGTCTTTTTATTAATGTTATTCATATGATAGATCATATGGAAAATTAAATCAAACAATTGCAATTGAGAAATTAACCCTGTTGAAACAAGTATCAGATGGACATTTTTATAAAATCTAACACATAAAATAAGGAGTGAAATGCAAACTATTTTATTAGTGTTATACAATCTTCATAGGGTGGCTGAAGAGTTTATAGAAACTAGATAAAATGTCCAACAATCAGGGCAATTTGAAGAAATGAATTTGTGGAATACAGTACATTATAAAAAATGAAAAGACTGTTGGAAATGGCCATTCCAAAGATGGACCTGATGGAAGCCTAGTTTCCTAACAACATGGAAATCAGCTAGAAAGTCTAGAATGGAAACTCTTTCGAAAGCTATTTGGTTGTTAAACAATCTTTCTTGTTTGTTATGTCAATGTTGTTCCATTTTAATTTTTTCATTTAAAGCAATCATCTGCTTTTTCAGGAGGGCAAAAGCATTAAGTTGTGATGGTAAGGTGCTTATTTCGCAAATTACCAGTTTTTGTGCTTTCTATTACACAATGTTTTTTCTTTCACCGATCCCACCAGTTTTGAATAACAGTGTCTGTAGTGAGTATTTCGTAAATGATGGGCTTTATAATATTACCAAATAAAATTGGAGATTTAACCTTTCATGTTATTTTGGTTTTTGTGAAATAAATACATTACAGTAGTCATGGTATGTTTTCTTTGTACCATTTATTTTGCATTATCCTAGTAGTAAGTCCCGTTATAACATACCTCACTTTAACATACATTTCAAAATAACTTTGAAATTACAAATCCTCAGCAGAAGTCCCTTTTTTTAGTGCTAAAAAGTTTCAGTTTAACTTACCTCAAATTAACGTACATTTCAGATTAACGTTTTAATTTAAAGTTCCCTAGGTAAGCCATCCCCTCATTACAATGATCATAAGTTGAAAGTCTTGACCACCTTGTTTTTTTTTTTCTTTACCATGTGTGTACAATACAACACCAAGGCATAGGTGATGAAAAAGTTTTCATACATTGCTACTAAAATTGGATTGAGATATGGGTAGAGAAAAGAGAAAGATAATTTTATTTGCTGGACAGTTATTCAGCACATTTTGTTTATGTATGTTTAAGCAATATCCGATTCAAGTTCCTTCCACCAAATTTCCCATCAACATTAGAACCGATGGACCAGGGCATCATAATAAAAACAAAATACCATTTTCAGAAACGTTTATTGCAGAATATGAAAGAATTCTAGGTTTTCACTTTTTGGATTATTAGGGAAGGAAGGAGACTATTTCTATTCACAAAAATCGGCTTCAAGTATTATTGCAGCTTATTTGAAGATGTTGGTGTCTGACAAGTAAACTCCATGAATTCTGACTCGCCAACTTTCATCCAATTAAATACCCATGAAAAGCCATTCAACACACTTCTGAAAATTTGCCAG
>JAHWFO010068719.1:3777506-3842812 GCA_023313115.1 Rhysida immarginata | reverse complement strand
TTTATCGCCTGAGTGTGCACTTTTTCATACCTAAATTATTGAGTATAGTTCTAGCAAGTTGTTGCAGGAGTCTTACATTAAATGTAAAAGTTCAAATTCCATTCTCAAAAAATTATATTATCTTCTTAAATACGTTTGTAAACTTAATCAAGATATTCCAATTTGTATGGTTAATTTTTCATAAGTTACAAGTTACATTACATGGTTAATTTTTCATGGTTACAAGTTATATTATTATTATTTTTTTTTAAAGAACACAAAAAGGAAATTAATCTGCTTGTAGAAAATAGGAGATTATTATTTGTTACAAATGTGCAAGTTAAAAATGTTAATGAAGAGTGCTTTCTGCATCATTGATAAGCAACTGATGCCAATTTGGTGAAATATACAGGGTGTCTCAAAAGGTCGTTTACAAACTGTACGTCCTGGCCTGTCAGACCATGACGAACAAGTTTTACAAAGGAAGTTGTGTCTGAAAAATCAAACCGTGGGGTGCTACAGCAACGTGACCGACACGCAAAAACGTTAATATGGCTTTAAGGTGCGTCCCATAAAGATAAGGCCACCTCAAGAATTGCTTGTTTAATGAAAACAACAACAGTTTGTATTAAATATATTATTTTATTCAAATCCTGCAAACATTGTTAAGACAACGAAAAGAAAAAACTTTAGCCATACATTACAACAATGGAGAAAAAAATTAAAATGAAATTTGCACAGTAAATTTCTGTCCCATAAAGTTAAGGCCACTTACAATTAATGCCAACAAAAAGTTTTCTACCACATTCCCTTTGGCATAGGAAACAACTTCAGTATCCTATGGGGCCACCATTGTTCATAATGATCTTAAAAATACGTTGTGGCATTGTTTGTGCAAGCTTCGCACAAGTTTCAATAGTGATATCCTCCCACTTCTGAATGATGGCTTGCTTCAAATCATTTGTTGTTGAATATTGTCGCCCAACTTCATAAACAGCTCTAGCCAGCATTCCCCACATGTTTTTCATTGGATTTAAATCTGGAGACATGGCAGGCCAATCCATACAGGCACCCCATTTGCCAGAAACCATTCAAATGTAGTTTTTGCATTGTGGACAGGGGCATTATCCTACTGGAAAAAAGTTATTCTGTCCGAGGTTGAATCCATAAATGGCAGGAGAAAATCAGCCAGCAATTTCTGGTAGTCAACTGCTTTCATTCTTCCACTGACTAAAGCAATAAGTGTTTTACCAAACTGGTAAATCCAGCCCATACCATCACGGAGCCACCTCCTTGTTGTCGTTTGGAAAATATGGCTTTTTCCTTACGCAAATCTTGCCAATGGCATTGCCAACCATCAGGGCCATCCAGGTTGAAGTTTTTCTCATCACTGAAAATTACACCATTCCAGACTCCAGTCCAACTCATGCGCTCCTGTGCCCACTGTAAACGTTTCACCTTGTGATGAATTTTCAGTGATGGAGCAGCCTTTCGTTTTGTGAATTTCAGGTAGTCACATGAATGTACTACCCTGCCAACTGTAGATTTCGATACTGCTACATTATCCAATGCAGCTGTTTTGCGAAAAGAAGTTGAGTTCTGTATTACCTCATGTACAATTAGATGCTTTGCACGTTGTGTAACCTTTGAAGGGCGACCTGATGATTTCTTTGTGCCATAATCTTTATCAAGCTTGAGGAAATTAGAGATTACACATCTAGATCTTCCAGATTTTTGGCTGATTTTACGAATTGAGTTACCCTCAGAGTGTAGTGTACGAATTGTACTTTTCTCAAGGTCTGTTAAAGGTTTACCTTTTCCCATTTGCTGGATATTTCTTTTAAACTATCATCTGCTGGATATTTCTTTTAAAGATGGTTTTTCAAATAGTGCGCCATTTGCAATTAGATTTTGTTCCACCTGTTGGCATTAATTGTAAGTGGCCTTAACTTTATGGGACAGAAATTTACTGTGCAAATTTCATTTTAATTTTTTTCTCCATTGTTGTAATGTATGGCTAAAGTTTTTTCTTTTCGTTGTCTTAATAATGTTTGCAGGATTTGAATAAAATAATATATTTAATACAAACTGTTGTTGTTTTCATTAAACAAGCAATTCTTGAGGTGGCCTTATCTTTATGGGACGCACCTTATTAACAAAAACTTAAGAATCATCCACTGCCCCATAAACGTAATACATATCGACCAACTCTTCATTACTAAACCAATGCATCCTGCTCCTGCAACGTCCTCACCTGAAATGATCCCACTTTCCGCTCTCTAATACGCCTGCGAACATCGCCCTGTAATGATAGCTGGTCATGTTTTTGGATGACCTTTTGGGACACCCTATATTTAATAATTCAATGGTGAGAGTTATTTTTCTTGTAATTATAAATACAGTGGTTAGAAGAAATAGTGTGTCAGTTGCAAATTAAATGCAGCCATGAGAACCGTAATGATGAATGATGACAGTGCCAGATGGCATGAATATCTAATATGCTGACAATTAATCTCTAATGCATGGCATTCAGTGCAAGTTTAACACCATTAACACTTAAAATAAATTGTAAACTTGAAAAAATATGCAGATAAACAATTAAATGAATTTCAAAGCTGTATTAGTTTTATTATTTAATTGAATAGCCATTTTTCTCATTTCGTTTACAATTTTGTATTATGGTTTCTTTAAGAGTCTCTAAATTAAAATTTAGAACTTGGGACGATTAATACTAATAATGCGAGTGGAATTAAAATACCGAATTAAAGTGATACCTCGACTTACGAGTGCACCGACTTACGAGCAGTAGCTATGTCGATTTTTTGCTTTGATTTGCGAGTGAAAATCCGAGTTACGAGCGAACTCCGATACTGACACAGCAATCGCCAAAATATCCAGCAAGCATTCTGCATCTCACTCTTTGACATAACGTGCTACCAGCTGTTTATCTTGTGATGAAAGGATTTCGACGGTGTTGCAGGCTTTTTGTGCATTTATTTTTCCAAATTCATTTCTAACCATGGATCCACAGAAAGTGAGGAAATCCTGGCGAAAAGGGCAAAATTCAGTGACGATGACAGTAATAGCTACATTGTGTAATTGTACTGAACTGTACTGCACTCTACTAAATTAATAAAACCAATTCATTTGTTTTAATATGCTTTATTATACCTACTGTGTGCTATTATTTATACGATTTTGAAGCACATAGCAAAAAATTGGAGTAATTTTTTTGGTAGGATGGAACGGATTAATGACATTTCAGTTATTTATGGACGACCTCACGTTGGACAACCACATTGGTAGTATGGAACGTGGTTTATAGGGCGCACGTCATCCCCCTGAATGCTTAAAGCAGAAATAAAGAACTCTGAATGATTGAAGAATTTGCTACTCTGAATAGATACCAGAAAGAAGTTATTAGCAGCATCTCCAAGAAGGTAAAACAAAAGCTATTTCTGAAGAATTTTACCACGCTGCAAAAAGAAAAAACACCGGGAAGTATTTTAGTCTTACCCTACAATCAATAACTGAAGAGAATCACTAGAGACTTTGGCCTCTCTATAGTCTACCAGAGTCCCAACACAATTGGAAACTGATAAAGAGCCCAAAGGATATAGTTCCACAAAAAGATAGACCTGGGGTCTGTATGTTGCCATGCGCCAATGTGATGCAGTCTACTACGGTCAGTCGCGAAGAGCAGTTAAGACGAGAGTAGGTGAACATTTGAGGTATATCAGAAACGGAAACTTTGCGGTATCTAGGTTCGCTGACCATATTCTAGACCTCCAACAAGACTATAAACGCGACGACATCAAGATTATATACAGCACGAATGACCCCAGGTTGTTAAACTTTCTGGAATCCTACGCAATCACCAATGGAGATTCAACTATTTTACTAAACAAGTGACGCAGGCCCCCTGGACGTAACACAACTGAGAGATGCGGCAAAACTTCTACATCTACCCACATTGAACAATAGGAAAAATAACCGTACAAGAAACAATGATGACACTTGATTGGTTAATCTCAGCTAGCCTATAGATTTTTTATTTTACTTTGTATCTATTTACTAGAAGAGGTACCCGGCGTTGCCCGGGATAATTACACTTGCACAAACTTTTCCTTTCATTGTTAGTCATGAGATATTGATTGTTGATCCCTGCCTTGTGTTGGTGCATTGCGTGTTGATACCATTGTTGATACCTATTGTTGCACAAACTTTGCCTTGCATTGTTGGTCATGAGATATTTCTCATTAATATGCCCTGCCATAACCATGAATATCGATTTTTTATCGATAATTATTATTTTTCCGAAATCTGAGGTAGACAGTGACCTTCCTCATGCTTTGAAAGTCATGTATGCGAAATTTCATCAAGATAGGAATAAAACTGTAGATTTGTATAAAAAACATACAGACAAACCCACAACATCCTTCTTTATATATATAGATTTGCCTTTTGATTGGATTGTAACTAGCTCATTTTTTACTATATATACGTCTATGTAATTCTCTTACTTCATCTGAACAGAACTCTGTCCTGTTCAAGTTCTTGGATACGCTGACGAAGGCAGCTTGGCTGCCGAAATGCACATTCGTATGAATAAACTTTTGTTGTGGATTAGTAGTTTCCTTGAGTCCTTGTTTGACATTTCAGTTACTTTCAATGGGGAAAATTGATTTAATATACGAGCAAATTGAGTTAAGCCACGGAACAAATTAAACTCGTAAGTCAAGGTATCACTGTATTTGATTTGATTTTGAAAGTGGAAGATGCATTCACAGTGTTGTAGTGTAACTGAATTGCATTCAGATATGCTAAATGATATTGCAAAATGTTTGTCTATGAAACAAATCTTGTTGGATGCAATCTCCATAACACTACAGTAACAAATAGCGTTATCAAGTTCTACGTGTCTTACACGCTTGCACTTTCAGGTAAAAAATTTTTTTTTTTTTTTTATTATTAAAGTGCAAAACTTCAGAAAAGTAAACTTTAAAAGTTCAGATGTACACAATAAAATATTGCATACTTGATTTTAAATTGTTATGTAGGTTTTGTAATTAGATCATTAAAAAAAAAAAAAAGAACAAAATGAGTTATTAACAATATTACTGTAAAAACAATTTATAAAATCAAAGAAAACAATTATAAATTATGAAAATTGTAAAATATAAAAAGAACATTGCACTTTTCCATATAATTATCTTCTGTGCTTAAGTTTTTGTAACTGCTATTTGATTAAATAGTTAATAAGACAAATGCTGCTTTGAAATTCATTTTACATGTATTAGGTTTATCTGCATATTTTAGGTTTGAGGTAAACGAGGCCAACGAAAAAGACAGGCCCTGAAGCAGAAAAGGCACCTGACCAACAATCCAACCTTCATTGTTTTCAACAAATGAAAAAATATTGTTAAAAACCAAGATGGCAACAATGAAAATTACATTCTTATTGGGGCTAAAGTTATTCCGATTACATTATTCTACGCTCTACTCCAATTAAGTCACGGCCACACCCAAGATGGATGCCTACCTATTTCAAAATGCGCTCATTTTCATTTTTTCACACATTTACAGTTAGAATTAAAAATTTTAAATATACCACAATGTTATTTATAGGTTAGGCTTTCGATTTATACTCTGTCCAACGAAAGAAAAACTGGGTGTGTCCAGTTAAATTTCCAATTTCAATTGTTAGTGATTGTTAATTTTACTTAGCAACAATCTCTAACAATTGAAATCGGAAATTTAATTAGACACACCCAGTTTTTCTTTCGTTGAACAGAGTATAAATAAAGTTGTATATGACCGTAGAGTTGTCCTTTAAACAAGTACTTTTAAAGCGCTAATGCTGATAAACTTACATCAAATGCCATGCATTATAGAGTAATTGTTGGAGCCGAGGCTTCCGAGATTATAGGCCGACCCATATCAAGAAAAAACCATTGTTAAACGAGCGACAAATATGGCGACAATAAAAAGGCAAAATTACCTGGGTAACCATTGCCATCTGGGATCATAAAACCGAAACGGGCATTACTTCTCAGAATTTTACATGTAATATAAGCATGAAGCCTTTATTAAGGCCATTAAAATCTTGCTTGAACGAGAATTAAACATGTTTATTTCGTTAATATAAGATAATTTTTAGAATTCAAGTTAATGTTTCTGATTTGTTTAGAAGATGGCGGCTATTTCGGTTTTAAAGATGGCACTGGTTACCCGGGTAATTTTGCCTCTTTTCGCCATCTTTATTGTCGCCACTTTTTTCACGATATGGGTTAGCCTGTAATAATTTCGGAAGCCTCGTTGGAGCATTAGATAACCATTGTCAGTTGGCGGCGTCATCATTATGCGAAAACTGCTGCAGTTGACACTTTCTTCTGGCCACTAATTATAAGATACAGCTTTTTCACATTGCTTTAGTACTTGCTTCTCAAACATTTAGTACTTTTTCAAATATTTCATCCATTTTTATAATAGTATAAACCTGTCATTATCGTCCTGGATTTTTATAGCTTAGTTTATGACTGCATCCATTAGCCAATCAGAAGCCCTTAAACAAAATGCAGCCCTAAAAATTCTGTGCAAGTGCTTCTGATGGATTAATGGTTTTGGCCATTGACAAATTTATAAAATAATTAAATATAGTTAAATAAATATTTTTAATGCTCATTTATCACTGAATTATTAAATTTTTTAATAATTAGTATATGCATTTTATGGGGAGGGGGGGGGGGGTATCAAAATGGAAAATTGAATTATATTCACAAATTTTATTCCACATTCCTAAAGTGTACACATTGATAAGAAAATTTTATGAATTTTTTCTCAGAAAATTTTGATAAGTATGTCTAATGACTTTGATGGATATTCAACTGGTTAAAACTACTCTTGATTTTTATTTTATCAAAGTTGGCAAGTTAGCGTTTGTGGAATCTTCTTGTGAAAAGTACTGCATTATTCTGAACACGTAATGAAGACGAAGCTTTATCCTATGAGAATTACTAATTCTGTATAAGGATGAGAAATGGACAATAATTGTATTTGTCTCTTGAAATAATTTTTTCCCAACTGTATTGGAAGGTAGAGATGGCTTATACAATTGGATTTCTCTTCTTTGATAAGAATATTAAAGTCTGCCAAAACACATTTTATTGCAAAATCATATGATTTTATTTAGTGTCTTCTCCAATTAGGTTTCATTAGGATTAATTACTGCTATAGTTTCTGTTGTCTTCCACATGATTAGTAAAGGATAAATACAAACGTTTATGCTTTAGCCGATTCGAGCCCATATCCAAAATCTCGAGAGTCATGAAACAAGTGTTCCAGCGTTCTCGGCCACTGCTGCCGTTTGAAGCATTGAGTTCATAATACTACCCGAGATCACAAGAAACTATCAACTTTTATTGATCAAAAATAATTTATTTGGGTGGAATGAGTAAGAATTGGTTGCTATATAGATAATGAATAATTTGCCATAATAAAAATCGTAATTCATTTGAATATATTTCCTAAATTATTAATAGAAAAATTGACAATTGTATAATGTACATGAAACTATTTTACTAAATGTTGGACCTTCTTTTAATGTTGACAGCACTATATGAAAAAAAATAGCGTGAAATTTTGATTACTGGCAAAAATATAAATTTAAAAAATTATAAATTGTTTATAACAGAATACGTTGATTTTTTTTTTTTTGTAATATTTAATGATTATTTTTTTTCTTTTTTTTGCATTCATTAATTGCAAACAAAGTAAGTTAATAATCTCTATCAAAAATAACAAACTTAGCATATTAAATCCATATCAGAAACATTATTAAATGATGCTCTGTCTTTAGCCTATTTGAAACTTCTCCCCATTGGATTCTTAGTTCACTGATTGAAGCATAGTTCTTTAAAAAAAATTACTGGAAGTTTTAATGCAGCATGAAAACTACTTTTGTGCAAAAAAAAATAAAACCTGAGAAGATGCAGTCTTTAATTTTTTTTTGACAAAGTTCTATGAAAAGAAATTGTTTTATAAAAAAATTTTTTAAGTGAGAAAAGCTGAAAGTAGCTTTTAATTTTTAATAGAATAAGTACTTTTAAGCCTTTTTAAAATCTTATTTTATTAAAAGCAGTGATATTGTTTATTTACATGTATTCAATAGGAACTTATTTAACCCTCAAGTATTCATGTGATAAATCATATTTTATATTGACCCATTACTTAAAGAACATATTTTACATATATACAGGGTGAGCACAAGAAACAGTCCTCGATTTCAAACATTTATAAAATCAAAACTTATTGGAATATTCTTACACATTGTTGGCTAAAGTTGCTTCAACTCTTTATGGATAGTGGAGGTACATAAAGATCGGCCCCCACTTTGTCAATCATGTACCCCGAAAGGAAGAAGATTGGCCTCGGTGGCCCAGTGGTTGCGTGATTGCCTCTGATGCCCAAGTACGCGGGTTCGATCCTGGCCGAGGACGAGGATTTTTCAGGGAGAAATCCCAAGATCACGCACTTCCTTCGGAAGGGAAGTAAAGCCATTGGTCCCATGTAGTAGTTTGCCGGTTGCACATTAAACAACCCTTATGAGGCAAAATTTGCGGCCCTATAACGCAGTCCTGATAAGACCATAGTAGTTGAAAGGAAAAACTCAAATAAACCAAACCAACCAAAGGAAAAAGTCACAAACTGTAGGTTTGGTGATGTTGGGGGGGCCAGCTGCAGAACATCTGGTCATTTTATCCAGCGCGGCCAATCCATCCACTTGGCAGGCTTATCGAGAAATCTGCAGACAGCGAGATACCAGTGAGGATGAGCAAGATGGGGCACCATCTCATCAGCATCTCGTGTCTGCAGATTTCTCAGTAAACACCTGCCAAACGGATTGGTTGCAATGGACAAAAGAAATGTTCTGCAAGGATGGTCTGCAAGTGGCCAAGCTCACAGGATCTAACAGTTTGTGACTATTTTCTCTGGGGCTATGTGAAGGACAAAGTGCATGGTATGTATCTCCACTACCCGTGACTTTGATGATCTGCAGGAATGCAACACCGAAGCTGTAAACTCGATCACTCCAGATATGCTGCTAGAATCTGGTCTGAGTTAGATTATCACATCGATGTTTGCTGAATAACAGGAGGGGAACACATTGAATTTGTATGATATCAACCAATACCACAAAACTTAGCAAAATAAGCCAACAATGTCTAAGAATATTCAATAAGTTTTGATTTTATAACCGTTTGAAGTCAAGAACTGTTTTTGTGCTCGCCCTGTATATCCCAGAATTATTGCAGCTATGCCATATAGAAGAATAGCAAAGAATAGAATAATACTGAAAAGTTTTATTAGGGCATGTGGATTAAAAATCCATACAACTTAGAATCGTTTGTTGGAAAAGTTTAACTTTTGGCAGTTTGGACAAGGTTGCCAGTTTGAAATCGGCAGCAAGTGGAACAGTCATCTCAATTCTAGCCATTAGATTTTGGAAGGACAGATGGAACTGGCAGAGTTTCAACTTGATTTTGGCTTCAAGGTCTTTGATCGTTTTGGCCTCCCATCCATTGTCATACACCTTTGTCTTGAGCTTATACCAAAATCGCTCGATAGGCCACAACCATCGACCCATTGCAGCTGTGATGTGTGAACTGTAGTGCAACATTGCCAGGTCAGGCTGAAAGACATTTGGTTTGGATAATGTTTCTTAATAAATGGAAGCATCTCTTCTTTAGATAATGTTTGGTGTGCAGCTCAGAGTTGATGGACATCTTTGAGGGTGCGATATAGGGGCATGATCTTCCATGGGAATAAATTGCCAGCCAAATCAAAACTTTCTTCTGGAATTTGAGCTTGACATCTGAATCAACTTCCTGACCCACTTAGACATATGTGTCGTTTCGAGCAAAGTCTTTTCAGTCCAATGTAAAGTAAGACTCTTCATCCAAGGATAACATGGAGGTTGTTACTTGGCTTCAGTTCGTTTTCTCGAAATTTTCAGACCAATTTCTGTTTCTCAAGTTGTTTTGCCTTGTATTTGGGAGCTGATGTTCGTGATTTCAGTTTGACATGATCTCCTTCAATATTTTCCTTCCAAATTTTACTCCATCTTGAATTTTTGACATTTTCCTGACAGCATTTCCAACAACTCCGAACAAACCTTTTGCCTCTCTTGGGGCATTTTTTGGCGATCCTGTTGGAATCTGCTTTCTTGTGAGCTATTTAACCATTGTCCACTGTTAATGTCATAGATGGTTTGTCAACTAATCTCCATCTAATTGGAAAGTTGCAAATGAATGGAAATGTTGGCACGTGCATCTTGTAGTGCGTGAATTATTCTAACAATAAGTGGCACATGCTTTAATTTTAAAGTGTTAAAATTTAAAACATTATTGTTGTAGAGATTTTTAGTCCGCACACCCCGTAAATGTTTTTTAGGATCAAAAAATCAAACTGATCAAAATTCATTATTATTTTCCATCAAGTTTAAACATCCATGCCATATGTGTTACATGGAATTTTGCATCATTTGGTTGATGCAAAATATTTCATTTATATTACTATTTTTCATCTTTTGTATAAGATTTTAAATCTTCTTAGAAGTTACTTGGTTTCCAGTTCATTTTGTCAACAAAAAATGTATTTATTTATTTTTGTTGTCAGAAATAGGAGTTTTTCGATCACTTTTAACCCAGGAAGGTTTCATCATGATGGATCCCTCGTTTATTGGCCCCAAGAGCAGAAAGCAGCCCAAGTGCCAAGGAATGATCGAAGGGTTCAACAATGGGGCATCAAAATATGGCTCTTTCATTACAACCCTGAAACTAAGGAACATTCAAAACAGTGGCTCCCAAAGGGCAACGACCACCACAGAAATGGAAGTTGATGGTAGCAATTTTCTTCTGTTTCACTGTTGTGCTTGAAAACAATAGGACGGTTATAGCAGAATGTTATGTGATATCCTCCATGCCAAAAATCCTAGAAAACTGGAAGGAGAAGCATCTGAAAACCAGAACAAGAGGTTTGTTGTGGCATCATGACAATGCCCTAGCACATGTTGCCATTAAGACAGCAGAGTTTTTCTGTAAAATCGAGTCACTATGTTGACACATCCCTGCTATTCTCCTGACTTGGAACTTTGACTTCTTTGTGTACCCCACAATCAGAAGAAACTCGGGGGGGGGGGGGGATCACAAAGTTTCGACAATGACATCCCTAGCAGCATAAAATGACAACATTTTGGAGCCCACTGCTCAGGACTGAAAAAATGCATGTTGGACTGGTTCAGGAGGATGAAACTTTGTATAGAAGCTGAGGGAGAGTACTGCGAAAGTACTAAAAGAATGGACTTTGAAAATTGAAAGTACTAAAAGAATGGACTAAAAGATAAATTGAAAGGCAGAATTAAAGTTCTTCCTTTGCTTCTTGTGGGTCTTTTCTTCTGAATTACAGATGACCTAGATTGAAATAAACAAAAGAAAAGATTATTGAATCCTCACTCTTCTCAATAATTCCTTAAATATAAATTTCATTTTTATCTAACATGATTACTCAAGGGTTAATGAAACGATTAAGGAAAAAATGATTGATGTATCCATTGAAGCAGTTAAATTTTATTGAAATGATCAAGGGCAAAAAAACATTTCTTGAAAAGCTTTTTCCTTTTTCAGGCATGATCTAAGTGAAACTCAGTCTAAGGCGATATTAGCAAGGACATTCCACTACAAAGATAAAAGTGATGGTCCTAATTCGATTCCAGCTAGAGAAAATTCAGAGAAATCTCCAGCTGCAAAGGACCCTTGTCCCAATCAGTAAGTTAAAAAAAAAAAAAAAAAAGTTTTTTTAAATACTTAAATTTATAAAATACACTTTCAAATTAAATTGAAACTTCGCACCATTGGGGAGAGGATTTTCAGGAATACAAAATGTAGAAGGTACACTCCCCTACAATAATGGAACGGACACCACCTAATTTACATGAAATCTAACTTGCATGTTGATCAAGACCTAATGTTATTTTATAGTGTGGGAATGGTAACTTAGCGATTTTGAGAGAGGAGAAATATCCATTGTCATGTAGTGGGCACGTCTATTTGTGATATGAAGAAGCAAGGCCTATGATTGTTGAAGTACGAGGTTCATAAACCACAAGAAACCACTCCAGGTCATCAACAAGGTTGCAACAGGAGTTGGCGTGGATTATAACACTTTGCACAAGGAACTGCATGCACTTGGTATTCATGGATGTGTGGCAACACTCCCTAAAACGAAGCCTTGACACCAACTTTCTGACGTCATTAGAAGAGGATTGTCGTCGGCAGCCATGTAATAGAGTAAATACACGAGCTCGATTTTTAAATAGAAATCATGGAAATATTATATTGATTTTTGTAAATAAGAATTCACAAAGTTTAATGAATAAAAAAAATAGCAATTTATTTAATTTTAGCATTATTATTTAATTTCAGCTAAAGAATAAAAATTGAAATTGACATTTGTAACAATTAAAAATGATATAATTTTTAAACAATTCTAAAATTAACAGAAATTTTTATCAGAATTTGAGTTAATATAATAAACAAAATATAATTAATAATTACGATGGTTTGTATATGGCACCATTTGCCAAGTCAATCCTCTTCTGGTCACGTGAGTATGACGTTGAGAACTTGGTGTCAAGGCTTTATTACAGGGGGTGTTGTGTGTGGCTACGCAGCTGCCAGACTCCAGTGATGTTTTGGAACGTGTTGTTGGACTGTCAAAGAATGGAAAAACATTGTGAACTGAAATCACACCACACTCTGTTCCATTTGGATACATGTTTGGATAAGGTGAATGCCAAGGAGTGCCTTTTTACCAGAGTGCTTTGTTCTGTTTGTGAAGTTTGGTGGTTGTTCCCCTCAACTTCCTGTTCATACTTTTCATTGACATTTATTAAGTACAGTTTCTGTTTGTATTCCTAGATAGAAGAGGGTAACAAACTTGACTCTCCCTGTTTAAAGGAATACATTTGTTATATACACAGTTAAAGTTTAGCAATAATGTGGATCTTACATATGCAAAGGGAAAAAGTAATATCTCTTATATGCATATTTCTATATGAATATGAGTTGCTATATATACAGGGTCTTTATAATTAAAGTTACATTTTGACATGGCCATACAAAAAGAACTACTGGACCAAAAGCTATAATACTTGGTAATATTATACAAGAGGGCATGGGAAGTTCATACCCACCAAAAAAAAAATTAGTTCAAAGGATCATCACCAGCATGGAATGGCGCTCTATGCAATATTTGTATACGAAATTAGACACAGTCACAGGTTAACAACTCTTTAATCGTTACTAAAATCAGTTACATGACTAAAATTATTTTGGTAACGATTAAAGACTTGTTAACCTGTGTCTCCGTGTCTAATTTCGTACGAATGTGGCATAGAGCGCCATTCCATGCTGGTGGTAACCTTTTGAACTAATTTTTTTTTTTTTTTTTTGGTGGTTATGAACTTCCCATGCCCTCTTGTATAATATTATCAAGTATCATAGCTTTTGGTCCAGTAGTTTTTTTTTATGACCATGTCAAAATGTAACTTTAATTATAAAGACCCTGTATGTCAGTTGCTATATGAATATGAGTGGTGTGATTTTTGCCTCATTTATTTTACATATATGAGGCCTGTCCGAAAAGTAGAATTCGCTGCATCTTTTTCCTATCCGGATCGTGTGACAACATTTGTGCTGACTTAATGAAATTTGCAGCTGTTAAGAGTGCCCCATGCAATTGTTATAACATGCTAAAGCAGAACGTTTTTCTTTTCTTGTCGTGTGGTGAAAATGACTAAACATTGAGCAGCGACATTGCATTAAATTTTGTTTTAAAATCAGTAAAACTGCAACCGAGTGCTATGCAGTTCGACGGAAACTGCCAATAATGTGGCCTTCTGGAGATTGGTTGTTGCACCACGACAATGCTCCAGCACACAGCGCACATTGTGCAGCAATTCTTGACAAAACACCATATCGCTCGGGTCAGATAGCCTCCCTACTCATCTGACCTAGCTCCGTGTGACTTCGCATTTCTGAAGATCAAGAAAGCGCTCAAAGGACGGAGATTTGTGAATGTGACAACACAAAATGCGACAGAGGAACTCTTGGCCATCTCAAGGGAGGCATTCCGTACTTGTTTCGACCAATGGCAGCAATGCTGGGCTAAATGCGTTGCTGCAGACTGTTTATTTTGAAGGTCAAACATTTTTGTGAGTTCAAACCATATTTTTTTTGTAGCCTCAGTCCGGATACTTTCTAGACAGGCCTCGTATTTATTAGCTTTGTTAGAGACAAACATGCTATCACACACACACATTACCTATTTAATAAATTATGTTTTATTGGTTTGGAAAAAACAACTTATAATTAAATATTAATAAATTTTATTTTATTTAAAGGCCCCCCAAAGTTGGTAAAGAAGAAAGAAAAGAACATTCCCTGAATACCAAAGCTCCTTCTTTGTTCAAGTCTGTGCAAAATAAACATCGAAATGAGCACTGTTTAAGGAATGGGCATACATCATCCTCCTCCTCCTCATCATCCTTGTCATCTTCCTCCAAATCACCAAGCCCAGCTTTGAATCAGACTCGAGCTACTGCAAGGACAGCCTCATCGAGATTTTCACAGTCTTCTTCACAGAGTCCTGTGAATGTACTGGAGAGCACAATTGGAAAAAAATTGGGTGAAACCTCTCCTTCAAAAGCATATCGTTTGCAGTCATCTAAGCTATCCCATTCAAGAAGTAATTCTCGTTCAAATTCGCGTTCACGTTCCAATTCACTGTCACATTCACCCGATACTAAAAGGTAATTGAAATAGATTGCATGCCTAAATGAAAAATTAAAATTTACCACTGGATTTTCGTTTCTATGATGGCTTAAGAAAGGGAAAAATTTAAGAACTTGCGAGCTAAGGTTCTACTCCACCATCTGGCTATTATTCTGACTTCGTGGAAATCCATAAGACGTGTTCAGCATAAGTATCTACATGTCTTTGATAGCTCACTTGGCTAAATTAGCGACACAATAAGTCGGAATCCTTTGTTCAATCCCAGGTTCTATAATTTTTCCTTTCATTAATTCATCTCACTTGGCTATTCAAATTTTATTATAAAAAAAAAAACAAAAACTAATCAGTATTTTCTTTGAACTATTGTGGTTTGTAGAAGTGGAAGTAATTCTTCACGTTCACTTTCTTATTCACCTGCTGAAAGACACCACAGTTTGAGTAGGTCTCGTTCACGTTCAAGAAGCAGAAGCTGCTCCTACAGGTCAGTTATAAATTAATGGCATCAAACTGATTAAGATGGTAACCTATGAATTACCGTGTTATCGATTCATTAAAACAACGGAGAAACTAAATACTAATCTAAAAGATAGGGTAAAGAAAGATTCAGAAGTAAATAAATTTTGTGTAAAATGATGTCAAGGAAGGATATAAAAATTACTGTTGTATGCAATAGTAATACAGGGTATCCTAAATTTACATTCATACACTCTTTGAAACGTTATAACTCAGCAACAAAATGAGATAGAAACATAAGGTTTGTTGTATTTTATTCCTTAAACTTCTTTAAGCCTGTACATGTTCAAAATGTCCACCTTGTGCCACAGTACGCTCCCAACACCGACTGGATTGTAGTTAATGGAATATCATTGACAGAAGGTTCAATCTGATCTCTTAATTCAGTGTTTGTGGCATACACAGTGTTCTTTAAAGTTCCCCAAAGTCGAGAGGGGTTAAATCAGGAGATCGAGGCGGGAACTCCGTAGCACTTCCTCTTCGTCCTATCCATCTGTAAAATCTGCTTCAAACTTGTCTCAGAGTTTTGTTATTGTTACCCTTACTGGCGGTGGTGTACCAAATTCAACCCACAACCTCAACAACATTCTCCATTTTACAATAACACTTCAGCATCCACTTGCATTCATCGAATAAAAGTGTCACCGCCATTTTGGTTTATAAACAAATGAACAACAATGAACGTGTTGCTATGCTTTTCCAGTGCAGTCTGTATCATTCACAAAAACCTTATATTTCTATCTCATTTCGTTGCCGAGCTATAACGTTTCAAAGAGTGTATACATCAATTTATCAATTTGAGACACTCTGTATTATGCTGTTGTGTTTCATTCTTGAGATTTGAGGTTGATTGGATGATCTTTTTGGAATATGCTAAAATGTCTTTTAAAATAAAATAAATGAACTTCTTTTGAGTTCAAGAATTAAAATTTATTTACACTTCATGTTGAAAATGATAAAAGCAATTTTATTTAATTAATGAAGGATTAAATATGCATTTCAGCTGTTTGCAAATATTAAATTGCCCTTTTCAAAATAAAAAATGTAGCTTATGATATACAGTGCTCCCTCTATATAACAACACTCTACATAATGCCAAATCTATGTAGTTTTTATTTTCCAGAAAAAAAACTTCATTATATGGACTTGGCATTATGTAGAGAGAGCACTGTACTTTTTTTTTTTTTTTTTTTGCAAATTCTTAAATGGATTTTCCAAATAATCCAGTTTGCAGAATTAAAAATACAGCTTGAGAAATAAAACATGTATTTTGCAATAATAAAAATAGCTTGTGGAATTTTCAAATCTAATCGAGCAAGCTAAAATGGGTTATAAATAGGAAATAAAAAGGGGACAAAAAAAAGTGGATAAAAAGAAATACAGGGTGTTTCAAAATTATGTACAATAAATTTAGTGACATATTCTTCAGGTCAAAAGAAGACGAAAATGTTCTATAGCACTTTGTCTGGAAACGATTTATTTACGCGATACAGCCAACTAAACCCGTGGCTCCAAATTACAGGAATTGTTCAAAGTGCCCGCCACCAGCTCGCATGCACGCTTCGGCTCGTTGCATGAGCGACCGTCTGATGTCATGGAAGAGTTCGTCGCCAGCATTACGAACGGTTTGGCATGCATTTTCAATTCGTTGTCGCAGATCCATAACGTTAGGAACTTCTGTGCTGTAGACGATCGTTTTCACATGACCCCACAGAAAAAAGTCCAAGGGATTAAGGTCGTGTGATCTTGCAGGCCAGGCTACCGGTCCACCTCGACCTATCCACCGATTCGTGTATACAGCATTAAGGTGTGCTCGCACAACATGGCTGAAATGTGCTGGAGCACCATCATGCATGAACCACATGTTAGATCTTATCAAAAGAGGAACATCTTCCAGTAATTTTGGCAATGCATTCTGCAGAAACAAAAGATACGTTCGCCCAGTCAATCGTGGCGGCAACACATAAGGGCCAAATAAGTTATTTCCGACAATTCCACACCAAATGTTCACGGAGAAACGCTCTTGATGCGCTCGAGCTCTGGTAACATGCTGGTTAGCATCTGCCCAGCACGGTTGTGAGAATTTACGATTCTGTCCGGGTGAAGGTTGCTTCGTCTGTGAAAAGTATCTGGCTGAGACAATTAGGGTCTGCGGCATGACGACGACGTATCCATTGGCAAAATCGTTGTTGGTGTGGATAGTCCGTTGGGTTGGCAAAATCGTGCCTGAACCAGTTGCAGGTGGTATGGATGCAAAAGCTGACGGTGAAGAATGCGCCAAACAGATGAGTGCGGAATGTGTACCATGGAAGAAATACGACGGGTGCTTGTCTGTGGTTCATCATGTATGATGTCAATTATCACATCCTCCTCATCCGGAGAATGTGCTACAGGCCGCCCTTGTCCTGTTTGACGGCCAAAGGAACCACGCTCCCTCAAATGTCTGTCGACAGATACAAATGTTTGGTTATTTGGCAAACGTCTATTCGGAAAGCGTTCTTGGTAGAGTCTTCTTGCTTCCACAGCATTTCCGTCCGCAAGACCATATATTAGGTGCATGTCAGTGTATTCTGCACTGGAATACGTGTACATGACTTTTTTTTTACGTAAATCATAATGCGTATGTCAAAGCACGCAAACGTTCTGAAATTGATATTCCTAGTGGATGTACAGTAGTGAAACTACAGTAATGGAAACAACCGTACACAACTAATGGAACAACCCTAATGTAGGTTTAAATGGAACAAACCACTCAACCTAGTGTTGGGTCGAAACGCTGGAACTGCTAAAATATCGTCTGCTAACTACCGTGCTTCCCTACTGTATGATATTGGATTACTCGCAAACAAATCGTTTCCAGACAAAGTGCTATAGAACATTTTCGTCTTCTTTTGACCTGAAGAATATGTCACTAAATTTATTGTACATAATTTTGAAACGCCCTATAGTTGTGTGGGATACTTAACCCATTTTTTTTATCCCCACCTTTTGATCCCATCTTTTGTTGAATGTCATCTTTCATCTCGTCGTCAGAAAGTAACACATGTCCCTTAAGGTGCTCTTTCTTCTTTGGGAAGTGCAGAAAGTCACAAGGTGCAAAGTCTTTCATTTTTGAACTGCAGGTGCTGCAAGGGTGCTGCTCTTTCAAAGTCACCTCTTTTGTGTGGCAGTCATGTGTGGGCATGCATTATCGTGCTGCATAAGAAGGTCCAAAGCTGCCATTCCATCCTGGTGTCAACAACAACCCCAGAATTCCTCTCCGACGGGTTCACCCGACTAGTCACGCTTTGGCACAATGCGTGGAAAGGGATAGGGACTATGTTGAAAAGTGAATAGTGCATTACATAGAGGACAAGTGTAAGTATCAGATACAAAAAGAATTTTGAAAATCGGTTAACAAATAAAAAAAAAAGTTACGGACCAGGAGGCAAAAATTCTTGAACAATCCTCTTTTTGGTGAATTTTTGCCATGTAATTTTCTCGCATTTTGGTTGACTTGAAGGAGGCCCTGAATATTCCGTTTGGTTTTTTTTCTGCAAAAAATGTAGAAGTTACATGTACTCCTATATAAAATAATATTTGTTATGCCTTTATGTATTAATACCTAATCAGATGTGTAAAAATGTAGTTTTAGTAAATAATTATCCAACATCAGGACTAGATTTATATGCACACTAAGTAAGCCTAACAAGATCTGGGTTAACCTGCTTTGTTTTAACATAAGATTTTTATCCAGTTCTGAGGATTGAAGGTATTGTTCTTTATTGCTTCATTAGCCCTAAAGTTCATTAAGTTTTAATTTTTTATTTAAAAAGGTCTAGGTCTCGATCATACTCTGGTTCATGCTCAAGATCTCGCTCTGGTTCCAACCGGCGAAGTCCTTCAATTCCCAGACGACGTGGTTCACCAAGTTTCTTAGACAAACGTCGAATCACGAGGTTTGCGATGAAAGCTTTCATAAAATTGACTTATTTTAAGAATTTGCTCTAATACAGTGAAATTGCTTACTTCTTTTTTGTAAAATATAAGCTTTCAAGTATCATTGTAGCATGCCTTGCTGATGTAATATTTAAAGTAATAAAATCTTCCATGGAAATCAGGAAACAATACCCTTTCAATTTTACTTATGGACATAGTTTTTGACCTCGATTACTATCATCAGAGTGAAACAAGAAATGGAACAAGTGCAAAATTTAAACAAAGACTAAATCCAAATGGCCTAGTACTTAATGGTAAAGCCTAATTCAAATGATTGCTAGGAAAACATTTGGTTGCGGAGTAAAATATCTAGTTAGGTATCAAAGAAAATTATCTGATTAGGTACATGTATGGGTCATTTTCACGAAAATGGTACGTTTGAAGTTTCAAAATTTTTTTTTTTCAAAATTATCTCATCTAACTTAACCCTTTTGCTGCGTAAAGCGGATATATCCACACAAAATAAAATTATCTCTACCTGGGGAAATCAGATTCATCTCACAGGTTTTAAACTTTTTGTTATGCTGCTAAAAGTGGATAATTTCATCTTCTCAAGAATGAAAATAAAATTTAATTACGCAGTGAAAGGGTTAAATAATAGCTTATAGATTGAATTTATCTGCATTGTAAAAATTAATTAGCTCAACTTAGTACTAATATGTGATTTTTCAGTTTTTTGATTGGTTATGGGAGATTTTGTACAGTCTGTTACACATCTATTTGTTGCATTAAATTATGTAAATTCGCTTTTTTTTTCCAAAACACTTCGTGCAACACAAAGGAAAATTTTTTTATATAAATGCAGGAAAATTTTATGATAAAGAGTAAATTTACATTTTTTTGCTAGTTTTCATGCTTGAAACAGCAAAATTGAAAAAAAGTATGTGCAAAATTAGATTAACATATCAAATAGAGCTAAATAAGATCAAAATTGCACTATTCCAGGTACAATTCCATCTATCTAAACAAATTAATACTCCTAATTCAAAATTTGTTTTTTAATTTGAAATTACAATAAAAACACTTCTGTAACAGGGTGAACATACCAGTAACAGTAGATAGGGTTAATCTGTAACTTTATGAAAGAATAACAGACAAATATACTTTCATAAATTTTGTATTAAACTTAATTTTTACATATATCAAGCTTTTTGGAAAAAAATCAACAGCATATGGTAATTCATAATATAAACGTCCACGTTTTAACTTTGGCTCTGGTAGGATTTTTTTTTAATTTGATCAAAATGAATAGTTTTAAATAAATTTCTCTCATTATTTGTTGACCACCAGCTACGACAACATTTATATATTAATTTTCTAGTACCACCAGCTTGAAATTCAACAAGCATGTATGTGCCGGCTTTCACACTTTTACCACTCACTTCTTTAATTGCCTGTTTGTCATCATCCGATACACCACTGGACTCACCTGACGAAGCAGAGAAATAAATATCTGAAACTTGGTATTCTGTTTGTATTAAGATTTTGTTTCATTAGGCAAGCATAAGCTTTCTTCTCAAAACAAAAAGATTCTCATTTTTCATGCAAAAACATATGTAACAGAGTGGACAATTAAGTCTAAAAGTTTAATAATTAAGTCTAATAAAAATTAAAAAGTATTAAAAAAATGGGTTGTGGGCTTTCACTGAACGCAACTTCTGTGAAGTTATGCAACATCAGGCACTGCTGGTCACTGGATGGGTAACCATCAGTGAGACGATCTACTTAGTCATTTCAAAAGTGTTGCCAGATTCAATTTATTTTATTTTTGAAATGGCTGTAACATAGTGGACATTCCAATACATATAAAATGTTGGGACAATAAGGAACAATTTTTCTTATTAAAAAAAATATTTTTTTTTATGAAATTTATTGTCAAAATTATTTTTATGTCAAGATGCAATGTAATTGATAATTTACATAGGTGTAGTATTTAAGCAATTTCTTTAGTGTTTAAACTCTTACTGATTTGAAGTTGGGGCATCAAGATTTGTCCTACTTGTTCTTAAAATAAAAAAAAAAATTAAGACTTTTATAAATCACTTAAGTCAAAACAATAAATGCCTGATTATACATAATTAAATGAAGAGTAATTTAAAAAAATATTTAATTGGTAGCATTTCTGAAATTTTCTGAAAAAAATTCAGAAGTATCGGACATGATTTGTATCATTTTCGTGAGAATGACCCGTATACACTGAAGAATATTTTATCAGATATTGTTATAGCTATTTTTGTGCATAGAGCAACAAACATATATATGTTAGAAATAATACAGAGTGGCCCAATGAGAGTAGTATTTGACCCATGAGTTAAGTCCCCATGGGCCACGAGGACTTAAATAACGATATGAAACAAAAGTTATTAGTATTAGATATTAAGTATAGACTACTTAAATTAGGAAGGCGGACAATGAACAGACCAAGTAACAAATTAAACAACTATGTACATTCTTTATTATTATGAATAGTTACATAATCAGTACTACTAAAGAATTTCATAGAATTCCAACAGGCCTATTAGCAACAAATGTTTTCAAATGATGCTGTTGTTCATTTATCCAACCAAGTATTTATAAAAAAAAAACCGTACATCTTCAAATATGTCACTAGATTATGTTATAAGAAGCAGTGACCGAAGAATTGATGTCAAAATTTTTCATTTTCGTACGAAAAATTTCTTGTAAAGAAAGAAATCTTAACTAATGCTTTTAAATGCTTTGCATTTTGCTGATAAATGAAGTCAAAATTCGACATAGCGAGATTTTCTAAGTAATTGTTTCGAGATGAGAGAAAATTACATTGAAAGTTTAGGGAGATAAAAATTTTTCAAGAAATTGAGATTAGAATGCATTATTGATAATTAGAATTAAAAATCAATTCATAAATCGAGAAGCTAGTTAGGTAGTATTCATTTCTAGATCTAATTTATAAAATTTAAATTTGGGTAATATTTGTAATATTCTAATTTCCATGAATGTTTTGAGCTTCTGATGTGTGCATACGGTATAAAAATTTTTAAATAAATTACACAACTTAAATTGACAGTCATTTATAAATTACATGGATAAATGGAATGTGTTTTATTACTTTGTAAATCGGCAATGTTTTGTTTCAGCTTAATCAAAATTTTTCCTTGATTTTTAGTAATACTTTTATAGAAAAGTCAGTAGAATGGTAAATAATTATTCACTGTATTAGTGACATTTAGCTGCTTTATCATATGAAAAGTGTATTTCTTAATTTTTCTTTTAAAAATTACAGGATATGCTATTGGATTTTGTTATGTAATTTCTTTTTGATGCATATTTTTTTAACTTAATTTTTTCCTCTTGTTTTTATAGTAGATCTAGGAACTCGAGGGACAGATATTCATCACATACACGCAGTCAACACTATCACAGAACTCCCAAGTCGAGGTCACCTACTACTCACTACTCCCTTTCCCGTTCTTCTCGTCCTGCTCACAGATCACACCGTGGAAAACATTACTGATTGCTTAAAAATTTATATAAACATATATTGGTTTTTTTTTTTTTGTTTTGTTTTTTTTTAATTTATCTTTCATTAATTTCCCCAAGGAATGATTTTATTTAATTTTGTAAAATACGTAACCCCATCCTTCTTAATCTGTTACTTTTTAACAAACATTGCTTTTAAATTAAATATATGATTGTTTATCTTTCACTTTTAAGTCCTCTTCCATGCATATATTTTAATTCTAAATGCAATTAAGTAATGTTCACACTCAGCCTAAAATATTGACTAATATTCTACTAACATTATTCTAAAGTGTCTCTAATAGGAATTTTAATTCTCCCATGGAATTCAAGAACCACCTGCAGAATGGATTATTGCAGGCGCATTTGTAAAAAAAAAAAAAAAAAAAAAATATCCTTACCCATTCTCCACTTAGTGCTCTTTCTTCCCTATCATTTCTTGATTTTTCTTTCATCTGCTCAAATGCCTTCTGCATGGTTGGGTTTTTGCTTATTTTTATTTTTTTTTCATTAATTAATTTTTTTTTTTGTGTCATTTACTTATTGTTTTGCTGTTTGTATATTTTTCCAATGGAAAGTAAAATGGTCTTTTGTTATTATCAAATTTAGTTGTAAATTTAAATAAAATAGAGGGTTTTCACATTTTGGATTTATATTTTTGCACACGTACACTGATTCACATGCTTATTATTTTTTTTTTTTTTTTTCCTCACGCCTTTGTAAATTGTTGTCATTGCATTAGTATGATTTAATTTTTTCTCTGTTTATATAGACTATTAATAAAAGGCTTGTTTCTGTTATTTTGGTAAGTGGATATGTATATATATTTTCTTTTCTTTTATTTTTTTGTAAACTTTTAAAGCAATGCAAGCAATATTTCCGTAACTATTAATTCTTTTCATAGAATATTGTAGAAAATAAAAAGTAAATAAAGTAAACCTTCTCCACAACCTCCAACTTTTTTTTTTTTCTTTCCCATGTTCCTACCTTTAAATTTTCTTTCCAGTATTTAATTATCTCCATTCCAATTGTGCGCTAACAATAACAAAATAACTAATACCGCTTTTTTTTTTTTTCATATTTTCCAGGTCTGTAAATAACAAATCTTTGGGATTTGTATGCTGTTTAGCTTATCTGAAAACTAATTTCAATTTTATCCCACAAACTAACAAAACTTTTTCTAACTGAACTTCCAAAAAAAAATTGTTTTCAATCTCTTTTGGCTGCCAAATCAGCATACTTTTAGCATTGCATTATTTCTATATTTCTTATTAACCCTGTTTGTATTGCCTCAAAAAATTTTTTTAGTCTTCAATAAATCTGTTAGATTGATAGTTTTATTCCCTTTAAAATACATTGCCAGCAAAAAAAAACAAAAAACATGCAATACATGGAAGGAGCGGGTTAATTTTAATGAAATAGCACAAGAGCATACACTGAGTGAGCATATTATTATGACCACCTGACATGTTTATGCAAATGCACGTACGGACGTCGCCACAATATTGCTAGCGGGCCGGACCTATAAAAAGGGAAGCAGAGTGTCGTCGACAACAGTAGACGTGTTCCAGTCTTCAACTATGGGTAAACGACGCAATTTAACAGCCTTCGAACGCAGGATAATTGTAGGTGTCGGAGCTATGGAGCGAGCATCAGCGAAACAGCAGCATTCGTGGGGTGCTCAAGAGCAGCCGTCATTAGAGTATTTAAAAGACTGGACGGTTAGCCGGAAGACGAGGTCTGAACGTTCGCGTTGTGGCCGCCCGGGGATGGTTGCTGATCAGACACAATGGAGACTGTCACAACTGGTAAAAGATAACAGAAGGGCAACTGTGCATCAAATCACTGCTGACCTTAATCAGGGGTCCTCCAAAACGGTCTCTAAATGCACTGTCCGCCGCACGCTGCATCGCATGGGATACGGAAGCCGAAGACCTATCTGCACACCTTTGCTGTCTGCAGCCAACAAGCGGAAACGACTCCAATTCGCTCAGGAGCACAAGGACTGGACTATCGAGCAGTGGAAACAAATCATGTGGTTTGACAAGTCACGATTCCAGTTACATCATGCAGATGGCCGCGTGAGAATCTGGCGGAAACGGCACGAAAGCATGGACCCTGCATACATGAGTACAACCCTTCAGGCCGGTGCGGGCAGTGTTATGGTTTGGGGAATGTTCTCTTGGCATGCGTTGGGTCCGTTAATACGTGTCGAACAACGTCTGGATGGCACAGCACACCTCCGTATCGTCGCCCTGTTGATGTTATACCCCAATGGAGATGGCTACTTCCAGCAAGACAATGCGCCATGCCACAGAGCTCATATTGTGCAGGAGTGGTTCCAGGAACATGAAGAAGACTTTACCTTACTTCGGTGGCCCCCACAATCCCCAGATCTCACTCCAATTGAGCATTTGCGGGACGAAGTCGAACGAACCATCAACCGACCACCACCGTCCAATCTAGCACAACTAGACAGTGCTACCCATCAGGCATGGTGTCAGATTCCTCCCATCAGCTACCAACATCTCGTGGAATCAATGCCACGAAGAATCACCGCAGTTTTAAAGGCAAAAGGTGGCCCAATGAATGAGATACTGCATGAATGTAGTGTAGTGTGAATGGCATACAACATATGATTTAAATTTCAACAGCATGTGTACAGGATTCTGGTACAGGCTGTCCCAAAGTTCCTCCACTGGAAGAATGGTTCATCTCTAATTTACATAAACCATCAGTATGGCATCTATATTGTAACAGACTACAGTCTATTCCATAAGATAAGTCCTTTGAACTTGAAACAGGCAGTAGGAACCAATCAGAAATAAGCATAGGAGATGACTTATTTTCCCCAGGAATATTTGCCTAGAGTTCTTCTGCAAAATTTGTAGCTGGTTTGGCCTCACTGCTCTCGATTTCTATTGCTTTCAATCCAATTGATATATTTCATTGGACTTCTCTTATGGAATAAAAAAAGTCTCAACACTTGCCATGCCCCCGCACATGCAGCCGTACTTCTGTGCAACAACTGATAGATGTTGACAGAGGTTGGATTGCAGGACTTTGAAAGGCTGGATGGTCTTATCGGCAAATTGCGGCCCACATGTTGGCAGCAATGGTCTACTAAAGGTACCCACACATAGACATGGTTCTGTTCCAGGCACCCATGCATTACTGATGCACACTAAGACTGTCAGATTGTAAGGGAAGCATTGAACACCCACAGCATCCATAGCAGAGGTAAGGGCCAGAGTAGGCACCAACTGTATCAAGACGAACCATTGTAACCGTTTACTTTCAATAGGACTGCAGTCACATGTCCTTCTAGCCAGATTACCACTTCTACAAGAACACAGTTCTGTGCAGTTGCAGTGGCATCATGAAAGAGCTGAATGGCAAACTGAATGGAGGCCTGTTGTCTGCAGTGATGAGAGCATATTTTGCCTGCATGCCAGTGATGGATATCAACATGTGATGAAGACCAAGAGTGACATCTTCCACAGTGCATTTGTCTATGAGACAAGTCGCCTAGTGTATTCAGTTATAATTTGCACTCATCCTTGGTGTTTGTGAATGGAAACACCAGCATTCAGCATCTATACAATCATTGCATACAATAGTTGAGGCCTGCATTCATTCTTGTAGAGGGTATATGGCCTATTAAATTGTTCTATTGGGACTTTGAGACAACAGTATCCTGTGCAGATTTAGTGTTGAAAAGTAAATCATATATTGTATACCACTGACATTATGCTCTTGTGCAGTTTTATTATAATTGACCTGTTCCTTCCATATATTGAATATTTTTTTCCTGGCTGTGTAGTTTGGATGCTTTCTCAACATACATTTTCTCATTATTTGTGGGATTTCTGTCCCCTAAAATATCCAGTTGTTGTGATCGTAACTCTTTATTCCTCTTACTTCTGTTTCTAGTGCCAGAAAAAGGCCCGTCCCTTATCATCGGCCAACTCCTCCGACTCCTAGCAGTCTCAGTAGTTGGTCTTCCCACTCTCGCTCATGTTCACGCTCTGTTTCTCGAGGAAGAACTACAAGCCGCAGTCGTAGTCGATCTCGAAGTTGGAGCCATCGATCATAAAATTATTTGTCAGAAGATTAGAATAAAGAATGAAGTTAAAGATGTGGGTGGAGGGATGGAGTCTGTTTGAAATTTTGTGGGGAGCCTAAATGTGATGGGATTAAATTTAAAAGTTTTGGTTTAATTCACAATCGTTGTCATAGTAACAATACAGAAAATATTAATCAGTTGCTGCTATTTTCACTTAAATGTTTTGTTTTCAATTGTCGTTCTTAGAATGACATGCCCAGAATTATGTAAAATTCCCCCTCCTTCAATATTTTTAAGGAAGAAATGTTAAAAATATTTCTAAATTTTTAATTTATCATCGAACTAAATCATGACCTTGGAGTGTATAATTTCTTTGAGAAGGAGGTTAAAAAAATAACCAAAGCAGCAAAAACAAAATATTGATGAGCACTGATATAGGTGAACTTATGATGACCAATTTGAGGCAAGATAGATTGATAGCTTTCTCTTCCCCTGTTCATAAAATTTTGAAAATGGTGATGATTCATAATCTTGATTTTTTTTTGTGAGCTCGGCAAACAAAAATCATTTTCACTAGTTATTGAGATTAAATTTAAATTTGCATCATCTCCAGGATTATCACAAGATTATTTTCCTCTCATTAATGACACTTGGGTGGGATGGTTAAACTGAATTCTAGGTTGAATATTCTTTGTAAATTATGTACATAATGTCTGTTGTTCAAAAAATAGTTTATTTATTTCTCATTTATTTATTTATTTATTTATTTCTCATTTTTATATCCAAGTGGCTTTCGTCTTGCATTTAGAGGCAATTACTGTGATTTTTACACTTTGTAATGTTATTTTTACAAGATATGTATCCAAATACAGGAGCTACCTTAATAGAATTATTAACATATCCTTTCCGTTTGAGATTGTAACAGCAAATTAATAATTTTGTTAGGTAAAGATATTGTCAGGTAAAGAAATTGTATAAACATTCCATATTATTGCATCTATATGTATATTATGTAAAGTGCAGCCAAAGAAAAAAAAAAAGGATAAAAAAAGCTTAGTATTTTTCTCTAATTAGATGCAGTATAATTTAAAAATAATAAGCAAATAAATTTATTTATTTATTTATTTATTTATTTATTTATTTATTATTAAGAGAGAACAATAGGCTTCCATTATTGCAATAAGATTTCAGATGGGTAATGCGTAAACTCTCTTTAATACTGTTAAAAATGTTGCATGGGAAGACAGTTTATTTATTTATTTATTTTCCCCTGTTATATTTGAATACTCTTAAGTCAATTGACTAAAGATTGTGAAATGAAGATTGGGTTTGCAGAGGATGAGAAACATCCAATCTGTTGTTTCGTACTACAATTGAAATTTTGTTCCTTTGCAATGGATGCAGTACCTAAAATCAGGAAACTAAGGCAAATAAAGATATACATTTCTAAAAGCAGTTAGCATTTGAGAAAAGGTGAATGTAAACTTTCATCTGAATAGGGCTGAGAAATTATAAATAAACAAGCTTCTGTACAAATCATTGTCAACTATCAAGTCAGAAATTATGATAAATGGCGATTTTTAATTCACAGAATTGAAAGTGTTCTGTTTAATGATGCCCACTAATCGCCCATTTAAAGTGCAATATTTTAGTTAACTATATAATTCCATAACATATTTAAGCACAAACTTATTTGAATAATAAGTTTAAAAATAATTAATATTGATCTGAATTAGAGGTTAAGTTCTGGTGCCATTTAAATTTGAATAAATAAGGATCTCAATCTAGATTTTAATATTTTCATTTTTTTTTTTTTATACTTAAAAGATGATATTCTACTTTAAACATTTCAAATGAAAAATCATTCAAAGTATCTTTTTCTTTTTTAAATATGATTATGTATTCACATGTTCTTTTTTAATAACATAGCTGCAGTTTTGTTGAGATTATTTTTTTTGTACTAAATGTTTTTGTTTCACTATTTACACTGACACGAGAATTCTTAATGAAAACCAAATATTCTGTACTTAAGTATTTATTGTGATTTAAATATCATTGATATGTTAATAAAATAAAGAAAACTTTAACTTTGGAATACATTTTAAAGCATCCCTTCCCCTACCCTTCCTCCTTATAATTAGGATCTTCCAGAAAGCTTTCTTAAATAATTTCTTGCCTCTCCCCCAAATCTCGTTTCATAAAACAGGCAATGTGCCACATTTGTGAAAAAAAAAACCAGTCATACATTTGCTCAAAAGACTTGTTTGATTCTATCATGTGTGCTCTTACAAACAGCATGTTCTAAAATCTACAAAAAGCATATTCTAACATACACGTATTAGTTTTTAATCTCAATCTAAGCAGCAAAATAAATTTTAAAAAAAATAAATACCTCAAATAAGTCTGCTAATTAAATTTAAGTTTCTGATCTGACTGGATCATTTTACCAAATTTATCAGTTGAGCTAATAATGACACGATTTTAAAGCTGACTGCATTTTCAAAAACTTGAAAGTTTAATGTCTGCTACAAAATGACGTTGGGTAAGAATTTTGACTTACAAGGGGACCGCACGGATTTGGTTGAAATTTTAGGAGGTCAATCTACATTAGTATACCTTCTGTGTAAAAGGATTTAACTCAATGGCCTTTCGTTTCAGAGAAAAGGAAAAAAAATTTTACGTTTATTATTGTAGTGCCCAATAAACCAAGTGGGAAGAAATATATACAGCTTAACAGCGGTGGCGCAGTGTTGCCAGATGCTCTCAGTGGCAATTCCCTCTGCAAGAGGCAAAATATCCCTCTTTAATTTAACTACTGTATGGTACCTAGTAGTGTAAAAGATTTTGCCATGTGGAGAAAAAATTTGCATACAGTATTGCAACGATTTTGGACCCAAGATTTAAAAAATCATATTTCAAAAGCAAAAGTTGTTGTGCTTGTGCCATTGACCATATCAATGAAGAACTGAAAGCCTATGAAAAACAAAATGTCCCAATTACTGAATCTCAAGAAGTTGAAGAGGATGGAAATGTTGGAAATGATTTATGGGGAAAGAGAAAAACAAAAATATATCCAAAAAATTTAGATTTATTATTAAAGCAATATTTGTCAGCCCCACTTGAAAATACCAGAGAAAAGCCCTTAGAAGTTTGGGAAAAAATTGAAAAGTTCAATTTCCATTTAACCATCTTTAGTGGCCAGTTATAAAACCAAGAGCGATGCGATTCGGTCTTGTCACTCATAAGAATCCAAAAGAAATAGTTTAAGTTTTACTCATAATATATCAACTTCAGTGCCAGCTGAAAGGTTATTTTCGAAGGCTGGCAATACAATTACCCCCCCCCCCCCCAAAAAAAAGAAATTGGCTGAATCCAAAGAATTTAGTAAAATTGTTGATTTCTGAACTGAACAACTTAAATATTGAATAAACAATTCTTTTTTTTTTAGCAATTAGAACAATTGGCATGAAATTTAACAATGGAAATAAAACCATCGATGGTAAATTCTTACCATCGCACATCTCTACTTATAACAGGATCGGCCAACCAATAGCATTCCGAACATATTCGGGATTAGACGATCAGAAGCACTCAGAATATTATGTATTTCCTTGCGCCACGCCCAAGTTTTCTCTTAGTCTGCAAACTAAGTAAAAATGTATAGGCAACAGATTCGTGATATCAAGTCATGGACATTATACATTGAATTCAAAAATTTCACATGTAGTGAAAATTCCCTCTGCCGAGGGAGAAGTCCCTCAATCTGGCAACACTGCACAGTGGTTAACGTCAGGTTCTGCGGATTTACTTGTCCGGATTCGATTCCTATAGTATTTAAATTTTTTCCATTTTTTAAATTTTTTTCTTCATCTTTTCTAATATTTTTTTCCTTTCTTTTTGTGTTTTTCGCCACTATTATTTGTTTGCACTTTGCATAATAACATCCACATACATATTGTTAATATTGAAAAATTTCGTACAATATTTTCACGGATGGTCATTGGCGATCCGTGATTTGGCGGTGACGATTGCGCATAGACCGCCGATAATGCGAATAGATCTTTATAGTTTATTTCACACGCCACAGCAATGACCGTCCGTGAAAATATTGTACAACGCATTTTGTATTTTTTTTTTTTATTTTTTTTTTTAACCTTCCTTTTTTTTTTCTTCTATGACATTGCTTATGTATGTGAATGTTATTATACAAAGTGCAAACAAATAATAATGGCGAAAAATGCAAAAAAAAGGGGGGGGGTGAAAAAAATTTCAATACTACAGGAATCGAACCCGGACCAGTGAATCCACAGAACCTGTTGTTAACCACTGCGCTACTACTGTTAAGTTGTATATATTTCTTCCCATTTGGCTTATCTGGCATTACAATAATAAACGTAAAATATTTTATTTTTTCTCTCCGAAACTAAAGGCCATTGAGTCAAATCCTTTTACACAGAAGGTATATTAATGTTGTAGATTGACCTAAAATTTCAACCAACTCCGTGATTACATTTCCATGCCGTCCCCTTGTTAATGTAATCATACCCACTGTCATGTAATTCATTGCTTTCTATTATTATTTTGATTATGTTCCTGCTCTGTCACGTGCATTTGCTTGTATGTGACCGACCCCACTTATGAACAGGCTTTGACCATCCCTTACACCCAGGATCGACATGTTGGCTAGGTGATGCTAGAACAGATATTCAGTGATATCTATGAGTGAGGAGTGGCATGATGTGTTGGATACTTAATACTAGAAATGAATAGGGACTGAATGGTGTGTGAAAGTGAGAGGATTATAGTCATTATTCAACACTGGTTTAAAAATAGAAATAATGAAACTTCTTATCCCATAAAATAAACCAGAGATTTCATTATTTCTGTTATCGATTTATGTTTACAGTTTGTCTCTAATTCTACTCTGGTAAAGATTAACAAGCAAAATGGTGGAATAATATTAAATAACACCAATTAAAGGTTTTAATAATGGAATCCTGACAGATTTAGGCAATTCTATTCTCTTCTCTAGAAAACATGGGTGGTTTGCTCGTGTACCCGTTGACCCGGATAGCCTCTTCATACTCTCCCTTCTGGCACCGGCTCACAATATCTGCATTCGTCTGTGAAATGTTTGTTCCAAACTTCTTACAGAGAGATGAGTTAATTTATTAAACGTTATTTCCAATTATCGCCCCATTTCAGTATTAAATCCTTTGTCAAGTTAGCCGAGAAAGTCGTTTTCTACCGATTAACTGGACCCAAATATCTCGCCATCAGAAAGGAAGTAGACCAGGCTATAAAACAACCTGGATCCCCATCTATATTTTATTAACTGCTTTTGAAGCTTATGACCAGGGTCTAAAACTTACTGTTGCCCAAACAGACATCTCGAAGGCTTTTGATACAGTTTCTAGACCCCAGCTTCTCTATGACTTGGAAACCTTGGGTGTCTCAAAAGGATATATGGATCTGATTGATGACTATCTAAGGGACCGCATTAATATTATCAGTTTAAATCCCTTGACTAGTAAACAGTCTACTCGAGGCATTGTCAAGGGTTCAGGCCTTGCTCCCCTCCTTGCTTCTCTATTTAGTCACCGGTTTAACTGTAATATATTAAGTCGATGATAACTTTTTGTTCACCGCATTTCCACCTCAAGAACAAGACGAGGCGATAGATCTACTTCGACAAGACATCCTATATGTCCCAATGGTACAATTGTAGAGGCCTCAGCCTTAACTCTTCAAAAACTCATATGATAGACCCTAAAGACGGGACAAACGAAATTTCTATCAAGATCCTTGGTATTACTTTTGATCCCGGTCTAAGGTTCAATGACTTACTAGACAATATTATAACTACGTTGCATCGTAAGAACTACTTAGTGAAGAGATCGAGATCCATTTTGACCATTACTCAAATATGCCGATATATAAACGCTGTTATAGTACCAAAAATCGCTTATGGGGCAATATTTTGGTCATCGCCTCTACAGCCAATTTGAAAAGACTTAAGGTTGCCTATAATCGCCTGATTAGGACCGCCTTTAAATTGAAAGACTAGATTCAGTGACGAATGTTTGTATACAGTACAACTTACCCACCCTTACCGTTATTAATAAAGTGGCCCTTACATCCGAGTTGATGGAGGCGATACACAATGAAACCTATCCTGCAGCGTTTGTTAGGGCCTGGTTCGCGTCCAGTACCAATATTCGACAAACTCGGAGATTTCTTTTTGTGGTACCCTGCAAGATGGCTTCTTTTAAGTCTAGATGTTTTCCATATAACGAAATTTCCCTTTGGAACGATTTGCCATATGAAATAAGATCAGTGATTTTTCAGTGTTAAATCCCAAAATGTGCTTCATCTTGTTATCATTTTAAGCAGCTTTTACGGAAACACTTTATTGCTATTCATGAGTAGGCTCACTGTAAATACTGTATTAAGCGCCCGGGCGCTTATTTGCAAAAATTTAGCGGACCCCCAGGCGCTTAATGCAGGTCCGGCGCTTATAAAATTCTGCACAACTGTGATGGATACTATTATGCAAAATTCTCGCCCTTCTCCTTCATCTTTTCTAAAGTATCCTGCTGTGTTTTCCATTCCCGTTAGGATCAATGCTAAACTATTTGGCTGTAGCCTCTGTAGAATGGTTTTCAGCCTACTTTACTGTTGCGAGATTAAAATTGATGCTATAGCTGTGAAGTTTTCATTTTTCATCGGCTATGTTGCTTGACTGAATCCAAAATTAAAAGCAAGAAATTAGAAGACAATCATGCTGGTATCTAATTTCCGGTTTAGCAGAGGCATTTGGAAGAGCAAACATTCCCGTGAGAAAGCAGCAAAAGAAGAAAAATCCACGAAATGAACTAAAATAAGCGCCCGGGCGGTTATTGAAGGTCCGGCGTTTATTTGCAAAAATTCAGCGGACCCCCAGGTGCTTAATGGAGGCGGGCCGGTATTTCAGGTCCGGCGCTAAATACAGTATTTATGGCATTTTTTTATTTTCTATCTTAGGTTTTATATTTTGATTGAGAGTTGTTTGTGTTCTAGTTGTACAGCTCCTATTCAAAATAATAGAATACTCACAGAAGACAACATTCTGATTGACATACTGGCCCAATGGTAACTCGTTTCATTAAAATTAAAATTGTAGAGAGAACGAGGTGTCTTGCTATTGGCGTAACAAAAGTAAGATTCAAAACTAGGTCATTTAAATAAGGTAAAAAAAAACCTAACGATTCAGAAAATTAGAATACGTAATTTACTGGTTCAAAATATTAGAATATCGGGGTGGGAAGGGTAGTCGACAGTTGAAAGTGTTAAAGCATAACATCTGTCATTGAACACTACTTGGAAGCTATTTGTCTCACTGCAATGGGTCGTAAAAGCGATATTTCAGCGACAACGAAAACCCTCATCATAGCCCTACATCAAAACGGTAAAGCGCAGAAGGAAATCGCCACAAAGTCAAATCTACAGAGTGCATAGTATCAAGAACTATTCAGCAACGCAAATGTGGTGACAGCTTTGCGACAAGACGGCGCAACTGCCGAAGAAAAGGAGCAAAACTGTGCGGGATGAAAGGCGCCTGAGGAACATCAAGAAAAACTGTTTCAAAAGCGTTCGGCACATTCATCGACTGTGGGGCCTGCATAGAATACCCGTCTCCAGGTCAACTGAAGTTTGTATCAAGAATTCAAAAAATAAAGCCCGCGCCGACGCGCTAGCAAAGGAACTCTCGTGTGAAGTGGTGCAGAGAGCATCTTTTCTGGAGTGATGATGAATGGAACAACGTACTGTTCACCGATGAATCAGTGTTCTGCGTGTGCCATGGTGACATAGGTACCCGCGTGTGGAGAACGACGACAGAAGCATTCAGCAGAGAGTGTCTTAAACGTTCTGTCAAATTTGCAGCATCTGTCATGGTATGGGGGTTTATGGCCGGTGAAGGAGTAGGACACTTATGTGTTTTGAAGACCCGTATAACTCCGAAGTATATCAAGAAGTATTGGAGAATAGGAGCTATGTGGTGAGGACTTCATATTCCAATAGAATGGTGGGCCCTGCCACACTCATGGCAGAAATTTCTAAACATTACGGTGGTTCCTTGGCCTGTCAATTCTCCCGATCTCAACCGAATAGAGAACTTATGGGGTGTAATGAAAAAGCGGCTCCAAGTCATATCACCAGGGAATAAAGCTGATCTCATCATTAGTTTGGGATGTGTGTAGAATTCTTACACAGGTTGGACTGTGCAAGGCTTGTTGGCAGTATGAGAAACATTACGGGCTGTGATCAAAGCACGAGCGGATGCTATCAAATATTGAACATTTCAAGAATGCCAGTTAGCGTTAATGAATGTTTATTAGTTAGCTTGTCCACGTATCCTAATATTTTGAACCAATAAATTAAGTATTCTAATTTTCTGAATCGTTGGTTTATTTTTTTTTACCTTATTTAAATGACCTAGTTTTGAATCTTACTTTTGTTACGCCAATAGCAAGACACCTTCTCTCTACAATTTTAATTTTAATGAAACGAGTTACCATTGTGCCAGTATGTCAATCAGAATGTTGTCTTCTGTGAGTATTCTAATATTTTGAATAGGAGCTGTATATGTTTTGATGAAATGGCGGAAGTAATTTTCCCCTGAGCTAATTTTTTTTTTACTGCTGGAGAATGCTATACAATAATAATAATAACAAACAAATCCTGACCACAACACCATTCTGACAAGATGTAACCATGTCATTGTCATAGTACATTGCACTGTAATCTGTTCTTTATTAGAAGTAAGATTAAATATTGATGTTAATTTAATAATGGAATACATAATAGAAAAGTAATGCTTAATATTAAAAGGCACTGTAAACTTTATTAGAACAAGAAATTAATCCTCCTGAAGAGGGTACAGGAAGATGGTGGAAGCCCCGAATTCATCTATCTTTTGCCCCCTTTACTGCACTTTTTAACCACAATTTTTTAAATCAAAGCATTGATTTCCTCCTTAGTAGTACTTAGCAAATGGAAAGGAACTAAAGTCTTTTGTTTCTCATCATATCCGATAAAATGACGTATGACATACAATAAGTTGCCTTTTGAAAACATTAATAGGTCTAAAGATCACGTGACCACTGCCACTATAACTCCAACCCCTCTGGAAAAAGTTGACATTTCACATTAATGTAGCTCTGCCATATAGAGAGACGGACTCTTCTAACTCCACCACCGTGACTCCAACTGCATTAGACCAATCGAAACCAAACTAAAAAGTATAATAGCACATAAGCCAAACAAAACCTCATACAAATACGAAAATTTATCCTATATTGTGGACAAGAGGTATCGTTTGGTTTATTATGATGTTTATCCACAGTGTTTGGTTGGTTTCTATAACAGCACATGCTTTTCGTAAGCAACACTGCTAATTTGAACCCTCTATGTCAAAAAAAAATGTAGAAAATATGGAGGGGACAGACAGACATAGTAAAACGAATAAGTACCTACCTTCATTCTTTTGCTACTTAAATCTGAAAGATAACGTCATTGGAGGTTCTATAAGTAGGATTACACAGTACTTGTCTAAATAAAGTCAAAAGATAACTTTGTTCAATATCTGTCCTTTTAGGATTGCCACAGTTATAATGTCACACTTACTGATGCTTATGATTATGATTATCTAGGTAGCTTTGCCACCTGTGTATTCTGACCAATGGCTTTGATAGTTTTTCCATTCAACCTGTAAAAGTGACCAGTTGACCTCTTCTATTTTTATGCTCGAAGGTTGACAATACATTTCACTTCAGTCAAGTACATTTCAGGGGGAGGGGGAATTCATTGCATTTGATGTGGGATGACTGATCAACAGATCATCCCATGGACAGTTTATTCAAGGAATTAGGCTGATGGCTTTTCTTGTTTAGCTTTGTCTGAGAGAGCTGAAGCAATTTTTATTAATAAACAATGACAAAAAAATTTAATTTAATGAAAAATTTAAATGAATAAGTGATGAAACAACTTTAATCAAAATTTAAAACAACAATTAATTTATTTTACTGAAATTCTTGCTTTATTTAATGAAAAAAAGTGTGCGACTAAATGGGGTAAAATTTGTGATGAAGATACTTTTCTTTGTATTGTAGTGACCAATTTTTACGGTTCCAAGGGTGGTCACATTAGCCAGGTCCCACTGTACTTAGTTTTATTGAAGTGGTATCGAAGCATTTCCTATCTTCAGTAAAAAATTAAAAGAGAATACAGGCGACTGAGGCTGTGTTCACTTATTCGCTTGGAGTCGTGTTCCAAGTCGTATGATCACGTAATCGGAATATCAGAGAGGACCATTTTAAGGGAATCCATGGTGACTTAAAAAGCAAAAAATTTGGCCGTTTTGGTTCACAAAGCTTTTCTTCCAATTACAACTTCCCGAGGCGTCAGGAAAAAGTAAGCCCCTAAAATAAGAGTTAAAAACTATCCGAAAGAAATGGATTCTAGAGTTTCCAAAAGTTTAAAATGCATTTTCGTTTTTGCATGTGGTGGTCATCATGTACACTACTGTTTATAAAAATCGCAACACCCTGATGGAATAGCCCAATCTACATTAAATTTGGAGCATTTGCATATCATGGATCAGAAAAGAAACTATTAGATTTTCAGGTCAATACAATGCGTTTTATTGTCACATTAGTATCGGGTGAAACCACCGTGGGATGCAATTACAGCCTCTAAACGTCGTGGCATTGAGTCAAACAAGCTCTGAATAAGGGCCTGGGGAATGTCCTGCCATGCTCTCTCTACACGGGTATACAGTTCATCCACAGTTGCTGCTGCAGGAGTCTGACGAGCCAATCGATGAGCAACCCTGTCCCACACATGTTCGATTGGGGTCATGTCTGGTGAACGAGCAGGCCAGGGGAACAAGGGCGTCTGATGTGCTTGGAAAAAGGCGAGGACATTTCTGGCCACATGCGGTCGGGCATTGTCCTGTTGGAATACAGCGCCTGGAAGGTTCTGCAGGAAGGGGATGACCTCGGGTTGCACAACTTCCCTGATGTACCGGTCACTGTTCAGATTGCCATGGATTCTGATCAGACGGGAACGGCCATGGTAACTGATTGCACCCCACACCATCACCCCTGGCGTTTGTCCTGAATGACGCTGCAGGATGCATTCTGGAAGGTCTCGCTCGCCACGATGTCTTCTGACTCGTATCCTGCCGTCATGGTGCTGCATGTTAAACCTTGACTCATCCGAAAACACAACTTGTTGCCATTCAGCTTGCCACTGTTGGTGTTGATGGGCCCATTGCAACCTGAGGCGCCGGTGGTTTTGAGTCAAAGGAATCCGCAACAATGGTACTCGTGCCATCAATCCTCTGGAAATCAAACGGCGTCGTACAGTGCTAGCAGACATTGTCCTGCCTACTGTAGCACCCCACTGTTGTGCTAACACTGTGGAAGTGGCTGTACGATCTGCCACACACATGCGATAGAGGTGTCTGTCATCTCGCTGTGTCGTCGTGCTGGGTCTTCCTGAGCCTGGTCTTCGGTGTGCCCTGTTCTCTTCGCTCCACTGCCTCCATGCACGCATAATTGTCGTTGCATTACGTCCTACACGAGCAGCAATGTCACGATACGACCATCCCGCTTCACGCAGACCAATTATGCGTCCTCTTTCAAAGTCTGTCAGCTGTTGATATGGTACCCTTCGTCGTCGTCGAGGCAATTACTCTGAAAATCTAATCATTTATACTCTGACCCATTGTATGCAAATATTGCAAATTGCATATGGATTAGACCATTCCATCAGGGTGTTGCGATTTTTATAAACAGTAGTGTATGATGATAAAAATGCGCATACGCTAGTTCATGACTCGTACGACTCCAGCCTGAATAGAGGAGTCAAGGGAGATAACTCTGGGTCGCACTCTGACTTCGAGCGAATAAGTCAACACAGCCTGAGGGGCAGTCAAAGTCATTACAAGCAGCCGGAAGACAGACGGGCTCATGCTGCACGGTGGTAGCGTTAGTCCTTCTCCACATATGCACCTCCCAGGACCACACTTTTCCCAACAGGGCGAGTGCTCAAGAAAAAGCTCAATGCGTGTTATGGCTTGCGGAATTTAAGCCAATGATTACAGTTCAGAGAATGTTCAAAACAAAGTTTAAAAAGGAATCTCCAAATCGTAAGTCAATTAAGCTATGGCATGAAACATTTTTGAACACAGGCAGCCTGTTACACAAAAAGGGTGCTGGTAGACCTTCAGGGACACCACAGAGAAAAGGTCAAGGAGGCATTCGATCGTAGACCCCGTAAATCACTTCGCCAAACGGCTCGTCAAGTGGATATGCCAATGACATCCGTACATAAAATAGTGAAGCACCGCCTTCGTCTTACACCCTACAAAATCCAGATGATGCATGAACTGAAGCCAGATGACCGACCAAAGCGCAAGAAGTTTGCTGAGGATACTCCAAAATATCGACAATGATCTTAACTTCTGGAGCAGTAAACCGACAACTACCGCATTTGGGGATCACAAAACCCCCACGTTCTAAGGGAGAATATACGCGACAGCCCAAAGGTTATTGTTTGGTGCGGTTTAATGCATGATTTAGTAATAGGACCTTTCTTTTTCGCTGAAGACATCATAGCCACTGCAACCTACCTAGATATGCTGGAGAACTACCCGATTCCACAGGTGGAAGAACTGCAGCCCAACGTAAGTCTACCAACATGGGAGGAAATCGAGTTTCGCTTTGACGTCCCTCACGCCATAAATGGGGGGCACACTGAAATTTATTAAGGTATGCTAAGAAACAGTTTTGTGAATAAAAAAAAACACGTTAAAATCGAATAGTTTTTGATTAATAAACGTATAATACGGGAGATAATTTAGAAACACCCTGTACAACTTCATCAAAATATGGAATCGATTAAAGAGGTTAGAAAATAAAATCACATACATAATAGGAAATATCACAAATTACAATGTATAATGTTCGACAAGTTATAAACGAGACTGACGCTACTTTGAACGTGTTCAAGCAAGTGAGACCATGACGATGCGTGTTCTCGGTCTATAAGCTGCCATTTGTACAAGCTGCGCGCCTTTTTATTCTCGGGCTTAAACTACACAGTGTCATTAGTTGACATTCCAATATTAAACATGGAACTAAGGGCAAACATTAAGTTCCGTTTTAAACTTGGAAAAACCGCTACGGAAACTTACAAGTTGATAAAGCAAGCGTATGGTGATGATGCTGTCTCGTGCACGTGTTTTTGAATGGTTCACTAGATTTCGTGATGGTCAGAAAGAGCTGAAAGACGAACACACGGGACGTCCGAAAACTGTTCGAACACAGGAAACGATCGAGAAGGTGAGATCGGCGAATGAACCTGCTTTAAAAAGATGGAAAAAGTCTTAAACATTAACCGAGAAACAATTGACAGAAGATTTGGGCAAAAGGTAACTGTGGATGGTTGCAGGGAATTCATCACGGCCACAGATGCCATTCCGAACTTTATGGAGTAATTGTGACAGGGAACGAAACCCGGTGCTATCAATATGACCCAGAGACAAAACAATAGAGCACAGAATAGCGGTCCCCAACATCCCCGCGAAAACAAATTCCGGTTTGAAAGGTCAAGAACAAAAGTAATGTTCATCACTTTCTTTGACGGCATAGGCATTATCCATAAGAGTTTGTTCCGCCTGGACAAACAATCAACAGGGAGAGTTTGCAGAGAATCCATCGAGTACATTCACAATTTAATGCAAAAGGAGTTGGTTCTTACTACACGATAATGCCAGACTGCACATAGCAGCGCTTGTCAAGCAGTCCTTAGCCAGTAATGGAATTGTGGAGTTTTATCACCCTCCCTATTCCCCAGCTTTGTCTCTACCAGACTTTTTCCTCTTTCCAATGGTGAGAACAAGATAGATTTGAGAACGCACAACATCAGAGAGAACGTTACAGCCGAACTTGGAAGGGTTAAGACAAGAGGATTTTAAAGTAAGTTTCCAAAACTTGTATGAACGCTACAATAAGTGTATAGCCTCAGAAGGTAACTATTTTGAAAATTAGAAATATATCTTGTATTTGTTAAATTGCTCCAGTCTCGTTTATTAATTGTTTCACCTTGTATATGTAAGCTAACAAATCTTCTAATCTTACATGCAATGGTAAGTCAGCCTATAGCGCCAAACCACAAATTCTGCGGGTGCGAACATAAAAATTGGTTTTAACAAACCTTCGAGCATAAAAATAGATTTTTATGCTCGAAGGTAATAACAAAACCGGGTAATAGAGAATAGACTACACCAATATATTTTTGACTTTATTATATGAATTCGATAGTAATTATTGCAATTACATTAGTACGTTTTATTAAATACGAGGCCTCTAACCATATTTAAAAATTAAGCCAAACGTTAATCCACAGTTTAAACGGATAAAGCAAAGATAATCACGGTTTAGAATTAGTTCTGAAATAAAAAACTGTTTTCAATTGATTATTTGTTTTTTTCAAAAAGAATGTTGTTCACGACTTTTATTGTTTAAATTTAATTGTCGACACAAAGTTTTATCAAGTTATATACACGTACGAGGTGGCGGCGTTCAGAAGAGCTTAACCGCATCTTTGACCAAAAATGTTTTTCTTTTTTTTAATGGATGAAGTTTTGCTGTTGTATTGACTACTGTAATGATTTTAAGAAAAAAGGCCTAAAAGTGCCTTAAAAATTAAAGTCAAATAAAGCAATTTCAATCAATTTGGCCTAATTACAATTGTAATTACTTTAACTTTCTCATCTTCAAATATTCTGTAATTAAGCCCTTTTGAACGCCACCTCTTATAAAGATGTATAGTCACCTCCCTAGAAAAATGCCATCACCACAATAGAAGTGAGACGAAGCGTACGGAATGGCAGTGCGTACTGCTAGCATTAATAACAAAATATCTGAAGTATAATAATGCTGATATCTCTATAATCATTCCAATTAGCAAAATACATGAGCTATTTAATTTCCTCCTTTGACCTATGACCTCCTAAATCCTCTGAAACACAGCATCCTAAGTGACAAAACGAACCTGGACAAAATGAATTGGTAGCTATAACGTTCATCATTTAATTAGGATATGGCATAACTGACTATCGTTGCAACTCTGCAAATCTAAGAATATCTAACTTGGATGCTACTTGAAATAAAATTCTAAAACGGTACGCCTTTTAAACACTTTTATTCAAAACTAGCGGACCCGGCATTTATTCAAAACTAGGTGATAGATGATAACATACTGAACATTTTTTTAACTTTTTTTAGATGGTCCAAAGTTCGCCATTAAACTGCTACAGGGAAAAATGTTGGCAATACTCGACCCATTACTCTGATTTCAGGAAATCGAATTTATCTCGTCTCTCCGTAAAAAAAAAACAAAACAACAGGTGGTTTAGGTAATTACTCCATTTAGTAGAATTGTAACGAATCTTATAGAACTCCTGGAAATATTTTCATCAAAGTCTTTTCATATACAAGTCACTATCTTTAATCCTTTTTCGACTACTGTAAGTTTTAAAACACTCTTTAAATGTTCCAAATTAAGTTTGTAAGTTCAACATTAGTCTCATTATCAATTTTCAATAAACATTAGCGATATTAAATCATTTCCCTTAACGCAGGAGGACTTCCTCCAAATTCAGCCCGCTATTAATAGAGCTTTTAAAATCATTAAACAAGCTATCATCAAAATTTAATTAAACGACTCCAGTTCTAATTAGATCCAGATAAAATCATTTTTATATTATAATACAAGTTCATAATTCTGTAAACCACACTCCATAAGGAAAACCTTGGTGGGGATATCTTATTCTATTTATTAAGTCTAGCCGGGAAATCACGACTGCAAATCAGACTATCACCAATGAGGGGGGGGGGTGTTAATTCTTCATTCCTTTTCATTACTCTTGCTTCAATTTTAGTACACCTGATCGAATAGTCGTCATCACCAAATCTATTGTTCGCCACTTAAGCTGGCAGCTGTGGGAGGAATCCCTACAATAAAATGCGCAGTTCCTCGGAACAACTTCATAGGCAGCAATTTAGGATTCGAAGTTCTGATTGGAAGAAAATCAACCTTCCCTTGCATGCCATGTTAAATTTCCATTAAATTAAAACTGAACAAGGTATTATACTCATCTTTTGGGTCAGACATCATAAACATCAAGATTCCAGAATACGTTTTGGGAAGCTTTGAACATCGTCGCAGGTATCAAGAAAACAACAAAATTAACGTCTTAGTCTACTGAAGAATTCTTTTGAATCCGTAAAAATGAGTAGATTCATTTCTTAGACATCAGTTCTAGCATAATCAATAAATTTTGTTTTAAACTTCTTCACTAACCTTAAGCAAAGTTCTAGTCGGTTAAAGAAACCTATGTAGTAGCCCCTACTCCTCGTCCGTCCGTCTCTCCACGTGACTGAGTTTTTCATTCCTTTTTTATAACAAAGCCGCCACTCGCTTCACATCAAATCGCCACATTGTAAGGAAAACACGTGAACGCTCATTAAATGCGGATAACAATGCTGATCTTAAAAGATTTATTTTAAACAGTAAACATGAAAAAAATTACACAATTCCACGCAAAATTCTCATCGAAAAATAAAAACACTTTAATTCACTCAGAAGAGTTTCAAAATACGACAAAACTAACTCCCGATATTCACTTCTAGAACAAAGATATACACTCACATGCCAAAAGTCATGGAATAGCAGTGGACTATTTTTCAAGTGGCAGTAGCGTCATGTGCAAACAGTATAAATATGCAAATCACTGTCATGAGTAAGGGGGTGAGGTGTTCAGTGTGACAATGGCTACACGACGAGAGCTATCCGAGTTCGAACGTGGCCTGGCATGTGGAGCACAACGTATGGGTCATTCAATATCGTCTTCTAATTCAACATCCCACAATCCAGTTTCAAGAGTCTACCGACAGTACCAACTTGACGGCATTACCTCCCACCATGGACAACGCAATGGTCGACCACACCTTCTCAATGAACGGGACCAACGGCGTCTGAGTAGGATAGTCACCGCTAACAGGCAACTGACACTACGCCAGATGACATCAGATTTTAAATATGGTGGTATTAGAGCTGTATCGATGCGAACTGCGTAACAAAATCTGGTGTCCATGGGATATGGAAGCAGAAGACCCACGAGGGTGCCCTTGCTAACAAGACCTCGTCAACAATGTCTCTCCTGGGCCCATGAACACATCGACTGGACACATGACAACTGGAAACGTGTGACCTGGTCGGATGAGTCTCGATTCCAGCTGAGACGAGCTGATGGTAGGCGCAGACTCCATGAAAGCCATGGACCCAAGTTGTCAAGCATGCACTGTCCAGTCGGAATGGTTGGCAATGTCTTCAGATGTCTTTCACCGACTTGTGGAATCAATGCCACCGTCGCACTGTGGCACTTCGCCGGGTTAAAGGAGGTCCCACACGTTATTAGGTGCTATCCCATGAATTTTGGCATGCGAGTGTACTTGTGCTTTACGCAAAAGATCAGGGAATTATTTATAAACACACATGGTCAAATAAAAGAAGGGGTGGTGACTTTAGGAACGTTACACAGTTTGAATGCGATAACCTGAATAGGTCGCGTCGACAGAGTGACAAAATGATTCCGGGAGATGCGAATGTGGCCATTTGAATGGAACGACGTGAATGTGACTTCTTGAATCTGGCCAAAAGTAACTATGACCAAATGAAGTATGACGAAACGACTTGTTTGTTAACATCCCTTGATCCCTTCCCAAAAGGCCACATGTCTTTTACTTTTTTACCCCCCTCCCCAAGTGGTTAAAAGTATTTAATGCGTACAGGGTATCCCGGGAGGAAAGGCCAATATTTCGTGTGGATATAGAATGAGCTATTGTAAGTCAAAAAGTTTATATAAACATGTAGTCGTTTATTAATAGTTTCTGAGATAAATTGTACATCTATGGATTAAGTTTTTCCTAATCGCTGTATTGGTCGCGATGTAACAGTTAGTTGGCACCATGATCACCCGACCTAACTCCCTTGGATTTCTGCTTGTGGGTTGCTTAAAATGTGAGGTTTATAAAACTACAATCAATACACAAGATAAGCATGTTGTAGACCAAATAAGAGAATGTGAAGATGCCTTCAGGCGCGTACAGTCGACCGGAACTATTTAGAGGTCTGAGTCCAGAGACAAATGAAAGAAAGAGACTGGCAGTGCCCTATTCATTTCGCTGAGCGCTACTGGTGCCACCGGAAGTGCAGCATTCGCCATGTTGCTATTGGCAAAAACCTAAGGCGGCGTATATTCTCAATGTAATTTCAGCTGTTTTTGTAGATGATTTCTAGAAGTATAGTAAGCATAACCTGTTTTCTGATTTTTTAAAAAAAAGTTTATTGCATTAACTAACGATAACGTATACTTTTAATGACTTCAAATAGCTGATTCAATGCCTAAAGAATTTTTAAAAGACAAATATTTTTAAATTTTAAATTAAAAGAAAAGGAAGAAATAATTCTCAGTTCAATAAAATAATCAATTTATTAATCCACATATTGTAATAAGCAAGTAATAGGCTATAATTACTTGTGAACTGAAGTATCGGATCTTTTTAAAAAGCGATTTGACCAATACGTATGAGAACGTGGTCCAGTTAGTTATTAGAAGGAGAGATAATTAATACATCTCGTACAAATCAACAATAATCTGGATTATAATTGGTGAACTGTATATTTTATTTTATTTACTTTCAAATTATAATTTATAAAGGAGAATTTTCCTAGTTCATTGTATAATATCTTCCTCCTTTTCCATTTAAACTATTTTTTTTTAATTTATGTTTAAGAATAACTTTATTTATCACCAAATAACTTTTTACCAGATGGATCGAATTGGATGATTATCTATTTTGTTTAATAGAGAAAGTTTTTCTGGTGGTCCAGATATCTTAGGTAGATATTAGAAAAAATAATTGTTTGCGATTGATTTACATCGGCGTCGGTGGCTCAGTGGTTACGTGATCGCCTCTGATGCCCGAGGACGCGGGTTCGATCCCGGCCGAGGACGACGAAGATTATTTCAAGGGGAAAATCTTGAGATCACTTCCTTTGGAAGGGAAGTAAAGCTGTTGGTCCCGTGTAGTCGTTTGCTGGCAGCACGTTAAAGAACCCTTGCGAGGCAAAATTTGCGGCCCCTATAACACTGTTCTGAAATGACCATAGCAACTGAAAAGGACATTAATACCAAACAAACCAAACTGATTGAATCACATGCATTGCCTCGGGCGATCAGCTGTTTCTTGCCAGTCCCAATATGGCGGCGCGAAGGCACCACTAGAGGGGAAGTCACTGCCAGTCTCTTTCATTTGTCTCTGTCTGAGTCGGGGAAGTTTATTCACGAAATAAGGATGATTAGCTTTTGGTGAAATGGCCACCAAGAAAAGCTAATTGCTGACGGTGATACTATTTCCAAGACGGTGGGGAGTATGGTGTCTTACGAAATAGCAGGATTTTTAATGGGAACTAATAAAAGACCATGGAAATATACACCGATTAACAAATTTAAACAAGAGTCATACACCTGAAGTAAAACTTCAGAACGCGGTTGTAACTCGCCACGTTCTCGCAAGAATTGAAAAATGCATCGAAGAATCTGGTGGAATATTCGAAAATTTGTTATGAAGCAGTTATTCGAAAAGTTATGTATATGTAATTAAATTTTAAATAATTTAAAACATTCAAACTTAATACAGTAAAAAAAAAAAATTTAAACAGAAAAAATTTGCATCAACATAAAATAAATGACATTAGCTTGAAAAAACTGTTAGCTTGAATATTAAAAATTTGCAATGTGAAATTAGTTTAAAAAAATAAACAGATGCATTGCAATAAAAAATTACTCATTATTTTAAGAACTACGTTTGATCAAAATCTAATTTTGTTCAATTGATTACATCAAGTGAAGGCATTTCCAAACTTTCAACAATGTCGTTTTTCTCTATAAATATAGGCCAGGGGGGGGGGGGGGGAATTTCCTTTATATGTTGTACGTTTTCAGGATCAGGCGTCACCCCATGCTTAGAAATTATATGTCCTAGATACTTGATGCTAGGCACACAAAATGCACATTTAGTAGATTTCATAATCAGATTCTTACTCTGGAAAGTCTTAAACACCAACTCCAGCAGAGCGATGTGCTCTTCAGATGTCTGAGAATATATCAGCAGATCATCCTGAAATACGAAGATGTCATTCCCCAGCCTGTCACAAGTTCTGACATATTCCCTTGAGGCAGAGTTCTTTCCTCCCTGGATCAGCCTAGTACTTACCCAGGGTGTCTGAAAAGCAAAGCACTTTCTAAGGTATTCTGCCAAAGGGATCTGGAAATATCCAGAGTTCAAGTCCAATACAGAAAAATACTGGTGGCCATTCAGGCTTTAGAATATCCCATGGGTTTACACATGGGAAAATCTAACCCTTGAGTTACATCATAAATCTAATGTCATTCTGATGTCTCCATTCTCTTTTTTTACAAAGAACACAGGAAAGTTCCATCTAGACTTACTGGGCTTTATTATACCCGACTCCAGATACTGGTCTATTTGTCTCTCTAAAGCAGGCAGATATCGCTGAGGAATCGGGTATTGTCTAACAAATATAGGGGTTCCCTTGCTAACCTTGAAATCTACTACAGTGTCCCTGACCCCACTCAATATTTCAATATCCTCTCCATAACATTCACTGTCTTCTTCCACCAGCATGTCCATTTGCCTCCGTTGATCCTGACTTTGTGTCTCCTCTCCTTGCATAGCATAATTGAGACTATTACATTCTATCATTACACTCTTTATGATATCAGTTCCTAGTATAGCTTGATACACACACCCCCCAAGGTCCATGCATATAAATCTTTTCTTTCCTAGCATGCCCTCTTCTGACTGAACATGAGCCCAGATTGGTTTGTCAACCCGCTCAATGTGATCATTAATTCCTTTACCAGAATTGCAATGCTTTCCCGTTCTACCTCATCCCCCATGGCCATAGCCATGACAGTCAATTATGGAGACCTCAGAACCAGTATCAACGAGTGCAAATACGTCATTGTTAGCAATGCTGATTTTTAGCTTATACAAGCCTTTGTTATTCTTCAAATGGACCAGATTTATTTCCTTACGCTTTATGGCCAATTCATCCTGGCAATCATGAATGGCATCTTTTAGTTTAAAGTCTTGTTCTTATAAAATTTCGCATAATGTCTTCTATTGCCATATAAAAAACACTCGCTCCTACAGAAAGATCCACTTCCCCTTCTGGGTGCTTCATTCAATTTTTTCTCTAAGGACTCTAATCGCCTTTGCAACAGTTCGTCCTTCATCTGACCCTCTCAATCCTTGATTTCCATATTTTTACATACTTGCAATACTAATTTTTAAAGTGCATCTATTCTGTCCTTGCATACCGATTCTCGGGGTCCTCTGATTTAGTGGCTTCCTCAAGGGCCTGCTCAAATGCTTCAGGCTCTCTTTGTGATACAGCTCTAATGTGCACAGGCAGCAAGTTATTTATGAATCGCTTTAGTAATATACTGGGTTTCTGAGCCACCATGCTTGGCTCAGCCTCAACCAATCTATCCCAGAGATGCTCAAGCCTGACTGCAAATTCCTCCACATTCTCCGTTTCCCCTGCTGTGCATTCAAGAATTCCTGCACTACATCACGTTTCTCTTTCCTCTTTCCCAATACCCTGATCAATTGTTCTCTCAGATCCTTTTTAAGTGCTGCACTGAGGCTATATTTTCCTTTAAAACGCTCTGAAAACAATTGATTTGGGGGGTCAGGGACGTCAAAAACATAGACTTATTCGCACCTTTTTGCACCTATTTAGAATTCATGCATCTGTTCCCACCTTTTTACCTATTTTGCACTTTTTTCCTACAATTACTTCAAATATTTCCCCTTTAAAAAAATTGGTTTAATCTATTTGGGGAAGGGAGAGATGTCTCCTTGGTTTTTAATCTCATCAGAGTCAATGCAAAAATAAAACGAATCGCAATACAATCTCAGGCGTGGACAGAGAAGAGACATTTAAGTTTCAAGATGCCCCAACTATCAGCAAGCAAGCTACGGGTCCTTGCTAAGAAAATAAGTAATTGCCACCGATGATGCCATTTTAAGATGTGATTGGTGCAACGATATAATATCAGTTGTCGCCAAACACCATGGTTGAAGGAAGAACTGACCAACACGTGAAGAATCCTAAACATGTGGCTAAGAAGAACCTTCGTAGTGCCAGTGGGTTGGCATCTCGTCAAGGCTTCATTGGACAAAGCTTACAAAATGAGCAACTGAACAACAAAACTCAACAGGAATTCAACACCGATTTGGCAACTGCATTTCTTCAAGCTGGAATCCCACTGCAAAAAATAAACTACCCTGCTTTAAAACCCTTCATTGAGAAACGCTCAGGAAAACATGTCCCGGATGAAAGTACAATCCGTAAAGACTACATACCGGGTGATTCAGTCAATTTCTGACCATTTCACTCGAATGACGTGCATTATGGAACAATTGAAAGAATATGAGCGCCATATCGAATTTCTAAATAGTTGGAGTTTGTATTGTTGCAACGGCGCTGCATGAAACTCGTATTGTTGAAAAATGGCGCCCGCTTTATCAACAGAGCAGAAATGCAAGGTTGTCGAATGGTATTTCGAGACAAAATCACTTGTAACCGTGCAAAGAAAGTTCCGAAAGGAGTATAAGTGTCGAGACGCACCAGGCAGGTAAGCAATCATGGAATTTGTCAAGCAATTTCGTGCCACTGGATGTGTTAAAGGCAAGAAAAAAGGCGGGAGAGAAGCTCGTGTTCAAACGGCCGAAGTTGTCGAAAATGTTCGCACAAGGTTGGTCGATTCCCCTACCAAAAAATCTGTTCGCCGCCTATCCATTGAAGAAGGGCTGTCGTATATCACGACGTGGCGAATTTTGAGAAAGGATTTACACCTGTTCCCGTATAAGATCCATGTTTATCAGGAGTTAACAGACACTGGAAGACAGAAGCGACAACAATTTGCGTTGGAGTTTGGAGCAGAAATGGAAGCCAATCAGGACATTGTGGACAACCTGTGGGTGTCAGATGAGGCCTTCTTCCATCTGTCAGGTGACGTTAATAAACACAACGTTCGTTTTTGGGGCTCCCAGCACCCTCATGAGATCCATAAGTCACCTCTTCATCCACGAAAGGTTATGGCTTGGTGCGCGATTTCCAAAAGAGGCATCATTGGTCCGTTCTTTTTTGAGGGCACCGTAACGTCACAGGCTTACCCTAACATGTTGGAAACCTTCTTCATCCCCGAGCTGCGAAGGAGGCGTATACCGCTTCGACATCAATGGTTTCAACAGGATGGGGCTAGGCCTCACGCCACTAATGAAGTGCTAGACTTTCTCAATCAGAAATTCGGAAATCGTGTCATTTCAAACAGGTTTCCAGATCGATTCGGGGGTGGCTTTCTTTGACCTAAACCCATGTGATTTTTATCTCTGGGGGTTCCTTAAAGACAGTGTGTTCACTACAGCACCAAGAACCGTAGACCAGCTGCGACAAAGCATCGTCGACTGCTGCACCCTTGTGGATGCAGAAATCCTGGATAGAGTTATGAACAACTTCACCATTCGGCTGCGAGCAGTTCAAAACGTTCGTGGTGGCCACATTGAGCATATCATCAAGACTTTTCCACGGGAATAAAAACTCCGAACTGCCTAAAATATCATACTGAAATGCTAAGTTTGTAAACATTAATGGGTCAATAAATCATAGTACTGAAATGGTCAGAAATTGACTGAATCACCCTGTAAAGCCAGTCTTTGAAGTATAATTGACAAAGTTCGAAAAGCAGTAGGCGGTAATCCTGTATGTTTTATTCTGAACGAAACAACAGATTCGAAGAAGAGGTACCTGCTGAACGTTTTAGTTTGTCCATTAACTGCAAAACCCGAAAAGCCAATGATATTGAAAATACTCAATTTGGAGAAAACTAACGCTGTCACTGTTTCGCGAGTATTAAATGATGTTGGTATGTTCCTTGGCCAAGCGGAATCCAGTATGGTGTGGGTGATTCTGACCGACCAAGGTTTACATGGTAGCGGCATTCAATGGTTTGAACGTTCTCTATACCAAACTTAAACATGCAACCTGCTTAGCACCCGCATTTCACCGAGTGTGCGAAAGCATCTGCGTAGAATATTCCAAAGCAAATGACTTTGTCAATGAAAAGAAGAAAGTACTCTTTAAATCGCCTTACCGCATACAAGTTTACAAACAAACCACCAATTTGCCTCCCCCCCCCCGAACCCATTGTAACGCAGTGGGGTACATAGATTAAGAGTGCAGTTTTCTTTAAACACTTAGAAGAAACTGACCAGTTTTTGGCGAGTCTAGAGGGAAACGATTCAGAAGCAGTTAGAAAGGCGAAGCAACTAAGCAAGAACAAAGACGTGCAGACCTAACTGTATGCCGTAGACAGCTACAAATTTCTCACTGATGCAATAAAGATGCTGGAAGAACAAGGACTAACCAGAGAAAGGCAATGGTCTATTCTTCAGGACGTTCAAAGTAACTTGGATGGCTTTGCCAAAGAAAAGCTGGAGAGCAGCCTAGCGAAAAACCCTGATCTACAATCTGTAGGAGACAAGGACAACATTGAAGATTTGGAATTTGGCACTCGAACCAAGTACGTTCCTTTGGTGTCCATGGATGTTGAACGATCATTTTCCGTTTTTACGAACATTCTTGCATCAAACAGAGAAAATTTTACGTTTGAAAACTTAGAAATGTGTAATATTATTAAGTACAATTTTTTTATGTCCTAATTTAGGAATAAATTAGCTTATAAACCTGAAATACAATGTAGTTATTTTTGCTTTTTGTACTTAAGCTCTACACGTTTACATGTACCTTTTTAGCATTTGTTTACACCTTTGCACTCACCTTTTTTAGCCATTTGTTTGCACCTAACATCTGGTCCCGACTTATAATCATTCACTTTATATAACTGCAGTTTATTTAACTTTCCTTTTATTTTTGCTTTAATAATTCCTTTTATTTTTGCTTTTACAACATTTATCTTTATCTCCTCGTTCCAGTGTGTTAGGGTAGCCACACTCTTTACAATAGTCAAAAATCCATCCAGATCAATGGTACCCTCCTCCCCTGAGAAGGATGGTATCAAATGGGTGTAACCCTAAACTGACAGTATATTCGCCTCTGCAGCTTCTATTTCTAGGATCTTGCTTTCCCCTATCATTTTCCAAATTTCACAGTCCCTGTTCGGGCACCAGTTGTAATAGTATGGGTTGTCATATACAGGGTTACAGGGAAAGTCGACCTAGATATTTAAGGACGTTATTATTAGGTCGTTACCAATAGATTTGACCCTATAACCTACTATCCAAAAGTTAACAGTTTTCTAGATATGTGACTTTTAAATAAACATTTTCTCTTTACGGTCTGGGACCGCTTTCTCTGTCATTGTGTGTTTGATTTGCCTACTTAACTGAGAGTATTACCTTTTTGAATAGCTCAAAAGACGTAGAAGTTATTAAAATAATTTGCAGGATAACTTCCATAGAACTTTTTTTAATTAACGTGCTTCAAAGTTGGGAACACTTAGTGAAAATATCTACATGCAAGTTGTTTCAAGTTTTATTATTTATTTTTATAAACTGGCATATCCCCCACGTAAAAATGGCAAAAAATTGGATCCTAGAGTCTGGAAATTTAAAAAAAAAAAAAAGAAAAAAAAAGAGAGTTGAAATTAGAGCAAAAAATGGTATTTTTTTCTTTTAATTTAAAAATCACATATCTAGAAAATGGTTAACTTTTGGATAGTAGGTTATAGGGTCAAATCTATCGGCAACGACCTAAACAATAACGTCCTTAAATATCTAGGTCGACTTTCCCTGTAACTCTGTATATTTGGAAAATGAACCAGACTGATCAGAGTAGATGAGAATAATTACAATTTAATGATAAGAGTCAAAAGGCCATAGTCATTTTACACAGATTTACAAATATTGAACATTACTTTAATCTTCTCATGTACTAATAATTGAAGAAGGAATTTCATAATCTGGTTCAAATTATAAGTGCAAGGGTCTAAGAAAGCTACCATAAGCAAAGTACAAAAAGAAATAAGTCTTAATTAAAAAATCAGAGCTCCATTTGATTAAAAGAAATAGAAATAAAAATAAATAATAATAACAATTGAATAAAAGTCACCCAGTGGAGAAATACAAAGGTTGAAGTGGACGAAACACAGATGAAACAAAGGTCTTGTGGAGCTTATGTAAATGAAACACAGATGAAAAGAATGTCTTGTGGAGAAATGTTACACGAAACACAGTAACAGGAGATGAAGGTCTATGATGAAAGTCCGATGATCCGTAGAAACGTAGATGACAAAATTGAAATGTATTTAAAAAACGTTTTCGGGACTTTCATCATAGATCTTCTTCTCCTGTTACCGTGTTTCATGTAACATTTCTCCACAAGACCTTCTTTTCATCTGTGTTTCATCTACATAAGCTCCACAAGACCTTTGTTTCATCTGTGTCTCGTCTACTTCAACCTTTGTATTTCTCCACTGGGTGACTTTTATTCAATTGTTTTTATTATTTATTTTTATTTATTTTTATTTCTATTTCTTTTAATTAAATGGAGTTCTTATTTTTTAATTAATACATTTTATTACTACTCCTGCTCTTACATAAGAAATAAGTCGTCTTACTACTTTAACTGCCTTGGAATCCTTACATCGCCCTAGTGTAAAGGTCCTCTGATCAATCTGTCCTGGTTGAGAGCTTAGCTTGTCCAATGGAATGCCAATTCTGTGAGTTTTTTGTCCAAGCATGGGAAATATGTCCGCTGGATTGTCTGTTCTGTCCACGTATGCATATTCCTGGAGAATATGGCCACATATTTCATTTTACACATAAGCCTCTTCCTCGAACTGGACACACAAGTATCATGTAACCCTTTTGAAGGGAGGATTATGGTAACCCTGTTTAGTGAAGATATGCATAAAATTATTAATAACAACTGATGCCTACCACAAGCGTACAATAGTATTTATAAAATTTAGGAGTACAGTCGCCAATCAACCACTTCACCCTGTCAACTGAGACAATGCAACAATTATCTGAAAATTAAAAATCAAACCGAGCACCTTGAAACAAAAGCAGTTAATTAGAGAAAAATGTAAAGAGTCTTGGTAAAAAAGAGTCTTGGTACCAAAGAAAATTAGTAATTAGGCAAAAACATTGTAATTGCCCAGTACATTCAATTGGCGATAAAGGAAGGGGTATAAACACTGGTTTGATTGTTAGTAGTATTGGAATCAATCCAAACGCTCAAGACCCCTTTTGCACTGAGAACCAGCACCCTGGACATAAGAAACAGCACCAGCACCCTTAGGCCAACGCTTGCCCTTTGAACATCAAATGCCACACAAGTTCTAAATTAATCAATAAAACAATTAAACCTTATATCACTTTTCTTGTATATTACACTTGTAGTTTTATTTTTTTAGAACCGCACTACAAATTTAAGAAATTTCAGGATTTTAGGCCTCTTTGTTCAAAAGATAAAAAAGGAACCATGAAATTCATACAAGTGGCCCCTGAGGGGCCCCGGGCCACCCTAGAGGATTCGCTATATTTTTCGCACCGTCCTCTGCACACGGCCTACGTGTGTAGAAAATTTCAAGCCTCTAGCTCAATCCTTTCAAAAGTTATGGCGTGTGGCATACACACATGCAGAGTAATACATACATCGTACCGTCGTTAATACTGACTTTTCGTATTTGTTTGGAATACAAGATTACGAGTAATATAGAAAACGTGCTTTCATTCAATTAATTTGCACAAGAGCGTAGATTCGTTGGATATTGTAAGTTACCAGAGCTTTTTTTTGTACCATACCATAATTTTTCTTCAAATAATTATTAAGTAGCGGAAGAATGGAGCTACTTATTGTTTTCACAATGTCCGCCCGTCCGTCCGTCCCCTTCATAAATTCCGCATTTTTTGAGGTAAAAGGTTGAAATTCGGAATGTAGCTTACTATGGGCATGTGCATCTTCACTATTGAATGGCCCACTTGGTTCGGAGTTTCGGGGGTAGAAATTAGAGGGGACCAGAAATTCTACGCGTATTTATGCATATAAAGGAGTGAAATTCGCTATGCAGATTCCTCTGAGCAAGATCAACATTACTGTAAAGTTTGGGCCAAATTGTTCCAATAGGGTCGAGGAGTTGTGGGTGTGGCAGTCACTTGGTCTTTAGAACTATGGCAACATATAGCAAGCATGTGATATATCATTCGAAAGGAAATGATGAGAAACGAAATGAATCTCTTTTTTTTTTCTTTAATTTACTTTATGGAGTTCAAAATAAAATTTGAGGAGAAAAATGCATTTTAATTTTATAAAATCATCACACATTAACCTGAAAACGATGCTCTAAAATTATTTAAAAAATTCGAGCTTAATTCCTTCATATCCATTGCATAACACTACGAAATTACAGGATGGAATTCCAAATACACTACGTGTCATCACGAAGTAATTTTTTTCACTTGGGGCCCACAAAAATTCCACCCTTTATCTTAGCTTCTGATAATTTGGGAAACACATTCTGGATTACTTCATTGCATCTGATGTTGTATCTGATGCCTTTACAAATTGCTTGATGAGTCCAAGCTTAATACGGAGAGGAGGCATTAGTATCTTTTCCTGCTCGACAAGGGGTTCCCACTTCACATTTTTCTGGCCAACCACAAACTCCGACCTCAATAGCCACTCAACAGTCTGGTAATGTTTGCCTGTATCCCTGATATCCCAAAATCAGAAAAAGCAGGGATTCTTTGTGTTTCCTCCATGTAATCCCATCAAAAATGCAATCATTTTGAAATCACCAATTACATCCCACTGATGTTCAGCATATTGTACCACCTGAAAGAGATGTTGAACACTTGAGTATTCTTCCTTTAGGAGTCGAATGAGCGATTGGAATTGAGGGATACATGTTTCCATTATGGAGGAGAACAACTTTCAGGCTCTTGAAGGAGCTATCAATGAAGAGTCGGCAGTCATTTGGATCATAGTTAAACCCTATTTCTTTGAAAAGGCCTAGCACATTGTGGCAATAGCACAACTTGTCTGTCAGAGTGAAGTATTGTGAGAAAGTTTCATGGCGTTTGCATATCTTGCAACTCTTACTCAATAGGTTCCACTGCTTTAGTCTCGATGATAGAATTTCTGATTTGGATTTTGTAAGTCCTAGATCCCTGATCAAGTCATTTAACTCATCTTGTGTGGAGTAGTGAGGTGTAGCATCTTCATCCTCTGAGACGTCTTCTTTGTGGTCGATTTCGGTATTTGATTCACTACTGTCTTCGCACTCTTTCAGTACTGGAGGAGGAGGAATAGGAAGCTCCTCACCATGTGGAATGGGGCTAAGAGATGATGGCAAGTCTGGATATGCAAAAACATTGGTTTTCTTACACCTCTTATGATGAGACAAGTCAGTAACACAGAAATCGGAGAGGGGATCTGTCGGTTCTCGCCAAATTCTAGGTACATCAAATTTCATTTTTCTGTTTTCTCCTCTATACCAGGCCTCAAGAGTGGATCTGCAACACCCACATACAACATGTGGTGCCCAGTTCTTGTCTTGGTCTCCCACAGGCATACCAAAATAAGACCTGTATGCTAAGCAGAAGTTGTTAGCATCCTTTATTCTATGCTTTACTGCTTTCGATCCCAGGAAGACGCCACACACATAACAAAAATCAGTCTGGATTATGCTTACAACAACGGGAAAAGGCCATTATTCATCAATGTCAATCTGAAACAGTAAAATATACACTTGAACCGTTTATTCATCTCATATATAAAGAGTTCTTAGCTAATATAATTTTAACCAATTAAATTCATATTATTGGGAAAGAAACAATTATATAAAAGTAGGAATATTCAGTGTAGTTTAGTTGTGACCTGATTCATCCAAAACAAGCATAAAATTCACTTAAACAAGCAAAAAAAATTTTTTGTTACATGGTATTATTATCCCTTTCTATGCACGTTGCATTTTCAATGTCACGTAATGTAGTTCAATCAGTATTAAATTATTTATGAGGCCTGGTGCGCTGCTTTGATGTGTGAGCAGGAGCCGGAATACAACAATGGCTCATAAACAGTTAACCGTAGCCCACGTGAAAGACAGGCCCTGGCCAACGCCTCCTAAAGATATGGCCTGAGCCAACACCTCCTAGAAAGAAAGCCTTTGCACTGAAAATTCATATATTGTTACATGATCATAAGAAGTCATAATTTAGGGCTTATTATTGGTAGAAATTCGATTAACAATGCCTTTTTATGATGATGAAACAGTGTTTGAATTTTCAGTGCAGAGGCTTTCTTTCTAGGAGGTGTTGCCTGAGCGCGAAAACGTCATACATTGTTACATCATCATCCGAAGATACGTTTAATCGCATTACTACCAATAATAAGCCCTGAAATGCAATTAAACGTATCTTCGGATGATGATGTAAAAATGTAAGACGTTTTCGCGCTCAGGCAACACCACCTAGGGTGCGTTCACTTATTCGTTCGGAGTCATGCTCCGAGTCAATGTGATCACGTGATCAGAGTACTACCGTCATGGCTCAGAGTCAACACAACGACGTAACAATCGAAGACTTTGATCGTTATAATCATTTGCGTGCAGTATTGCCAATTTAGCCTTTTTTTCATGCGCTTGTCTTTTGTTGGACATTTTTAATAAAAATTAAACAATGCACAGCAACTATCTACCATTCATTTAAAAGTCTTCAATTCTCTTCAAAAACTCTCATTATTCATTGGTGAACTTGTTATTATTTATTCTTTTTATTTATTATTTTATCTTCTCCATTTATAAATGAGTATAGAATCATTCATTAATAAATAAACATATTATACTACTTCGTTAATTAATGTATAATGCACAAAATATTGAAATGAGCTTTTAAATTGGACACATCCCTGCTAAATTGGCAACATTACTTGTGAACGATTCAAGATATTTTTTCCCCTCTTTGCAACCTCCGGAGGCATCAGAAAAGCATGAGCAGTGCCCATGCACTTTTGGTTATGGGGAACCTTTAACATTAAGTTATTTTTTATTAACAGGAATAAACAATAACATATTTTTTATTATTTTTATAAAAACAAAGTTCTGGTCATAATTGTAATTTTAATTTATTATCATAGAGACTAGGGTGGCCTCATGCGTAAAGATGGAACTGAGATTGAGCATATAAGAATTAATAATTATGCTGAAAAATTGTCTTGAATCAAATTTTCGAACAATTTAAGCTAAATTTTCGTTTGTATCGTGCCAAGCCTACAACAATGGAAGGTTAACCAATTATGGTAGGCTATAATCGTGCACTTTGGAAAGATAGAGGCGGCCATGTTGATAGTTAAACAGCGTATGCGCCAGCTTGAAGAAATAAAGTCTTCTCTTGTTTGTGTGGTTGCCACGGCTCCTAACAAGCGCGCTCGCAAACGATATCTCATTGTAACAAAATTAATCATCGTTGAAGTCGCAACTTTGTTGGCACTCTTCATTGTTGCGTCGTCTTTCTCATTAAATTTTTTGACTCCGATGTCTCCAGCTTGAAAGCAGGAGTTAAGGGAGTTAACCCGAGTCGCACTCCAAGCGAATAAAGAAACAAACTCCGAAAGACTCCAAGCGTACCCTGATGTTGGAGGTCAAGGGAGTTAACTCCGAGCGAAGAAAGAAACGGAGACCAAATGACTCGGAGCAAATAAAGAAACGGAATCCGAATGGCTCAGAGTCACGGGAGTCACTCGTTGTGACTCCAAGTGAATAAGTGAACGCACCCCTAGACAGAAGGCCTGCGCACAGAAACGTCTTACATTGTTACGTCATGATCAAACGGCCAAATTTAGAGCTTATTATTGGTAGAAATACGATTAACAATAGCCGCTTTCGTGTGATGTAACAATGTATGACGTTTCTGTACGCAGGCCTTCTGTCAACACCACCTAGACAGAAGGCCTGCGCACAGAAACTGTATACATTGTTACATCATCATCAAACGGCCAAATTTAAAGCATATTATTGGTAGAAATACGATTAACAATAGCCGCTTTAGTGTGATGCAACAATGCATGACGTTTCTGTGCGCAGGCCTTCTGTCTAGGTGGTGTTGGCTCAGGCCTTATCTTTAGGAGGCGTTGCCCTGGCGCGGAAAAGTCACCTGACCATCTTAGTCCGAGTAACAATGAACCTTCATTGTTTCCATCTTGGATTTTAATAATCAGCAATTTTTCGTTTGTTGGAAACAATGAAGGTTACATTGTTACTCGGACTAAGATGGTCAGGTGGCTTTTCCGCGCCAGGGCCTGTCTTTCTCGTGGGCTACGCAGTTAACCCAAAGACACTGATTGTTGAAATCCAAGATGGAAACAATGGCGAGTGGATTGTTGCTCGATCTACTTCGGTCATGTGACTTTTTAGTGCCCCGGCCTGTCTTTCTCGAAGGCTACGCAGTTAACCGTAGCCTACGAAAAAGACAGGCCCGGGCACTTAAAAGTCACAAGATCAAAGTAGATCTAGCAACAATCCAATCTTCCGGCCTGTCTTTCTAGTTAGCCTCGCACTTAATGAAATTACATCATTTCACATTTATTTTCTATACTTCTAAAAGGAATTCCACTTTGAAATTTGGGTGGCCATTAGAACAAACATCTAGAAATAGGCTGCATTTTTTTTTTTTTTTTAAAGATTTTTAATATGTCGTTTTAACTTTATATTTTCAAAATTAATGTTAAATAAATTTTTCTTTAATTTCAATTATGTTTAAAAATATATAGTTGAAAAGCCCACATTTTAAGCTTTAAAATGAGCTATGACGTACAGTTTCTGAGGAACATGTGTTTATACACTCATATCCCAAAAGTCATGGGATAGCAGCGGACTATTTTTCAAGTGACAGTAGCTTCATGTGCAAACAATATAAATATGCAAATCAGCGTCAGTAAGTTTAGTTACACTGTCCTGAGTAAGGGGTGAGGTGTTCAGTGTGACAATGGCTACACGACGAGAGGTATCAGAGTTCGAACGTGGCCTAGCATGTGGAGCACAACGTATAGGTCATTCAATATCGGAGGTGGCTCAAGAATTCAACATCCCACGGTCCACAGTTTCAAGAGTCTACCGAGAGTACCAACTTGACGGCATTACCTCCCACCATGGACAACGCAGTGGTCGACTACACCTTCTCAATGAATGGGACCAACGGGGTCTGAGTAGGATGGTCAGCGCTAACAGGCAACTGATACTACGTCAGATGAATCAGATTTTAACCAGGGTGATATTAGATCTATATTGATGCTGACTCTGCAATGAAATTTGGTGTCCATGACATATAGAAGCAGAAGACCCACGACGGCAACGTCTTTCCTGGGCCCATGAACACATCGACTGGACACATGACAACTGGAAAAGTCTGATGAGTCTCGATTCCAGCTGATACGAGCTGATGGTAGGGCTGGAGTGTGGCGCAGACCCCATGAAGGCTATGGACCCAAGTTGTCAAGCATACGATGTGCAAGCCGATGGTGGCTCCATAATGGGGAATTGTGAGAAGCTCTCCAGTCGGAATGGTTGGAAATGTCTTCAGATGTCTTCCACCGACTTGTGGAATCAATGCCACGTTGCACTGTGACACTTCGCCGGGTTAGAGGAGGTCCCACACGTTATTAGGCGCTATCCCATGACTTTTGGCATGCGAGTGTAGAACAACTTAACTAGCAAATTTCTGTAAATACGAGGTGCATTCAAGTTCTAAGGCCTCCGATTTTTTTTCTAATTAACTACTCACCCGAAATCGATGAAACTGGCTTTACTTCTCGACGTAATCGCCCTGCAGACGTACACATTTTTCACAACTCTGACGCCATGATTCCATGGCAGCGGCGAAGGCTTTTTTAGGAGTCTGTTTTGACCACTGGAAAATCGCTGAGGCAATAGCAGCACGGCTGGTGAATGTGCGGCCACGGAGAGTGTCTTTCATTGTTGGAAAAAGCCAAAAGTCACTAGGAGCCAGATCAGGTGAGTAGGGAGCATGAGGAATCACTTGAAAGTTGTTATCACGAAGAAACTGTTGCGTAACATTAGCTCGATGTGCGGGTGCGTTGTCTTGGTGAAACAGCACACGCGCAGCCCTTCCCGGATGTTTTTGTTGCAGTGCAGGAAGGAATTTGTTCTTCAAAACATTTTCGTAGGATGCACCTGTTACCGTGGTGCCCTTTGGAACGCAATGGGTAAGGATTACGCCCTCGCTGTCCCAGAACATGGACACCATCATTTTTTCAGCACTGGCAGTTACCCGAAATTTTTTTGGTGGCGGTGAATCTGTGTGCTTCCATTGAGCTGACTGGCGCTTTGTTTCTGGATTGAAAAATGGTATCCACGTCTCATCCATTGTCACAACCGACGAAAAGAAAGTCCCATTCATGCTGTCGTTGCTCATCAACATTGCTTGGCAACATGCCACACGGGCAGCCTTGTGGTCGTCCGTCAGCATTCGTGGCACCCACCTGGATGACACTTTTCGCATTTTCAGGTCGTCATGCAGGATTGTGTGCACAGAACCCACACAAATGCCAACTGTGGAGGCGATCTGTTCAACAGTCATTCGGCGATCCCCCAAAACAATTCTCTCCACTTTCTCGATCATGTCGTCAGACCGGCTTGTGCGAGCCCGAGGTTGTTTCGGTTTGTTGTCACACGATGTTCTGCCTTCATTAAACTGTCGCACCCAAGAACGCACTTTCGACACATCCATAACTCCATCACCACGTCTCCTTCAACTGTCGATGAATTTCAATTGGTTTCACACCACGCAAATTCAGAAAACGAATGATTGCACGCTGTTCAAGTAAGGAAAACGTCGCCATTTTAAGTATCTAAAACAGTTCTCATTCTCGCCGCTGGCGGTAAAATTCCATCTGCCATACGGTGCTGCCATCTCTGGGATGTATTGACAATGAACGCGGCCTCATTTTAAAACAATGCGCATGTTTCTATCTCTTTCCAATCCGGAGAAAAAAAATCGGAGGCCTTAGAACTTGAATGCACCTCGTATGAGTGCGAATATTTATGTAAGAAATTACATGTATGTTAGATGAAAATTAACACTGTGGGGTTACTTTGATGTAGGGAATGTATAAAAAAAAAAAAAGTTTGAAACTTTCATTAAAATGTAATGGTTTTTAGGTGTCTCATTTCACGTAAGAATGACTCATCTGCAGGTTTCTAAAATCTGATGAAATACTGTGGATTTAACCATAGTATTAGAAGGAGGATGTAACCACCTTATCAGAATATACTGAGGATGTAACCACCTTCTAATAGTATGATGTAAAGTAATGATTGCATCAGCCAATGTACTCTACAGCGATTGGATAGGTTTCTTAAACCATAGCCTACGTTGATATATTCTAAAATCTTCTATGAAGGTATGCTATGCTAAAATCTGATGCTGCTGATGTATGATTACATCAGCTAACATAAAAAAATGATCAAACTGATTTTTCGTGTTTGTTTTGAGTACAAGATAACGAGTAATATAGAAAACATGCTTTCTTTCAATTAATTTGCACACGGGTGTGTATATGTAGGACGAGTTGCTAAAATCTTTAAGGCGCAGTCTTAAATTTTCGGAAATTACGTATTCAAAATATACATATTTAATAAAACTCGCCCTTACATCTGAATAAGAACACTACAATTTGAGTTCCATTATACTTTTAATGTTTCTCGACATGATGCGAGTCCAGTTAATAAATATTTTATGATAATTTAAATACCATTATAGTTAATTCCTGTCAAGTGTAATGTTAGACATGATTAATTTTTCTTTTCAAAATGTTTTTAAGAGCAGAATAATTGGAAATCAAAATACTGGGAAAGTAAACATATTTTATTTCTAACTAGATTGGATTAATATTTTTATACGCTGTTAAGGTTGATTTCTGCAATATAATTTATCCAAATTCCGTATTCAATATTTTCGTTTCAATAAAAGTTAACATATTTTCTTTATACGAGGAAGTAGGCCAGAATAATCCCTGGATACTTCACGACACCTTATTTTTTAATACGGGTTTTGTTTTTTTTTTTACAAAATAATCACATTCAATGTTTATGGTATTTACAGAATCTTCCATTTTTAGAAAGAAAATTTAAATAAAGATTTCATGAAATGCACATGATAGCCAGAAGAAAAAAAAAAAATGATTGTTCACACATCCCTGAAAAAAAGGAGACATAAAATACTGGTATTCTTATACAGTGAAACCTGTCTGAGGCAAAATCCCAAAGAGTCAGGAGATTTTACATCTCAGACAGGTTTTCTCTTTACACAAGGTGATTCCACAAGGAGAACTTTATTGGAATGATTTAAGATGCAGAAGACGTCTGCAAAATCGAACGACACCACCTAGAGTTCTCCAACTGTCAGATAGAAAATCAGTTTAAGTAATGAACACATTTTAAAGCTGCTTTCATTGGAACATTTCTTATACATGTAGTTTTTTCCATCTTAACTTCAAATTATACTAATTTCTTTCCATCCACATCCTCACCATCTATGATTGAAAACTGTTCCAAAGGCACCATGAACTTTCCACCTCAGACAGGTTTCACTGTAACAGACTAAAAATCTGTTTACTGCAAAAGTTAAAAAGAATTCTGCTAGATTAATGTAAATTCTATAATGTTGAAATCATCTATAAAGTGAAGTGCTTGAAGTTAAACATTTTTTTTTTTCATTTTTCTTGTTACAACATCCTTTTCTCCCTTACTTCATTGAACTCCTTCAGCTGGCAGGTTTAAAATCATTATCACATTACATTGCACTGTACAACAAGTAACTACAACATCTGTTTTGGAAATTGGCCAAAAAGTTTTTAAATCTTTCAACTTCAAAAACTTCTCTAAATATCAAGTTCATCCTGGAGCTATTACTGGATCAACAACCAGAAATTAGAAAGAAAGTCATGAATTTTTTTCATGCATACAACTAAGTGGATAAGAAGCAACATTATAGCAAAGACAATTATTGGAAAAGAAATCTGAAGCAAATGTTAATGTTTCAATTATTTAGTTTATTGTTTCACATAAGCATAAGTAACAAAAAATCTTTACTACAATCAAACAATAAAAATTATTTACAATCGAAGAATAATGAAAGATGGCTTTATTTTTTTATGATAAAAAATATTAACCATTCATAACTTTGCACTAATGATGATGTGAGTTTTACAATGATTAAGCGTAATCAATTTTTTCTTTTTTTTTTTCTTTTTAGTTTGTGGACAGATCAAGAAGAAAAAAGTTTTTGGGTCTTTAATCTTCTCAATGAATACTTCCAGCCCTTCTATCTCTCGTCTCGTGACGAAACCACTTTTGTGGCTAAATAATTTAGTTCAAACATCTTCACATAAATATCACTTTCACTTTGGTGGATTCCGTAAACGCATTGCATACGAGTTACTACTTCGCATTTGTTGAACGCTTTGAAGTTTGTTCTGGTGTAACGCTATAGATTGTGTGGTGCTGGTCGAAGGAAGTGTTCCAGCGTTAACGTTCTGGGAAGAAGGAGCCATGTTTGCTATCACCGACGGCAAGGAGTTCAGTGCTGGGGAACCAGATGCACTTGTACTAGACACACACAGATGAGGAGTCTTCAATGCTGTGCTGGATCGTACTGCCACCGTGATTGGTTGTGTTCCGGCTGGAATTGTAGACACAGGAACCTTTCAAATTAATAAATGCTAAGATTACAAACGAGATAACTTAATTAAGTAAAATAAAATTACAGTAGAGCCCCGTTAATCCAAACTAATAGGCCCATGCCTGAATGGACTAGTGAAAATTAAGATTATACGGACTTAATGCTAATAGACGTATTACATACAGCTAGTGAGCTGAATATGCAGGATTATTCAACATGAATGATGCAAAAAAAAAAACAAAAAAAAAAAAAACACAGCAGTGACCAGTATAATCAAGATATTTAAAAAAGATGGATATTAAATGAAAGCTAAATTCTCCAAATTTCCTTCAGCAATGCTGAAAAACCTGCCAGTTTGGAAACGCTCACTAGAGGTGTGTTTCAATCACCTACCTCTAGAGTCACTGTATAAGAATGACTCGTATAGAGTGACTCTACCTACCTCGACATGCTCTCAGAGTGGTTGTTGGGGGGGGGGGGGGGGGGGGGGGG
>JAHWFO010068719.1:3684553-3769961 GCA_023313115.1 Rhysida immarginata | reverse complement strand
AATTCACTTTTTATTCGAATTTCTCGTCGCCAACATCTAACAACATCTAAAATAACTTCCAAAGATCGATATAAACTCGCTTTTATGGGGCAAATGTTCCAAAATTAAATTGAATTTCGGTGTAAAAATGCATGTAACTGAACTTTTAATTTCCACCATTAAAATCATTTGGGTTACAAACAGGCACGATATGGTGATTCATTCCATAAAAACATGTAAAAAAAGAACTCTTCAGCCAATGGACATTGCTACCCAATATACCACTTTGTGTTGATTGGTTAGTTTTGATTGACAATAGCACTGCAAGCACTATATAAACTCTGGCAATGTGAGTGTAAATCAGTACAACCTATTCATCCAGTTCATCAGTACTTTTAGATTCGATCGCATTCAATCAATACTTTTACAAAATTGGGGGTCGCATTATACAAGAGGATAGGATTTTTGCCGATTTTTTGGAGTCGCATTATAGTAGAATATTTACGGTAAAACATTTTAAGGCAGATGGAAGGAGGATATTGTCATAGTCATATATTCACCTTATCACGAAATATTTAAGATTAATAAAGGTAATTTTTTTTTATTATTAATTTCATCCTAAAGTGCAGATTCTTTTCTAAAGCAACAAGATAAAATGCTGTATCTTCATAAAATTTGTACTGTTGTATAGTAACTGAACCTAATCCTCTATGGTATCAAAGTTTAGGTATATGCACATTCCTTATCTGTGCTGTTTTCCTGGAACATAAGCTCACAGGTAATGGAGAATTGTACATCATTTTATCAAGTTTGTCTAATGTTTGTTGTAACACCACAACATAGCACTTTATAGTTTATTTAATTTATCAATCAAAAATATTTACTTGTATGGTCTGCTTCAGAGCAGTAGCAGGTGGTGTCATCCCAGTAGGTGAAGAAAGTGCTGCAGCCATTGGAATGATTCTTGCCTGCAAAGCTTGACAAGATGGCAATGAAGACGATGGTGAAGGATGCATTTGAACATTTCCTGAAAAAAAATATAAAAAAAGTTACTAATTCTTCAATTTCAGAAATAAGGAATTCTGAAGCTAACCAATCACAGAATGAAAGCAATCACAAGGCAAAAGCCTCGCTAAACCACATGGAAAGACGGGAGAGGGGTCAAAAGAGGCCAAAATGAAACCAAGTGGTTTACGAAAGCTCCCTAGGTAATCAGGACATGGAGCTGTCAAACTCCTGGAAGACAAATGGAAGCATATGAAAGTCTGGCCAAAGAAAGAAAACTCTTCTCTTATGGAGGGCTTTTACAAGTCAGAACATCTAATCGTGAGTTTTAAAAGCCATATATGGAAAAGATTAAAAAGAAAAATGAATTGCAAATAAGTGAATGAATCAAAGGAGTGTAATTTGAAGCGAAAATTTTTCATTAATAGGGAATTACAAGCAACTCAAAATCAAATCATACCAAGAACAGTTGGAAGTAGCAGACAACATAGCAGAATTGCAATCTCAGCATCAGGCAGTGGAGCAAAAAAAGGATGCAATTAAGGCTATTAAGGATTGAAAAGCAGAATTGAAGAAGAACCCCAAACTGTGGCCAAGGATGACTTAGTGAAGAAAATAAAGGATCAGATGAAAGAAACAGAATGAATTCGCTTTTCAAATTTAAAACAAATTAACAAGACATAGTTGGTCAAAATGCTGAAGAAAGTTAAACCAGTCCATTTCTAAAGAAACCTCAGTTCAACAAATCAGCTAATAAGTAAATAGAGTAAATAATAATGATTATAAACTGAGATTCGATCGAAAAATCATTACCTATGCTTGGAGAGTATCTCCAGTTTATAATCATTATTATTTACTTGTGAATTCATCAACTTTCTGATGGTTTGGAGTGGAGAAATTCTCAATCTGCGGGCCGGGTTCCCGTCACCCATTGGGCTTTCAACCGTGACAACTTGGTTGTCTTTAAGACACCTTGAGACAGCTTTCCAGGTGTCTATGATAGCCCAATTGGTAGAGGCGTCAGCCATGTTAGTCGAGGTTCCTGGTTCGGATCCAGGTCGCAGAATTTTCCCTTCCATTTTTCAATCGGGAAAAAAAAAAAAATCAGCTAATGTTAAACCAAAGAATTCAACTTAAAAAAATATGAGAAAAACAAGTTGTAAAAAGAAAAAAAAAAACGAACCAAAATGGAAATGTCAACTGGATTTGAAGATCAAGAAAATGTATTAGATTTAAGTAACCTGAAGAAAATGTGACAAGGAAGAACTGAAGAACAAGAAAATCATAAGCATCCTAGTTATGAGATATGATCTGGAAAATAAGGAATTTGTAGTGGTAAAGGAAGAGCTGAAACAAAGAATTGTAGCCATTGCTCAGAGGCATTTGGGACTCTAGAAATCAAAAAGGATGCCATTGAACATGAAAATGTAGTCCTCTGGAAACTCCCAAATCTTTGACATCATCAAGAAGGTCATTAACCAATATCAACTTTATACTTAATTTTTATATTTCTGTTTTTGTTTTTCTCTTTTAATTTTGAAAATTCCAGGCCTGGAAATATTTACCCTCATTGGTGAAAATTAGGAAAGGAAATTCCAGGCCTGGATTAGAACCAGAAACCTTTCGCTCATGCTGCTAACCAGTTGTGCCACTAGAGACATGAAAGCATCAGCTAGAGCTGATAACTGCATTGGTTAGACCTAGTCAGCAGGCTGGGATTATCAGGGGTCAGAGCATTATAAAATATTTTTCAGGATCAGAGAAAAATAAAATTTCAAGACATAAAAAATAAATTTCAGGACAATTTTTAGTTTGCATTTTAACGAGGAATTCAAAGCAAAGAATTTTAAATGTATGGATTACAGCTAGTGCATTTGAAATTTTAACTTGTATGATTTAATCAGTGATTGGTTTTCTGTTTGAGTTATTGCAAGAATTAATTATTTTAATATATATGAAAATATTTTCGTAGTTTTGTATACGTTATAATAACATCGAAGTTACAATTTAAATGGATATCAACAATTCACAAAGATATTCAACAACTTATTTCTTTAACTTATTATTCAGAAATTTTCTTTTGTAATTTTGAAAGTCTATTCTGTAAATCATTTAATTTTACTGTTATTTTATTTACTGTTAATGTGGCAAAGAGAAGGGTAGGGAAGAAGGATGTAAAGAGAGCGAGGGTGGCAGGAGAGCATCAGAGGGACTTGGATTCCTGGTTAGCAACAATCAAATAGATGTTTACAAAGAGAATCAAGATATCATTAATAAGATTAATGTGCTTGGTGGATTGACTGCAAATTCGTTTTCGCTTAACACTGATGAATACAGAAAGTTTGCCAATCACCTAGATGCTGCTATTACAATTCTGAACAAAAAAAAATTTTTTTTAGAAAAGAAAAATATTAACATACACCAAAAGATCTCTCCCCAGAAAAATTTCTTTTCCACCAAGAGAAAGAGAATCCTCAGGGAAGTAGACTTAAACAGACCTACTGTTAATGAGATAAATCAAATCACAGCATCTCTTCAGAATCCAACACAAGCTATACTTTCTGTTCATACAGAGTTTGATCATACTTACACTTCAACAAAATCTTGATAAAAATAATTCCCAAATTTTTTCTTCAATTTAATTACATTATCACATTTTTACAACTGACAAAAAAATAAAATATCAGGTTGTTGCAAAAGTTTATTCCGGATTTTTATTCCAACACAAAAACGATTGAACTTGAATGACAGATTCAGCTCATGCAGATACCGGGCAATGGTTGAAAAGTGAACCTTGAACTGTTCTGCGAGTTCCCTCGTTGTTACATTGTGATCTTCATCAATTGTTTGGCGTAGATCACCATCTGAAATCATGATTGGCCGACCAGAGAGGTGCATCTTGAAGAGTGCTATCTCCGCGTCTGAACCGGCGATACCATTCTTCTATTGTACGTAAACTAACAGTGTCATCACCTAAACGTTGCCAAATGTTTTGGTGACATTGCGCAGCACTGATCTTTCCAGAATACTCGTAGCTTTTCTTGAGCATAGCCAACAATGGTGATAGCTTTTCTCTTATCATTGTAGGCTACAGCTTGAGATAGCTGAAGCAATTTTTATTAATCAACAATGAAAAATTTAAATGAATAAATGATGAAAAAATTTTAATCGATATTAATTTAAAACAATTAATTAATTGTTTATTAATGCAATGATGAAAGACTCCTTGTGAATAATTGTAAAAGAAAAAAAACTTAAATAAAGAATACATTTATTTATTTTTTTATTATTAAACAATTATTCACAAGGAATCTATCATCTCTGCATTAACAAACAAGCATTATATTACTCCTAATAGGCAAAAAATTATAATAAAATTTCCATTAATTATTCCTAAAGTTCACATTCCACGTCACTAATCACTAAAAAAAAGCTATACTTTAATTATATAATCCTTTATAATCCGTATTATCATAACCTGAAAGTCAGGCTTGAGAGGGGATAGTGCGAATACTCTAGCCTAGAATTTTAAGCTAATCTAGCCTACACTTGAGCTAAGCTAGCTTAACAATAGTCTAGCTTTGTAGTGCGGATGGGGTATTAGGGCTTGGTTAGAGCATTCTTGAGTATTCTTTAATGAATATTATGAATGAGAGTGTGTAATTCACTCAATAAGAAATTCACAGCATCCATATTGATTGTTGCTGTTACTGGTTTTCCATCACAAACTGGCCTGCTAACCAAATAGTCTTCTGTGTTCATGAGTTATCCTGGGCCATGTTTTTACAGCATCTATCTAACCATTCTTGACTTTGTAGAGCTGAGCACCATCGTACCCAGGATTTTATTTTGGGGTGGGGCACATGTAACAGAATTGTATAGAAAGTGGTAAATTCAAGGGGGGAGGAAAAGGCTCTGTCATATTTTGTGCTTTCAACTTCAAAAGCGTGAGAAACCTGAATGCATATAGTTATGAACAATGATAGCAATGTTTTGATTATAGTATGAGCAATGCAGAAATAGCAAATAAGAGGGAATTGGCAACGTGGTCGTGCCCTTCAGTTATTTGAGAAAAACGTGAATACAATCCAAGAATTCATGCTGTCTGATCAGTCTCTTTTAAGCTTAACACAAACAATAGTGTCAAACGGGAAAGACCTTATATGAATTACTATACTAGAACTATTTCTCCGGTAAGGTTAATGTTAACATATGTTTAAAAATAAGGTAAATTACACCTTGTAACCGTTCCATTGCCTTCATTTAATTCATAAATTATCAACCAGACAATTATGAGGGCTTTTTTTTTTTTTTTTTTTTTAAATAATTTATATTTTATGAAATTTTAAAATAAAAACTTTTGAAAGTTCTCTACATTTCATTTTATTTTCAGATACCTGTTGCTGCAACAGGTGACTGCGGAAGAGTCACGGTCACTTGTGGGGCTTTGTTTGTTAATGCATGAGTCATCAACGAACCACCTGATGCTTGAGAAGCGATTGTCCCCACAGAACTCGAACTTGACGTCACCTGAAGGAAAAAAAAAATCCCAATTATTTTTAAAATACAACACTGATAAATAACATTCAAACGTACATTATAAGGATCTGCATACATGTAGTTCTAAAAACCAGTGTAGTAATTTGTGTAACAATTCTTGGCTATTGAGACTACTGCAGTTTGTTCCACACCCCTTGCAACCTCCCTAGGTTGAAAGATGTTAATTAAGTGGCTTATGCAAGTAGCTCAGTGGCTTTTTTATTTTCTTTAAAGCTTCCATATTTCCAGTTTCTTTTAATTATATACAGGATGTCCCAGGAGGAAAAGTGTAGAATGAGTCAAAAAGTTTATATAAACATGCAGTCCTTTATTAATAGTTTCTGAGATAGAGCTATTGGCTAAGTTTTGAATAATTTAAAGTAAATAAGTCCAGTTGTTTTAGAAAATCATATGACAGGGCAGAGTTACCTTGAATTTTTACAAAATACTCTTCCGGAACAATTAGAAGATATTCCTCTGACTAGACGAATAACAATGTATTTCAGCATGACGAGGCACCTCCCCATAGCACAATGCCTGTATGTGAGAACACTTAAAGGTAAACTGCACACCCAAAACAACTTTATTTAAAATGAAAGATGAAAGTCTCAATAACAACGCAGCATGTATAAAAAATTTCAATTCGAACTCAAAATTGATAAAATATAAAAAAAAAACAAACAAACTTTCATTCCCCCCCCCCCCTCCCCCTGTGATCGACACTGGTGCCATGACAAGTTGCCGAGAAGTGCGAAGGAGTTTCGAAATCGTGACGTCACACATTGATCGCTATCGGAGTATCGGTTAGTTGTCAGTTGGGCATCGCAATATCGCAATGGACTATGAATATGAAACAAGACCGGTAGTGACGACTGCGATTTTGATAACAGTGACAGCGATATACAAGGCCGTTAGCAGAATTAAATGCTACTGAACTTCTGCGATATACAGCCCTATGTATTAAACCGTGAAACAAAATCATCTGTGATATACACAGCAGATAGGCCTACTCACTCCTTCGACGTTTAGCACATGCTGTTGCGGTCGTTGTTCTTGAAGAACGCCAGTTTAGTGTCGGAAGAGCATCTAGTTCCACCTTATATGCGATCTAGTTTCATCGAATTTCTTGTTTGAATTGATACCAAATTTAAAACGGCAGATACATAGATAAAGCAAGACGCTTCAAAATGAGCACACGATGCTGTTTGGAGTTGGATAACAATTCCCTTGCTGTCAAAACTAATCCACTGTTTTTTAATCGATTCTGATTGTGGAAATCTATGAAACGTGAAATTTATATCCAACTGTCTATTAACACATCCAAACAGAGAACAAATTGAATGTCACTATACGACAAAAAACAGGTTAGCAAAATCTTACGATATGTAGAATTGTTCTAAGCAAAACTAGAAAGCGTCTAGAATCTCGGCAACGAAATTCCCAGAGGTTCTCGTGGCAGGAAATGACTCCTTGTTCCGCCGTGTTCTCTGGAGAAGAGATGGAAGATCCCACGCCAATTTTCAATTTTCCGAGGCATTTATCTTAATAAAATATTAGGAAATATCGAAAACTTTTGAATGATATATATACTTTATTAACCCCTTGAGTCACTATTTTTTATTTAAAAAAAAAAAATTTTTTATGTATTTATTATAATTTTTTGAAAAATATTAATGTAAATATAAAAATGTATGAAAAAACTGACACCGTGATTCAATGGTTGTACTATTTCAAAAAATTTTTTAATATTCATGTAAATACAATTAACATAAAATACAGTAATTATAACTTAAATATATAGAATAAAAAGGCCAACTATCTATCAGTTCACTTTGTGTGAAAATATCTAAAGCAATTGTGCTCCTGTATTAAACACAGAGCTACTTTACATTTTTCACAGGCCAACATTGTATAATACATTCCTTACAATGGGACCGTTGACTGAATTTCAAGTTTTCCTCAATATGCAACAATCTCAGCACTTAGAAACAGAAGAAAAAGAAAAGGAAAAAAATCCGCTACCTGGGTTCTTACCAGGGATTCCGAGTTTGTAGCATGTCGCCTCTAATAATTTTACTAGTTGAAGCATAGCTATAGTATTCCTACCATATTTTACACGGATTATTTTACAAATACACTAATTATTTTAAGTGTAATAATAAGGTTATTATAAAATATTATGTGGTATTATTGCGCCAAATATTCTAATGAGTGTATATAAATTTCCTGTGAAAGTTTTATTGTCCTAGCTGAACATTCAACAAATATTTCATGAATAATCTTTGGATGAATAATCTTTGGAGGGGGGGTCTGGCTAATCTGGCTAAATTGCAGAGCTTGAAAATAGCTGATAAATTAATTTTAGAAAGTTTTAAAAATAATTAAAAAAAACAGTTGACATTTTGTGTGAAACAAAAGCCAAGATACTTTTCAATTTATTTGAAAATAAACAGAGATACTTTTATTTATCATTTTACAAATAAAATTAGATTTATTTCTATAGAAATTGCACACGCATACTTCCTGATAATAAAAATTAAGAGGAAATGTCACTAACAAGGAAACCCCACACAGCCGAACAGTTTTAACAATGGAGTCTTTGTATGGCTATGTATGCTGAAATTTTTTCTTTTTTGCGGTTTATTTTGAAAGAAACAATTTCGCACTCTCTTATTTTGCAAGCATCTATAGTAGCTTCAGATGCGTAACATATTTCAATTTGGTGGAAATATGTGACATACATGTTCGAGGGATTCCCTTGTCAGTGAAGAGTTAATAATTTATATCAAATTGGCCCACTCACTCCATTCCCCAAGTTCATTCTGTCAAACTGTTCCATTCCCTGCTACACTAGTTCACAGTGTATGAAAAAACATACAAAAGTTTATCATGGCCTATTCACATGAATTTATTATTACAGATTGACTTGTTAAGTTCAACATATTTTTAATATCTTTAGAATTACTCCCATATTTATTTAGAACATGTGTGAAAACTAATTTACCGAAAATAAAATATTGAAAACTGACCTATCTCTCGATTGTTGAAGCCAGCACGTACGTTAGAACAATGCAATAATGGCAGCTACAATTAGCAGTGTAATCTGCTGATAATTTTTAGAAAAAAAGAAGGAACATGTATAATACTTCATACAAAGTGACACAATGCTAGCTGTAATGTACATGAAATAAAAAATAGGTAACTGTGATGTATATTTTTTTCGACAAGGTGACTCAAGGGGTTAACCTGGATTAATGTTATGCAAAAAAAATAAAGTCTATTTTTTCCGTGAGTTTACCTTAAAATGCAGTTTTTCCTAATCACTGGACCTAACTCTCTTGGATGTTTTCTTGTAGGGTTGGTTAAAGTGTGAGGTTTATAAAATACAATCAATACACGAGATGTGCTTATTGCACGTATAACAGATACTTGAGCCAAATAAGAGAACGTGAAAATGCCTTTAGGTGAACACCTCTGCACGTTCTCACAAGAATTGAAAAATGCAACGAAGTACATGGCGGATTATTGGAAAATTTATTATGATAAAGTTATTAGAATATTAATGAGTATAAAATAAAAACAATGGAACGTAGTATAATAGCTGTTTCTCAGAAACATTAATAAAAGACTACATGTTTATATAAACTTTTTGATTTAGAATAACTTATTCTATAATCACATGAAACATTGAGCTTTCTTTCCAGGACACCCTGTATAAATATGAAGTTTACTGATATGTAAAGGAAGAAACTCTTCTTCACACTAGAGTTTCTCCTTTATATATCATAATTTTTATCCACAGTTCTTGGTTAGTTTCTAAATGTGGATAAAAAATCATGATAATGAATTTAATGTTTCTAAATGTGGATAATGAATTTTCTCTATTTTTGTTAATTCATTACATTTTATTTATTTTCTATCATTTAAGGAAAAGGTTAAGGAATCTCTTCTCCAAAAATAGCAGCCCTGAAAAGGGCTTTTTTTATTTGTGTGTGAGAAAGCTGTTAGTAATCTTCAGATGTCATCTTCATTAGAATCTGTGTCATTTACTGCGAAGATGATACCCTTCACTTAGTTTTTGGAAAGAGCATCGATCTCCCAAAACTTCTCCTGTTTTCATGGTATGTTGGATGAAATTCTTTCACTTTCAGGAATTACTTTTCGTATTTCTTTTGGTGGGTATGCAATTTACTTTGTCTTGAATACAGTATTGTTGACTGCAACATGGTCTTTCACTTGACCCCAAGCAGGTTTGATCCTGTTCAGTTCACAGTGATATGGAAGAAATCTGAGAACCAAGTGTCCTGCCTCCAGTGCCATGACATCCACTCATTAGGCATAGTATTTGTGTTTTTCTCTGGTTACAATTTCCAGAATTGAAAGCAAACCTTTCATCCGTAACCAATTTGGAATTTCCACTTTTCTCATAGCTGCTGTAGGGGTTTTTCCCAGCTGAACTGTGTGATGTGATGCATTGTCAAGAACAACACACTGTTGAGAGGAATGTCCAGCAGGGATTGCTTTTCCATCTACTTCTCAAAATTGTGTGTATCCGTTGTATACGTGTAATCCTCTGCAACATGTTTGGTAGCCTCTTCCATGAATCCAGATGTGCAAGCTGCATAGTCGACAATAAGACACCCTCTATTACCAATGAATGCAGACGGACGTTGTCATTTAATGCATTGGAGTCCCAATGTCCTCAATTATCTGATACAGAATTGTTCTTGTAATTTGTGCAAGGTCAGGATCATTCTTGACCTTCAGTCAGGAGTTTATTCAGAGTGGGTTGCTTGTTCCTGACGAAAACTTGAAGAATGCTACACTGGACGAACTCGTCAAATCTTGGTGTCGAATGCTTGGAGCCGGGTTGGCCGAACTACAGGTTTTGTCATACCCACTTCTTTTGTTGGATTTTCAACACGTGACCTCTTTTTGTCCAACTTCACACGGAAGATGGTTCTCTAAGAAACACCTGTCAGGTCATGCAAAATCGCTATATCTTCCTGGTTTTGTCAATGTGTGAGCGTAGCTTCGCATAAACATGATCAAAATTGCTTTGGCTGTCCTATAAACACGTTACCATGAGGATGAGGTATTTAAAATACAAAACAATAAAAAAAGGAGATCTCACAGAAACATGCGGTTGACTAACCATTTTGGCCAAGAGGCATGGCCTCATCACAGGTGCGATGTGATTGGTCAAAACAGCTTCTTCGTTTATTCAATTTTCTGTTGGTTAAATGTTCTTTTAAGATGGAAAAAAGGTTATATTATTTTACATTCACTCGTTTGAGAAATAAAACTATACTTTTGTGCCTAAATATATCATTAGTAGAGGACAAGATTATTTGGCGGATATGAACGTTTTTAAGAAATTTAATAAGCACAAACATTCATCAACCCTGCAAACTTAAAATAGAACAACTAGAATTTTTAAATCCAAAATATTCGACTGGGTTTAAACAACTTAATACCTTTGAAAAAAAAAAAAAGGAAGTTAACAACTTACAGCCAATGCTAGAACAGGATATTATCAAATAGTAATTCAAACATTTTTGGAAATTCTGTATTTTCTTTATTTTCTGGATTCATGTTAAGTAGTGGAAGAAAGAAGTTGAGAGCACTATAATACACATAAACACCGCTTTAACGATGGAGTCTTTGTATGGTTATACAGGATGGGCCAAAAAAAAAAAAAAACTCGCCACTGAAAATTTCTAAGTCCACAAAGGGGTGAGTGATTCTAGAATGAAGAACGCTACCATTAATTAAGGCAGGCATTCCATTTAACGTTAACGCCTTTTGTGGACAGTTTCCACTGGATTAGAAATTTTCAGTGGCGAGTTTTATTTTGGTCCACCCTGTATGTGCTCAAATTTTTTCGTTTTCTCGGTTTATTTTGAAAGAAACAAAATTTAGCATTTTCTTATTTTGCAAGCATCAATAGTAGCTTTAGATGAGTAACATATTTCTATTTGATGGGAATCTGTTTGTGTAAGTCCCTTGTGAGTGCCATTTCCTTACTTTATAAGTAAATCATTACATTTCATAAGCAATATGTGTTAAAAAAGTTTGAACCATTTAAAAAATAAATTACAGTAGTCTAGAATGCTAAAATAACCTATTTTCAGTATCATCTTGGCTTTTCATTTGACACATTTCATATCTGGCAGATAAGGTGTTACTCTATTTTAGAGAACTTTTTCAGCTCCATTACACAGTGGATAGCATTTATTTCAAAGAATTAATATTCATAATCAAATCCTCATCAAAACTCACCTGAGTCAATTGTTGTTGTAAAGTTTGAGGCTGGACTTGTTTTATAACTTGTTGTATATGCTGTACAGTCACTGCTGATAACTGCTTTTGTGCTTGATGAGAGGATGAACCTGTAGCCTGTTGTACAATCTGAACTGTACCCAACTGAGCTGGGATTTGATTTTTCCCAGCCACCTGAACCTGTAATTATATATAAGGAATAAATTCTTAAACATTTATGCTTTTGTCAGTCTAGTAAGTGTTTTTTAAGTGTTCAATATAGGACATTAGGTCTTTTCTTTTATTTTCATCAACATAAACCCTAACAAAGCAATAATGCTCTACCATAAGGTAACCATGTCAAAATACGTAGACACACCTTTGCTGTATCAGTATCTGCAATGGCCTTGATGTAGAAGTGATGAGTAGATACTCGTGGTCCCTGTTTCGAATCAAGGTTGTGGAATTTATCCTTTTGTTTTTCATCTTAACGTGTTTAATGTCAACCCTCTTTAACATGTACATTTCTTAACGCTCTAATACCCACTTTGCCATACGACAGTATTATTCATAAGAAAATGGCCACTATAAGTATTATAATGGACCCTTTTAATTTCCCTCTAGCCAGTGACGTGCAAAATGTGTTTCTCTTTAACAGTGTAAAATAAATACTATATTAAAATTTACTCATCTTTCTGAATAACCGTGTATTGTAAATATCTAATCTAAATTAAATGCAAGTTTTTTTTTGTTTTTTTTTTTTAAGTACAGGATATGGAAAATTTATTTCTAGTGGCAACAAATTTTTTGAACTAGCTCTTATATGTACTATGTGATCAAAGATTTCAGAATCCCTCCAAAACAATGTTACAAGTCCTAATTTACATGTCTATGAAGTCTACTGTAATAATAAATAGAAACATGCCTTACTAGATTCATTTTGTTTCATATTGGTGCGGTATGGGCTGCTCAACAGAGCACAGTAAGTTCCAACCTGGTACTTTCACAGTATGTCACCTACACAAAAAGTCTGTATCTGAAATTTCTGTCATTCTACAAATCCCTGTTCAACTGTAAGTAACATCCCTGTCAATTGAGTTAGTGAAATAGATTAGTGGTAGGCCAAAACAAATGACAGACAGACACGATGCAATTGGAAGTCTTCAGTTGAAATAGTTGTTGGAGAGTTTCAAAAGCACCACCTACTGGAATTTATTTGCCAAGAACGGAGAATCCTGGCCATGCTACTGCCCATAAGGTCCACATCGGCAGAATCGAGGCCAAACTACCTCAAAAAAATGGGGCTATGGCACAATAGAAACAAGTCTTATGGAATGACGAATATTGGTAAACACTCTTGGCAATCTGATGGCTTGATTGGTACACCAAAATAATTGAATGGTGCCACTATAAAGTTCGAAAGAGGCAGCATGATGGTATAGGACTCATTTTTATTATTTGGATTGTGACAACCTGATCCAATAGCAGAATATGAAATCTATAACTTACCTAGACTTTATGAATAATTTTGCATTACCAACATTGTGGCAACAGTTTGGGATTGGAATATCCCTCTACGAACATCACTATGCTCCTTGTCACAAAAGCAAGGTCCATGCAAGAATGGTTTGATAAGGCAGAGGTTGAAGCAAAGGATTGACTGCACAGAGCCCCGAATTGGAATAACAACTACGGGCTAGGCCACGTGCCTTAACTCATCAACAGTCTTCAAGAAGAGTGGAAGAAAATTTCTGAAGCTATCTACCAAAATCTGATGCTGTTGTTCAGTCAAAACAAAGGGTTGTTCAACATCATACTAATTTTCATGAAATCTTGGTTGCAGTAAAAGTACAGCTGTCCAGAAGGTTCTTGATCACATAGTGTAAGACAAAACAGAATTTACCAATTTAAATAAACAGCCTTTTTTCCCCAAAAAAATTTCTGAATGTAGTCCCAAGTAATTATAATTTATGGATTTTGGAAAGAGTTAATATAAAAATTGAAGATTCAATAGAAGGGATTATGATGTATTTTCATACAGATAAACTGTTGAAGTACTCAATATAACTTCCAGCAAAAAAATTAAGATTTCAATTTTTCCACTTAATCATTTTATTTATATAAATAAGCATTAACTCACACTTGGGATGTTCAGACTGACAGCATTCATGGGAATTGTTACGCTTGGTGTTGCAACTGTCTTCACTAATGTGGCAACAGCTGACTGGCCAACTTGGTGCTGTTGCTGCATCTGTTGGAGTTGGGCGTGTGTCAGGAGCTGAGTGGCCATCTGTTCAAAGGCATGGTTTTTTTCATTATATAATTGTAACAAAAATTAAAAATAATGTTACAGATATATCAAATAAGATGCAACTTAAGAAAAGTAGAGACATGTATCATTAAAATGAATTTATTTTAACAAGGTGCTATTCAAAATTTTTGAAACTTCTATGACATGTGCCAATTAAACCACTAGATATTGCTTCAGTTATCCAATATAGAAAAATAAACCATAACCGAATTCAAAACTATGTGAATGCATTTACGAGGGACACTCGAAAAGCTTTTAGCCAGGAAAGCTGCACACTTCCACCAAATTTGTTTACTTTCTCCAAGTACTTCACCCTACCATATGGTCGCATGCAAGATTTCAGCATGCCACGTTGCATCGTTTTTGCATGGCACAATTCCAAAGCTCGCACACTAGCAGACAGATGTAAAAAACAAAATGGAACTGGATCAGCAGGCATGGCATACTATGATTTTCTATGATTATTCCAAAGCCTTAGAAATGCTAGATTGTTTTGAAACTTTATAACAGACATTTCCTGGCAGAGCTTCAAGTAAAACCATAGTTTTATCCTGGTATGAAAGGTTTAAGAGGGGAGGCATGTAACTTGAAAATGAACCTTGCAGTGGACGGCCAAGCAATGAAGTTATGCTGAAAAAAATCTGTGCTGTGTCGGATTTGATCGCAAATGACAATCGAGTAACCTATTCCTGGATTTAGGCAAGCCTGGGCATCGGATCACCAGGTGTTAAAACAATATTGCATGACCCAAGAGAAGGAAACAGGCCAAGTACAGTGGTGCCAAGAAATGATAAATAACGGGGGTTCAATAATGGGGCATCAAAACATGTCAACGACATCTGCATACGTGACGAAACATGGCTCTATCATTATAATCCCAAATTTAAGGAACAATCCAAACTGGCTCCCCAAAGGGCAAGGATCACCACAGAAATGCAAACGTTCTCAGAGTACTGAGAAGGTGATGGTGGCAGCTTTCTACTGTTCCACTGGCCATGTGTGCTCAGCAGACATTAAGATGGTTACAGCAGAGTGCTATGTGACATCCTGCATATCAAAAGTGCTAGAAAAATGGAAGAAAATGCACCCAAAGACTGGAACAAAAGGTTTGTTGTGGCTTCATGACAATGCCCCAGCACATGCCGCCATTAAGACAACAGAGTTTTTCTGTGAAAATCGGGTCAATATGTTGAAACATCCCCTCTATTCTCCAGACTTGATCCGTTGTGACTTCTTTTTGTTCCCCATGATCAAGAGGAAGCTCAGGGTGTTCCATTTTGACGGTAACGATGACGTTCTAGCAGCATACAACAATTACATTTTGAAGTTCACTGGTCAGGACTGGAAAAAATGCATGTCTGACTGGTTCAGGAGGATGAAATTTTGTATAGAAGCCAAGGGAGAGTACGTGAAAAAGTGCTAAAACAATGGTCTCCATAAGATGTGTGCAACGTTCCTGGCTAAAAACTTTTAGAGTACCCATTGTATTTTTGATGAGTGCTTTCGAAGTTATTTTTGCTTTATGTTGTGATGTAAAGATCCAAATTTGTATTAAATTCTCTTTAAACACGGGAAAACTACAACAGAAACACACAAAATAGTAGCAATGCTTTTATGCCCGCCATAAAAACTTAAGATTGGTTAAAAATCACCAAACATCACTTGCTGACGACTGTTCAAGATGACTATCAACTGATATTACAATAGATAATGCCACTGAAGTACAAGGTGAGATTCTTGAAGGTTGTATCAGATCATCAATATGACGCTATATGATAGTATGGCTTATGACAGTGACCTTTGTACAGGGTGCGGCAGGTATTTGAGAACGAAATGACGTCCGCAGGTAAAAGGAGCAGACACTTAAGATACCACAGAGCTTTTATACAATTTACATTTTTGTACAAAGGACTACAAAATACATATTATTATTCAATAAAACCACCGTCCGACGCAATGACAGCCTCCACACGCTGTCAGAACTGCTAGCAGGCAGCAATGAGGTGATTTCTGCCATTGCCTCCACAATAGCTGGCCTGAGACTTTCTACGGTGTTGTGTGGATGCTTGTTGGACTCCCTCTCAACGACACCCCAGACGTAATAGTCCACAGGATTGAGATCAGGGAAGCTGGGAGCCACATGTTGGGAGGGATGTAGTCGTGAAGATTCGTGGTCATCCATGCTTAGGTGCTGTGGGCCTTATGACTTGGACCAGAATCCTGTTGAAGAACATATGGCCTACCACGTGCTACAGCAATAATCCAGGGCTTCACAACTCTTGTCAACACATTGGTGTAAGCAGCAGCGTTGATTCTGAGACCTTGACGGAAGAAATGTGGAGGCATCACATTGCCTTCACTGCTCATGATGCCCAGAACCATCACTGTAGCTGGAAATTTCGTATACATGACAGTTGGAACTTCCTGGGGGGTTTGACATAGCCATCGATCACTTCGGCGGTTTACCTTCTGGTCTTGCACGAAGTTTTTCTCATCGGAGAAGAACCAAAGCATTCCTGGTCCTTCAGATGCTTCAGCTTGTTGAGGAGGCGCTTGGCCCTTCCAGTCGTTGATTCTTCTTGGTTGTCTCGGACATGAACTGTTCCCTCTGGTCTTCATGCATTACACGTCGAATGGTTGCCTCATTAACCTGCAGCTCCCTCCCGAGAGCCCTTATGAACTTCCCAGGGTCTTCATCGATTGCAGCTTGGACAGAACGGATGAATTCTGGTGTCCTGATACAGTCTGAGCGCCGACAATGTCATTTCCTCTGTGAAACGGTTGGCACATCACCACTGGTAACGTCCAGTTCTCCCCGAACTTTGAACACAAACGAACGGGCGACTTTCAGGAATGCAATCTCGGAGTCGGAGTGTCCTGCAGCCAAGGAGACGATGACAGCCTGTCGCTTCATTTGCTGGGTTATCTTTAGATCTGCCATGTTTATCTGCCTCGTTTCTGAATTGTTAAATAGTATGACATACTGACTATTACATCATATGTGTTCTCAAATACCTGCCGCACCTGTATTAAGAAATGAATAAGAGGCAGATTGCAGCCAAGTTTGTGCCACCTCAGCTGAGTGGAAATCACATGAAACTTCAATAGTTTGAACATGGGGTTATGGAGTTTATTAACTACATGGCAATTATCTCAGTGGAGTTCATCTTCACCATGGCCAATGAAGAACAATGTTAAGTGCATGCTGATATCTTTTGTTATTTATACTGAAGGGAATATCCATGAAGAGTTCATCCTTCCTGGTCATCGTGAATGAAGAGTTCCATTGTAAGATCCAGGACAATGAGAGAACGCCCAGAAAAGTGACACATGACCAACTCAGGGTTGCATCTAGCAAAATGGCAGGGCAGGGAGTGAACAATAATTAGAGCACATTTGATCAGAAAGTAGGGCAAGTCAGACACGTAAGAGTGCATACTTTAAATAAAAAAGTATGGAAAAGAGCAGAATGTGTTGAAAAAGGGCTGGGCGCCATGCCCTTCTGTTTCCACCTAAATGCAACACTGCAACTGGGTGTTTTATCTAACAAAAGAAGGCTACACGCCTCTTCTATCATGGAGCAGATTGGAGCAAAATTATCTGTTGTCCATGGAGCAAACTTTCCTGATATGAGCTACTGTGACTTCTTTCTTCTCCCCAATATGAAAATCAGGTCGAAAAGGGTGAAGATTTGTCACAACAGAGAAGATTCAAGCAAAATCAAGGCAGTGCTACAAATAATAACCAAAGAAGACTCTTAAGGATGCATTCTGTTTATCCTGGAAGAACAAGGAGCAGTATTATGTATTCCATGTATGATGGGCAATTTATTAGGTACTTTTGTATATCTGTTACTTAAGAATTAAGTAATAGAACTGATATCATACAACAAAATTTATTCATTGCATTTAAAATTACATTATATCAGAAGTAAATTTATTTAAAATCCTTCAAAATCAGAATCGTCTGTGTCTGAGCAAAATAATTCCATCATTTCCGTAAGCAGTTCTTTGCTAGGCCTAATTACCATTTCTTTCTCCTGATTGAATCATCCACAGGAGGGGTAATTCCTGCTTTCACAAAAACATTTCAAGTTGTATTTTCTTGAACTAGTTTGAAAAGATCATTCAAACGTCATGTCTTGACATCTTTATAAAGATCGGTTAGTAGCAAACATCAGTAAAAGTGCAGAATAGCGTTCTCTGACTGATATCATTAAGACGAGTTCCCTGATTCATGTGTTGCATTTATGATTGTGTTACCTCTAGTTAATGGCCGAGTAATTTGCCGTACTTTTTGAACTTTATTATTACAGATTTCACACAAAATAACAAATACCACCGTTGCTAAACCATTGTGCTAATACGCATCTCAGCATGATGGCCATCTTGAAAAGCTGCTGGGGAAAATCTGGGATCTTGTGCTAAGGGAAACCAATAGCCCAGGTTTTCTTAACAGCAATTGAAAATGTTATGCTTTGCCTATTAAAATTTTAAATTTGTCCTGGTTTTATCTGATTATTATATGCAACTTTAAGAAATTGAGAAAAAAGTGAATAAATGTGCTGTAATATATATTAAATATCAGATAAAACTTCATTTGAAATCCCCCCCCCCCAATCGTATTGACCTAGGTTTATTATACTTTGATCCCATATAAAAGGCAAGCAAAGTAACGTTATTTACGAGCTTTGCCTTTTTCTCTCTCTTTCTCAACCAATCTTCTGCTCGCAAAACACAAAGCTTAGTCAATTGTAAATGCGTAGTGGTTCAGTGCCCCATACAGTTGATCAGGATTGGCGGACCTCCATTGTGATACCAATTTAATAATGATAATAAAAATACCGTAATATTACATGCAATTTTTTATAATGCGCAGTAATGATATTTTAACTTTTATTTTGCATAATACGCGTATTATATAACGAAAATTATGGTATGTGCATGTACAAGTGTTTCTACCAACATACTGCTAATTCACTTGAATATTATATCCAATTCAAAGCAGCTATAGTTCACAACAACAATCATTGAAAAGAGATCAGCTCAAAGTTTTATTTTTGTGGAATGGAATGGATGTGCTCAATGCATTCAATACAAATTATTATTGTTAAAAATTATTTTCATTACCTGATTTTGATTGGAAACTGGTATTTGATTGACAGGATTTCCAGTGCCACCTGATATGGAAGCCTTTTGCTGACGTATTTTCATCAAATGCACAAGATCAGCATCAGTCATTGCCCGAGCAGATTTCACAGCCTGTTTTTGTATCTGTAAAGGCAGAAATTTTAAACTTATAAATTAACCTCTGCATTCTTTTCCACTAGAAAGCAAGCAATTTTCTAAAGTATAAAGCAGCTTCAGTGCCATATAATTAGCTCATGAACATGATCCTGCATTTTTAATAATAAGAAATAATGCAAAATGAGGTTTTGATGAAGCACTACATAATTTAATAACAAATGATAAACAACATTTCTGTAGGCAATAATTTATAGAATAAAAGAGATAGAAAAAGAAAAAATTATATAAATATAATGAATGGGGCCCACGCGCAGCTTGCGCGGTATTAGTTTTATCAAATTCAATTCATTCAAATTGTTTCGTTTGATGAACTCAAATTTTCTCCTTTATTTATAGTTTTGTAATTGATTGATGATAAAAATTGTTGCCCAGACAACAATGGTCAGGTGACTTTTCAGTTCCGGCGTGTGCTTTAAGTAAGTGCCAACAATGCTTCAACGTGCAACAACAATGCAAAACTGTTTCCGTGACCAACTCACATGTTCTCCTTTATTTATAGTTGGATTAAGAGGGAAGGAAAAGAACCAAATCAAGATGGAGGTTACAGTAGGTAAGAACCAACCTCAGAATGAAGGAAGGAATGAACGCTAATCAGAACCGAGCCATGAAAAATATGGAATGCAGATGGTGATAAATGTATTACTACAAAATAAAATTTTTTAACTCTGTACGGCAACTATGACCAGACTCAAAAATAATTTGCTTAGTTTTTTTATTTTTGAGTTTGTGACAATACTGAGAACAATATCAACAGTATATTAAATTACCATCTTATCTGTGCTGTACTTATCTGAATTGTGTAATTTCATAAATGAGATTTTTCCTGCAACTGTCTAATTAGGCTATTTTGATTCCTAAAAATGACGGGAGTGGCAGAATTAAATAATTTGGGATAAAAACAAGTGAAGAATTAAATGCACATTGCTATTAAAAGAGTTAAATTATTGCCACCTACAGGGGATCGAAAATTTCAGTACCTTTTGAAAAGGTAACATCTCGCAGAGTTTTGAGAATAGCACAAGGCGATTTGTGTAGAAACAATCAGAATGACACCGGTTTGTTATGAATCAAAAAATTTATATATATATATTTCATTATTAGATGGTGCTGAAACCAAATGTTTGAAATGCCAATAGTGAACTCGTACCAGGTGTTCAATGTGACAGCCACTATTCACCAGCACTGAATGCAGATGCAAGAAGATACTATGGATTGCATTAAAGAGCATATCTGGTATTATGGCTGAAACATGGCGTCACAGTCAAAAATTGCAAATTGTCAAGACGATGAACTAGGAGGCCATATCTGCGAAACAGAAGGAGCTGCTCAAATCTAGCTTTGCTTCAGCCATAAGTGTCTTGCAGCATCTGTTTAATGGAATGCTCTCAACAATTGCAATTCATTGTTGCAAAAGAACAGTTTGACTAAAAACATTTTATCTGGTAACGACAGCATAGTGACATGTAACACTTTCAATTCTGGTTGTGTTCAATAGTTGTGTGTCAATACGTCGAGTCAATTCGTCGGAGTCAGTTCATCGAACATTATTTCGTCGAGGGTGTCAGTTGGTCAGCCGGTTAGTTCGTCAGAGGTCAATTAGTCGTTCGCCAACTGTCGAGGGTGTCAGTTGGTCGGGTGGTCAATTTGTTGGAGACAAATTCGTCGGGTGTTTCAGTTGGTCAAGATAATAAATAAACAGTCGAAAAACACTTTAACAAAATTTATTAACGAAATATTTTTTTGTTATTAATTTAATTGCTTGAAAGGTAAATAATAAATGCAATTACTGTTAAAAATCAGCATTTAAATACAACTTTTGTAAACAATGTGATATGGTGGCTAAAATGAATTGTAGCCACTATAAACGTGATCTTGTTGACTAACGTGGCATTAGAACGAAATTACTGAAATAACCAAGATTCTTCATAGTCCCCGTTAGATTTGTTAAGAAAAAACAAGTGCTTATAACGAATTCTTTTATAACAAAAATCAGATACAACAAAGCGATTTTCCAATGACACATAAATGGATGTATAGTAATTTTACACCTGAAATAATGAACGAAAAGCAACATCTTAAATTTGGCAAGATAACGATTTATCGTAAATGCAATTCACAATACATGCAGTTAAGCTTATTTCGTGTAATGACGAAAAAATTGTACTCTGATTTCGAGAGAATGGTAATGACACCTTTGTTTGCTTAAAAACAACCAATAAGAATGGTGTATTTTTCTTCACATGTAATTTAGCGTAAGTTACACAAATTCTTATCAGATGGATGCCATTTTGAAATTTTTAAGTGTCCTGAAAGATGCTACATTTATCTCGCAAATTTATTTGATCAAGTTGTAAAATTCTCTATGATTGGTGTGATTTTTAACTCTTAATTAGCTAAGACGTCACGTGATCATTGACATCATATACGTTTGAATCCTAGCCAAGGTTTTTCGTTGTGAAAGCAGAGTGAAAGTGAAAAGAGGCCTATAGTAATGACAGACTTTTTTTCAAAAGCAAGATAGTCAGGGAAAAGTTTCATCCTATTCATCTTCGCTTATTAATATAATTCAATGGCCATTGACAGTAGAAGAAAATATTATTAACGAACTTATTTTATTTTTTTTTTTTTGATAGAGTACACTAAATAAATAAGAGGGGAATCTGTAATTGATATACATGGGGTCCCGGGGACTCGAGAATAATTTTTCCTAAAGTAAAGTTTAAGACAACCCTTCCTCTTATTAACCTTTTAATGGTACAAGAAATAATCTTTATAAATACTATGTTCAGGATACAGACATTTAAAATTTAATCCAGTAGAAGAAATGTTGGAAATGAAAAGTTTAGATAAGCCAAAGTTAGTAAAACAGCCTGACTGAAGACCATGGTGAAATTTTGGAGGGCTGAACATGTATTATTTAAAGTGATTGCTATAACTTTTTTATGTTAATAATTTCACAAACGAGTAGCCTAAAATTAATAAATTACTTTTTTGAAACTGCAAACTTTCTATATATCAAAATTATAACTTTCGCCATTTAATTACAGTATATATGCATTAAAAATATATATGTGCATATAACAGTGGTTCTCAACTTAAAACGCTCACTGGCACACATAAATTTAAGGTAATATAAATTAAGAATGATATTACACAAATTTGCATTTTAAAAGAAATCATCCAATCCCATCCATTTTTGTACAAATATTAATTTTAAATAAGTGCCAATTAAATCCAGTTGGCAACGATAAATAGTATAATGGAGAAAACCTCTGCAATTTAAAATTGATCTAGAAATTGTTTTCATTAATACAATTAAAGTCAATTCACCTGAGCTCTTTGATGCTGCTGAGGAAGGTGAACTGCTGTAACACCAGAAGCTCCACTTACACAAGAACTGGTCAGAGATAATTTCTGAGGCTGTGTTTGTGTCACAACAGTAGCTGCTGATGCATTGGATACAGTCTGTTGCACTGGATGTGGCACTGCCTGAAAGCGCTAATAAAGAAATGTCCAATTGCAATATAATTTTTTTTATCAAATAAGTCAAGTTATATATCTAAAAAGATGAACTCATGTTATGAAATGATGAATTTTACAAACTCAAAATTTATTTTTTTTACATTTTTTTATATTATGTTTGGACTTTTTTATTTGTTTAATGTGACCTATTCAACACACAATTTTGGCTCTTGGCAATAATGAAAGATATTACACAGTCCATTCACATTAATGTGACCACCCGTCAGTCGCCAGAATAACCAACTTTCGTGGCGCGGATAGCTGCGAGACAGGCAGGAAGAGAGTTAATAAGGTTCTGGAAGGTATTGACAGGGATGTGAAGCCAAGCTGACTCCAGTTCTGTGGCAAGCTGCCATAGGTTGCGCGATGGTGGATCCACGACGCGAACAACCCGATCGAGGTAGTCCCACAGATGCTCTGTGGTTTAAAATCCAGAGAGTTTGGGGGCCAGGGGAGTACCGTAAACGCTTTCTTGTGCTCTTCGAACCACACACGGACATTGCACGCTGTATAGCATATCACATTATCCTGCTGGAAGATGCCATTGTGCTGAGGAAACAATCTGCATATAGGGGTGGACATGGTCCGAAAGGACAGATGCATACTTCCATTGATCCATGGTGCCGTCAACAATGATGAGTGCACCCACGGAATGCCATGAAAACATTCCCCAGACCATAATGATGCCTCCTCCAGCCTGGACCCTTGTGGCACATGTTGCAGGGTGTTTGTTTTCTGACGCTAAACCAGCCATCTGCTCCGGAGCCCCATACGCAACAACGTTCGCTGAACTATCGTTGAGGATACACATTTGGTAGCCCCCTGGTTCATCTGTGAGGTCAGTTGGTCCACGGTTGCACGTCTGTTCGCTTGCACCCATCTCCGTAGCAGTCATTCACCTCTGTCATCTAGGGTCCGTTGTGCCCCACACTTGGCATGACGCTGATTTTGGGTATTGCCATTCTGGCATGCACAATACAATTTCACCAAGGCAGCATGCGAACAGTTCACAAAACTAGCCATTTCAGAAATACTGCCGCCCATGGCTTGGAAGCTGATGATCATGCCCTTTTAGAGGTCAGATGAATTGCTACATTTCGCCATGACTCCAACAATTGCAATGTTTTCTGCTTCCCTCTGACACCCTTCCTATACCCCCTCCCCATCTCTGATACTGTTAAGTACCTTCTGGAAATAACCATTTTGCACTGATGTTGAACATAGGAGGTGGTCATATTAATGTGACGAGACTATGTACAATTATGTAATGAAAGAATCTCTCTGCATTACCTTCAGGGTCGGATTTACGTATAAGCTAAACAAGCTATAGCTTAGGGCATGGAGCAATTAACCTGGAGGCAAAACTGGACGAAATTTTTCGTACTTCCGTTTTTTAGCGACAACTGGTGTAGGGCATATAAATGACAAGTACGAAACTAAAATTATGTGTAGCTACCCTATTTTTGCTTGAGGGGCTGACCTCATTTTAAAATTGTAACTGCCATGATCGTGCATCTGGAATAACTACTTTGAAAACAATATTTAGACGTTGTCTTAACCATTTTGACAATGTCTAAAAGAAAACAAGGAGGATCCCAGTGTATTGCAAAGCATTGTTCTGTCTTCTGTGTGCTGAAACATGCCTTTTATTTGCTTTTCCGCATGAGAGTGAATGTGAGTATGGTAATTTGTTAATTTTTTGATTTGCATGCTTTACATGGTGAAAATATCAACATTCAGTTTTCCTTGTGCAGTGTGACTGTTTGTAAGCTACAAACACTTCACCACATGATTGTAGGTGATTGGTTGGTCCGATTTGGATGATTATTATTATTTTTTTTTTTTTATGCTGAACAAGTTTGCAATTGGATTTTTTTCTCTATCCCTTACGGTTTTTGAGATAAATTTTGAATGTGTCCTAATTTGCATATTTGGGATGATGAAAAGTGCACCATGGGATAGGCCACCCACAACTTCCTATTCATTGGATTCATCAAAATTGACATATCTGCTTCGGTTCAAAAAATAAAAGGGGGGTTCAGACTTTTGTATTCACCCTGTATAAATTCTGGCAAAGATTGGAAAGACCTCTTCGAAGACCAAGATGAATCAGATTTCCAATGTTTTTAAATTGTAAAGATCCAGATTATTTAAAAATGTAAAAATAAAGAGTTTTTTTTTTCCCTGTATATTATTGCACATTTTATTTCTCGCGAGGAGTCAAAAATGGGGATCACATTATACAAGAGGATAGCATTTTTGCTGGTTTTTTGGGCCGAAAAAGTGGAATCGCATTATAGAAGGGGGCGCATTATAGTAGAGGTTTTACGGTACGTGATGTTGCTGAAATTCTCCACAAGCAGAGGCAGAAGTGCCATCTATTGCCATGCACATGCATAAAGCAGTACCGCCAACTTACAGGATATTAAAACAAGTGTTCGGATACTTATTGACTTGTTCTCAGAAAATATGTTCAGAAAATAATATGCCAGAAATAACAGTTATAGGAAAGAAACTTTACTTCATGGATAAGCAATACCAGAACTGTATTGTTAACATGGGGAATGGTGACAAAAACATTTCAAAATTAAAGCAAGGAAACAGACTAATCCTGGCAAAGGTTCTCTGAGCATTTTGCTAAATAATGCCAGAGATTTGCTGCCGATTTTTTAAAGCTACCAGACAAGGTTCCTTAATTCTGAAAAAAGAAAAAAGCCGTTGTTTAATGATATACAATACCTGAAGACGCTGTTGTTTAATCAAGTTATGAGTCCGTATTGCCTGGAGTTGTTGCATAGTTAAATTTTTGGTCGATGACTGTGTTGTTGCTGTTCCAGGTGAGGCACTTGTAGCAGAAGAAGTTGATGAAGCCAAATTAGCTGCAGTTATACGCTGCGCAGCCTGTACTTGAGCTGATGTTAGACTAACAACTGCCTGCGAATTAGCACCAGCAAGACTTCTTATTGAAAGTCCTTGAAAGAACAGAAGGAGAAGAAGAGAAAAATAATAGAGATTAAAAATGTAAGTTTAAAAAAAAAAATTAATATCATTGAATAATGTTGTATTTCATGTGAAATATAAGCATGGACAATAGTGGCTAGGGGAAAGAGCAGGTCTCCCCAGATTCCCTATGTATATCTTATCTTATATTTAACACTTGGATCCCATTATCAAAAACTTAAAACTCTATGGAAAATGTTTATATTTGTGTTGTAAAGGGGTAACCATTATTTACTGATGTCCATTTTTTGTACTTCTGACTTCTTCCACGTGGGTTTTCCCAATTGATGTCCAATATATTCTTGCTGGTTCAAAAATTGTAGTAGTCATATGTACAATTATTTGTATTGTTATGAGTTTCATCTCGATATTTACATGAAAATTTCATCCCTATCATGTGGACAAGAATGAAGCAGGAGCCAAAGCATCTCTGTTGGCTCCAAGAAAGAAAAGAAGTGCCACAACATAGCCATATATTTGTCAAAAAATAAAAAAAGGAGGGAAGTTGGTCGACAGTTGCATTAATTCTATGGGGTGGATGTTGCTGACGATCAAATATTTAGTGTTCAAATGTTAGGCCATGTCACTTGAGCTCAATAGAAATAATTCTCAGAAACCAACCATCCGAGCTTTCAAGTCGTCATGAATTCAACTATTCGATGGAATAGCAACTGCTCCATCTTCGATTTGAAGAGGACCAACAGACTGCCACAGACAGACGTCATAATGGCAGAAGTCCACCAACACAACTGATATGTATGGAGCACCTACATACATCTACGACAGGTCATGTTGGATGCTTATGGATAAGTCAAATGAAAAATTTCATAAAGTTTAAATTTGATGGTGTTCCACACTACAGATAATAAATGATTCTACAGTCTTACTTACTACTTTTCAAACCTGCTTTTCCTAGACCCATTAGGGTCGCGGGGGCAGCAGCCCTATGGAGGATCTCCAGCAATTGCGATCTTCCACCATCAGGCACATGTCCTCAATGGTAATACCCAAGCAACTCGAATCCAGATTGTAGTCTAGCCACCTGGTTCTAGGCTGACCCCTTGGTCTCTTACCCACTGGCTTAGAAACTAACTGCCTAGAAAGGCCAGTTTGGGGCATCCACATCACATGGCCATACGAGCATAACTGAGATCTCTCAACGCGGAGAAGTAGTGGCTCAACACCTAAAGACTCCCTTATTGTGCTGAGGTGTACTCGATCTAGTACGGTAACACTTGCCACACCTCTCAGAAATCTCATTTCTGCCGCTTGTACCAGTGATCCCACTCTTTCAGTCATTACCCAAGAATCATGACCATAGATGAAAATGAACAAAGATGGATTTGAAAACAGAGAGCTTGGCTTTGTTTCTCAGCTCACATTTTCGTTACCATGGATCGCCACAGTTCACGTTTGACACAGCTTGCTGCACAGATCCGAGCATCCAATTCTCTATTCTGCTGCCCATCACTCATGAATGCAGTCCCGAGATATTTGAACTTCTCCACCTATCTCAATGGGGCTCCCCTAACACTGAGAGTGTACTGAGCAGGCTGTCTTGAAAGGACCAGAACCTCAGTCTTAACCACACTGATCTTCATCCCAGCCTCTTCATATTTGGCTGCAAACTGATCTAGTGCATGCGAGAAGACCCAAGAAGGACAAGGAGTTGATCTTCATCCCAGCAAAGAGCAACCTCTCCACCAAGTAGTCACCCACATAAACATGCTCATTGCCTCGGCTGCCCCTGTCATTCAGTCCATAAAGATAATGAACAAGAAGGGGACAGTACACACCCTTGGTGAATTATTATTTGATTCTACAGTCCAAATTATTATTTGATACTAACTGAAAAATTTATAAATGCAAAATCAAGATATGGAACATCTTCACCTGTTAACCTAAGAAAACCCTTAAGTTACCAGAACTCTTTGTATAAAAGTATATCATGAAGTGTACAAAACAAAAATACTCAATTCCACCGTGAATGCAATGATCATTAGTCATGAAATAATTGCTCGGCCTTTTCGCTACAAAGAGGTTATTACTTTGTTACACATGGCAATCAATGACAACAATGATTATGCAAGGGTCATATTGAAAATAGTGAGCAACAGTTTTTTAGAAATCAAAATTTATTGATACAGAAAAGGCAACTATAATACCTTAATTTATAAACTAATCTCCATTTCTTTACATGATTTTCCCCATCTTTATGCAAGCTTGAAAATTCCCTTGGGGTAGAACTCCATTCTGGCTGACCAAAGATGCTGTTGTTCTATTCCAAATTTTGCTGTGACTTCAGATATTGTTGCAAGTCTGTCTTTGTTAGTGATGGTGGCAACCCTTTCCTTGTTGCGTTCAGCAAAGGCAGTTAAAGGGCAACTGCTATGAGGCAGATCTTGGGATGCTCATGTTTCCATCTTTGCAATGTTTCACCTACAACTTTACACTTGCTAACTCCCCATACACAAGTGTCCATATGCATGTGAAGCCCTTAGTGAATTTCAGCCTCAGGGATTTCCTCAATGACATGGAACTCAATGACATAACAAATCATTGCTAGCCATTTTGTATCTAGTGTGTGTGATCACCCGATATATGCTACTGACACCTCAATACCTTAACACACAGTGAGAGTTGATGGATTAAGTTGATAAAATTGTTTTCTCTGCAGTTGATAAAAGAGTTGAAAAAATATTGCTCAGGAACTTGAGGAAAATTATTTTCTCTACACATATCTCGATATGAAAAAAAAAAAACCATCCTCAGTATTATGACCCCTCGTAAAACTTGTTGCTGGTTGCATTGTTAATAAAACTCGGATGAAGTAAAACTGAACAAAATAATCCAAAATTGGGGTGAATTTCCCGCTGCCCGTCGAGAGGTGAATCCTAATCATTTTCATTATGTCATCGAATTCAGATAAAATTCTACCTTCAAGAAGAATATGTTGCGTTGTTGGTTGTACTAACAATGAAGCTAAAAATCCAAATCTCCATTTCTATAGATTTCCTGCAAAATCATGGGAAGCAGAAAGGAAAAAAAAAATGGGTTCAAGCTGCTAAACGAACGTAAGCCAAAATAAAATAACCAGTTGCCATAAATAGAAAACAAACCTTAAGGAATAAGGGCTATTATTTATTAAATTAATGTGTTCTAATAGTTTAAAGTATGTAAATTATTTTTTCATAAGAAAGAGAAATAAGAATACATCACGTGAAAACAAACGAGGCCTTTCGGTCATTTTATTCAAAGACCTTCATTAGGTATAAAACTTTTTGAAAGTATTAACCGATTTTTTCATCAGTAAAAGTTAAAGAATATAAATTTAAACAGTTATAGTATTGTCATAAGCATTGCCACATCATTTATAATATTCTTTTACTATTTTTTCATAGGCAATTATATAAGAAACTTTGGGTGCCTAATAAAAACTCTCGTATTTGTAGTGCACATTTTGTAGGTGGAAAAAAAATCAGAAAAACAGACTAGTGACTCTTATATTCCCACAATTTTCCCCAAAGAATATAAGAAAAAAAATTCATGTCCTAAGTAGACGTAAAGAAAAAATAAATCCTTCTGCGACTGAATCTTACGAAATAGATTGCGAAACAGGTAATTAGTTGGTATAGGGCAATATTTGTATAAATTAGTTAGGTAGTAGAAGGTATAAATACGCTCATTATTTATAAAAACATGATTGCTTTCAAAAACCTTTTTTCCTATACAGTTTTAAATTCAGGCTGAGATTGTAGTTTTTGTAGTAATTTTTTATTTTCTATTGCTTTTTATCTTGAGCTATGCATTTCATTCAATTCCTATATTACTACGTTATAATATGTATAATTTACCTTTGAAAAAAGATTTCAATCGAAATAAATCGCAGTTAACACTTTGAAATCCACACTGAATAATCACGGTACCCATAATCGGAGATTTAAATAGCGATCCAAAATTAAATAGCGGAGATCATGTCTGTATCAACAACTATAAAAGCGGGGACAGGGAATCATTCACCCCAAATTTGACAGTAACCGCCACTAGTATGGCACGACGGTCGCTTTCTAGAGATACACAACTAGCCTATAGGAGTAAACTCAAGTCAGAATCAAAATTTTAAGTAATGACTCCATAGGCTTGGCACATTTGATGATTTTTTTAAAAAGTGAAGATTTCATTTAAGACTGCATATTTTTGACAAGTTATAATTCATTAGAAAACACGAATCATTTCGAAGTTGTTAGCATTTTTAAAAACTACAGAAAATTCAACAGTACTTGTATTCTGTATTAATCTATCATTAGCTTAATACGATTGTGTTCCTCTATTCAAGTGTTTCATAAATGCCAGTTTCTGTAAAGATATTTTTGCAACTATAGGGAACATAAATGAAATTGTTCTATAGATGCAAATTGCCACAGCCCATATCTTTTCCATAAACGAAAAAAAAAAAAAAATTGGAAACTGCTAAACTATTCTATCCATCATTTTATTCTTATATACAGTACACCAAAACCATCGACTGCATCATCATGACCTCATGGATATGGAATTATCACCGTATGCTTAAAGACTAAAATTCTGAGGCATTACTTTCAAGCTACCCCCTTGCAGGTAAAGATAAAATAATAAAAAGAAATTACCAGCCGCAGCAGCAACATTTCTTTGAGTACACAAAGATCCTAAATTATTTGACGTTCCTGCCTGTAAAATATATGATTATATTTATATTCAGTGAAAGAGCTGGTATAATAAAATTACATACAACAAATACATTATAGTGGCAGTACAACAATATGGAAAGCTTACCAACGAAGATGCAGCCACACTTATAACAGACTGAAGCTGCTGTGTTGATGACAGTCCAACAATCGTTTGTTGATTTAATGGTACAACTGAATGATTTATTGATGTCTGTAATTGTTGTTGCTGTTGCTGCTGCTGTTGTTGTTGCTGTTGTTGTTGTTGCTGTTGCTGCTGTTGTTGTTGCTGTTGTTGTTGTTGATGTTGTTGCTGCTGCTGCTGTTGTTGCTGCTGCTGTTGCTGATGTTGCTGCTGGTGTTGTTGTTGTCTCTGTGTTGTAACTTGCTCAGAATTATAAATCTAATTAAAAAAAAATGACTTTTTAAAAATCTAGTTTAGAATTAATATCTTCCAAACAACAAGTTTCGTAATTTAAATATATTCTTTGACAAAAAATAGTCACATCCACAAGGAATAATCTGGTCAACATCAAATGCAGTATTCAAGTCTCTCAAGAAAATGTAAGACAGTTAAATTTGCATACCAATCTGAGCTACAGTTTCTACAAAAAAAGGTACAATGAGTTTCTCATATAAGGAAACCAGATGATTTATGTCTTCAGAAGAAATGCCTAATGCTCAATATTACATCTTTAGAGTGAACAAAGTCGCAATAATAAATCACTATTGGGATAATCACATCACTATAATCCTGGATTGCACAAATTAATACCACTTCTGCCACTGGCTATGAATTGTGCAAAGGAGTTCAGACTTACCAATTTGTAAGATCATTTCTTGATCCTAAGAACAATGTTTCACATACCAAATTTTAATGCTGACTGGATAAATACTGTAAGGTGCAACTATTTTCTGACAAAGAATGTACATTAATGCATACGTTTGACTGATTCTTTTGTTTTTCTCTTGCAATCCTTTCAGCACGTATCGCAGCAACTTGAATCGGTGATAAAGGTTGCTCGTAATTTATATTGTTTTCTGCTAAAACAGCGGCATGTTTAGGGTTTTTTAACGCAGGATTTACTAACAACGGCTTTAGTGTAGGTGTTCGCTTGTTTGCAACAGATTTGATTGTATCAAATCTCTGATGATATAACTGACTATATGACGTATTATTATCTTGAACATATAACTGACTAGTTCTCATTGGACGATTATTTTTGGTCTATGAGAAAAAAAAGAAAAAAGAAAAGAAAAAAATTACATAAGAAAAAGCAAGCCAGAAATTAAATGTTTTAATCTTACTTAAGTAAAAGTTTTAAGATTTTAAAAGTAGCTAAAATTAATTAACATTGTAAAATATAAATTCTATTTTAAAATACACTTTTAAATATTTCTAATAACAAAAGCAAGAATTTTTACAACAATCAATACTTTCAATGCTACTCTTCATTTGAATGCACCGGTCTTTAAAATGGACATCTTGAACTAAATCCAATAAGGTAAATCTATTTTATTGGCTGTTACTACATGGCATTATCCTGAGTGGCCGGTTTATTACGACCACCTGAAATCACGTTGATATTTGTGTACACAGTTTTTGGCTTGTATCATTTGGACCACTGACAGTCTAGGGCGAGACTAGTATACAAAAAGAAAGCTTAGTGCCTACAAAAGCAGTAGAAGTGATTTGTTTGTTCATATATGGGTAAGCAATGCGATTTGACAGACTTTGAAGTGGAATGATTGTGTGAGCTGAGAGTTGTGGAGTAAAACTGCCGAATTCATGAAATGTTCAAAAATAGCTCTTGTTAAGTGTTAAAAGACTAAATTGTCAGCAAGAAAACTGGATCTCAACATGGAACTTGTGGTCATCATCAACTAGTGAAAGCATGGACCTCAAATGCATTACTACAACTTCAAGCTGGTAGAGAGTATGGTTTGGGAAATGTTTTCCTGGCAAGCTTTGGCTCCATTAATTCGTGTTGATCAACAATTGAATCACACAATATATATAAACATCACTGCCAACCAAGTTCATCCTGTCATGTTGATGGTTTATCCCAATGGACATGGCTACTTTCAACAAGATAATGAGCACTGCCATAGTGCTCATTTGTACAGGACTGGCTTCAGGAACATGATTGTTTGTTGTTTGATTGGTTGGCATGAACATCCCTTTCAACTACTATGGTCATATTATGGGGTCGCAAATTTTGCCTTGCAAGGGTCTTTAATGTGCAGCTGGCAAACTGCTTTACTTCCCTTCCGAAGGAGTGCGTGATCTCAGGATTTCCCCCCTGAAAATACTCGTTGTCCTCGGGCATCAAAGGCGATCACGCAACCACTGAGCCACCGAGGCCGATTCAGAAATGTGAAAAGTTTACTTTGTTTAGGTGACTCCCATAATCTCCAAAGATATCTATTCAATTGAGCACTTCTGGGATGAAGTTAAAAATGCCATCAGACAGCTGGATCAACAATCATCAAATCTCACAACTGAAAAGTGCCATTCATCAAACATAGTCTCGTATTCCACAAATCACCTAGCAACATCTCATGGAATTCATACTAGGCATGCAAGAGATTATGGATGTTCTTAAATGAAGGTGCATATGTAACTATAAGATAAAGGAAATGGCAAAAATCCCCATCACATGATCAGAAATCTGAATTATATAGGTTATTCTAAATTACATGCTTCAGAGTATTGGTTAATATCTGAAAATAGTGGTTACAATTTATTCAAATATTCTTCAAAGCTCGTGCTACGAGGTCTGTTTAAAAAGTAACGAGAATGCATGCTCAGCATGTTATCTGGTAATTCAGGTAGAGTCTTCCTCTAGTGGTACTTTAGACAAACACCTGCTCGATCTTCAGTGTAATTTTCAACTTCCTACTGCCATTACATTACTGATACGAAACGTTCGCTCAACAGTGTTTCTTTTGCTATCAAGGAAATAGATGCCTCAAAAGAGTTCTTCGAGTGAGATCAAGCATTGTTGAAACTTGGATGCTGCATCGCGACAACACACCTGGCCATACAGCACTCTATCATGCAATTTCTGGCCCAAAAAGGCATTTCAGTGGTACCTCAGCCTCCTCCCTACTCCCCTGATCTTGTGCCATGTGACTTTTTCCTCTTTCCCCAAGTTGAAACGTTACCTCAAAGACAACATTTTGCCTCTGTGGAAGTGATTCAGAAGGCCATGACAGGCCAACTGAAAGTGCTTACATCTCACGACTTACAGTACTGCTATGAGGAGTTGGAACAACGTTTCTGTTGCTGTGTGGCCTCTATTTTGAAGGTGATAAGGTTGATATGTAAATAAGAATTAAATACAGAGTTTTACTGAAACAGTCTTATTACTTTTTAAATAGACCTTGTATATCATGATTAAGATGTCACTCAATTCCACATAATGCGATATCACAAATAGATAAGGGCATTCTTGTGCATACTATATATAGAATGAGATACGTGGAATATTTCTAAGTGACAAATGAGAGCAAGAGTGAACATTTGTGAAAAACTTTATATTCTGTAAATTTGGATACAGCAAATATTCTATTTAAACTTAGTATATGCAAGGTGTAACAAAAATAGCAGGCTTGAAAAATTTTTCCGTATGTCCTAAAATAAATCCTAGAAAAATTAAAGCCATATGACAATTTGTCTAGCATGGCCTACTAGATCGCCCGATCTCAGCTATGTTTTTTATTGCATAGGGACATCTAAAAGCTGTTGTTCATTCCATTCCTGCTTATGATATTGAGGATCTTCAACAGATAGTGGAAGATGGATGCCAGCAAATTATAATGGCTTCCATACAAAGAATTTTTGAGAGTGAGGCAATCCTAGATCTGACGAACTTAGCAACGCATTGCAGTTTACGGAAGTCAATTTTGAACATTTGCTAAGATCGTATTTGTTGTTCCCTTGCATTTTCATTATCGCTCATTTAACCTGAATGAAAAAAATGATTGTTAATCTACTAAACTAAGTAAACACGTAAATACCTGTAACTCAGTAAAAAATCTTTTAGGACATAACTTTATATAAATTTCTATCTTTATTTGTAGGTGTAAAAACAACTACAGTGATACCTCGCTTAACGAGCATAATTCGTGCCAAATTTTACTCGTAAAGCAAAACACTCGTTAAGCGAAACCATTTTTCCCATAGCAATCAATGTAAACTATGATAATGCGTTCCATGCTGAAAAAAATACTCAAAATATAAATTTATGTAATTAATTTATTATTTATAATAATATATAAAAGCGTTTTTAAATAGGGGAAGAGGACGGGGAAGGTTATTGGGAAGAAGGAAGAGAACCTTCTACTAAGACAAACTCTTCTTCAAAGGAAGCGCCATCTAGAATAAGCAAGGTTAGTCTTATGTTATCTCCTTCTCACTCGTTATGCGAAACAATTTGTTTTGCTCGTAATGTGAATCACTCGTTATGCAAAGTTCCACTGTAATTATAGCCAGGCCTCTATTTTTGTTATACTCTGTATACAGAGTTCTAAATGAAAGTTTATTGCATTTTTAAGTATTAATTCAAAATAACTTTAATATTGTATGGAGTTCTAAAATGAGCAAGTTTAAAAAAAGTTTTTTTAAAGACAAGCGGTAAATGTACACGCACAAAATTTAAACAATGCCTGAATCGTGCAGTAGTATATAGATTACAGGACAGCTTGAAACCGTGGAATGTCAATACTATGAAGTATACATTAACCTTCAGTAAATTAATCCCTCAGCACCTAATTGACTTACCATATTTCGCTGAATAATAGATGTCCCAATTTTATCACGGTTCTCAAATAGACGCGTGCCCCAAAGTTTCAAGTGAAATACACACCACCCTCAAATAAATGCCAAAGCTTTTATTATTGGAAACTTAATTACCAATTTATTATTTTTAAGGAACTTTTATGAAGAAAACAATTTAGAATATTTAACCATAAATTTTTAAAAAAATTAAAAAAAGGAAGCATGAATGTAACATAAATCACAATGAATGCATTAAATGCTTTGCCCCATAAACTTAAATTGAAATAAACACAGTGGCATTAAGAAATACGGTATATTTTAGCAAGCTCACCCACTTTTAGATATGTGGTTGATACACTGCTGTTCAAAAGTGTTCATATCCAAGCAAAGTACATCGTTTCACAATTAAATTAAAATGTTTATGATTGGTTTGTTTTGTTTGGTGTTAACATCTTTTCAACTGCTATAGTCATTTCAGGACGACGTTATAGGGGCCGCAAATTTTGCCTCGCAAGGGTTCTTTAACGTGCAGCTGGCAAACGACTACATGGGACCAACGGTTTTACTTCCCCTCTGAAGAAGTGCGTGATCTCAGGATTTTCCCCCTGAAAAAATCCTCATCGTCCTCGACCGGGGTGGAACCCGTGTCCTCAGGCATCAGAGGCGATCACGCAGCCGATTAAAAAAAAAAAGTTTATGAGGAACCATTTTAGCCATGTGAGGAGCATCAAAATTAAATAGATTTAAATAAATTTTATGAATACAAATAATACAGAGGGTTTTTAGAGATCTATGGTAAGAATTAGCATGTTTAAATGTGGCACGTGCATTCATTTCACGTGAGCTATCATGTGAAGTACTGTTAGGGCAGGTATTAAAATAGATAGTATTCGATCAGCGAGATAAAACATTTGATTTATGCCATCAAAAATTGACAGGTATTAGGAGGGCTGCATAACAGCCCTTTCCAATGTCAAATTCAGAAAATTTCAAAATTAAGAAAGCATGTAAGAAGCAAGGCTTCCTACTTTCCAAGAAAGGGATATCAAGTTACTAAAAACACAGTTCTTCAAATCAGAAAGATGCCATCATCAAAGCTGTCCAAAGAACTAGTTGTGACAGGTGTTGCTCAAAGTAACAAGCTCTACTGTTCGACATCAACTGAATTTCACGGGTCTCCGAGGTCGTGTAGCTAGAAGAAGCCACTTTTGAAGCCCATTCACAAGAAACAGTGATTGTCATTTGCTAAAGTCACTTTATAAGATAAACCTCTACTCACTATGTGATCAGACGAAACAAACTAAAGCTATTCAACAACGATGGACATCAATTTGTGTGGTGTTTTCCTTGAGAAGCACTAACGAGGAGACTCCAAGTACTTGGACTCACCGATTTTGATAAAAAAAAAAAAATTCTATGTGTTGCTTTCACCAAATTAAACACCCATGCAAAACCATTAGACGCATTTCTCAAAATTTTCAGAGGAAAAAATTCATAAGTGTTTTAAATTGACTACTCTTTATAAATGCCCGAATTGTAGCATAGATTTTTATCATGTTCAGATGGTCTAGTGGTAAAACGCAAGAATTCTATTTCGCAGTCATGGGTTCAAATCCCATTTTGATAAAAAAATTTTAAACGTATATGGGAATGTACAATTCATTTACTAAATATATTTCAGATTTTCCAATTTGCTACCATTAAATTTTTTTAATAAAATGCATATACGAATTATTGATCCACAGTGATAAATGAGCATTTAAAAAAAAGTTTATCCACATTTAATTATTTATATAAATTTTGTAAGTTTTGGGATGACATTTAACTCGCACAAAGATTAAATAATTATTGCACCACGTACCTACTATTAAATATCATAATACTTTTTTGTAATATTGTACTAATTTATTATAATAATCAATGAAATTTTTTACCCATGCATCATATTGGTATCTATAGTTTATCAATCTCCCTTTATTAACGTTTTTAACTAGCACAGTAGTCACCAAATTACAATTTCCTATTTCTAGGGGTAGAAGTTAACTAATACCTCTGTCTTTACCTACACGTGAATTATAACTTCTTTTGTGTTTTTTAAAAAAAAGAAAAACATAACTTGTAGCAAATCGGAAATTATATATATATATCACACATAACATCATCGTCATCTTGGAAATATAATTAGTAAATGAATTGCACATTCACTTAAGAGCCAAAACATTATGACCAACACCATGTTGGTGAATGAACTCGTCTGGATCACATGGAGGGCATGTAATTAAGTGGGAACTGCTGCTGAAGAAGGTAAGGAATCAGTCTTGCATTTAATTCTGCGAGTGATGGGAAAGGCTGCTGATCTAATCAAATTCGATATAGGACAGATTGTAATGGCCCGAAGACTTGGAACAAGTATCTCTGAAACTGCACGACTGGTAGGTTGTTCACGATCTGTCGTCGTTAGTATTTATGCAAAGTGGATAAATGACGGTGAAACCAGCAGTAGACGCCAAGGTGTTGGACACCCAACACGTCATCAAAGAAAAAGGACATCGGAGACTGTCCCGCTTGGAAGATCGGCACCAGACAGTGGCTCAGCTGACAGCACAATACAATGCAGGTCCAAATGTAAGTGTATTGGCACACAGAGTTCAGCAGACACTGTTGGATATGGGACTGTGCAGCAGACGTCCCACTTGTGTGCCTCTGTTGACCAAACATCATTGACAACTAACCTACAGTGGGCCCGGGAACATCGAGACTAGACCATGGATAAGCGGAAGAGAGCTGCCTGGTCGGATGAATCACGATTTTTTATTCATCATGTTGATGGTCGTGTCAGGGTACGCCAGCTTCCAGGCGAACAGTTGCTCTCCCCTGTACAGGAGGCCATACACAGGCTGTGGGTGGCGGTATTATGCTTTGGAGGATGTTCTCATGGGTGGCTCTAGACCTGTAGTTGTGGTAGAAAGGACCATGAAAGCTGCAGACTATCTGAACATCATTGCGGACCAGTTGCACCCTTACATGGCGTCTATCTTCCCAACTGGAAATGGAATATTACAGCAGGACAACGCCCTATGTCACAAGGCTCGAATTGTGTTGGAGTGGTTCGAGGAGCGTAAGGATGAATTCCAATTAATGTCCTAGCCACCTAACTCGCCGGATCTTAATCCGATAGAGCACATTTGGGATGTAATGGAGCGGCAGCTCAAAGGCTCAAACATCACCATGTCGGAATATCTCGACTTTGCGTGACCGCTGCTTAGACATTTGGTACAACCTGTCTCCAGTCACTTACCAAGAACTTGTGGTATCCATGCCAAGGCGAGTTGCAGCTGTTTTGCAGGCCAAAGATGGCGCAACATGTTGAGTAGGTGGTCATAATGTTTTGGCTCTTCAGTGCAGGTTACAAAAATCCCCCCCCGGGGGGGGGGGGCGTTATCGAAGACCCAATTTGAACCCGAACATGCAAAACAGAATTCTAGAGTTTTAACACTATAACACTAGACCACCTGAATACAATAAGAATCTATGCTACAAAGATTATAAAGTGTAGTCAATTATAACAAACTTTATGAATTTTTTTCCTCGGAAAATTTTGAGAGGCGAGTCGAATGGCTTTGCAATGAGTGTTTAATTTAGTGAAAGCTACAAAATTTTTTAGCAAAATTGGTGAGCTCAAGTACTTGGAGTCTCCTTGTAAGACATGAATGATTGAAGGCCGCTGTGTCGAATATGGTGATGGAAGCATTTTGTTGTGGGGTTTTTTAAGTTCAGCTGGACCAGGTGAGCTTGTCATTATTGATTCCAACAAATTTCAAGAGATTTTAAGGAAACATTTGGTACCATCTGCTCACAAGCTTGTGCGTCACCGCTATCTTCTTCTGTAGTAGGATAATATGATCCAAAGACATTTTTCAATCATCTCAGATCAACCTGTTAGGAGCAGGGCCAAGTCAATCCTCGGACTTGAACCCCATCGAAAGATACTGGTTAGAACTCAAAAATAAGGTGAAGAACTGCTGTCCTTCTAATTGACTGAAATTGAAGCAGTTCTGTGTAGAAGAATGGGGAAAGGTTAGTCCAGAATTCTGTAAAAAGCTTGTGTATAGCATGCCAAGACAATTGAAGGCCATTATAAAAGCCAAAGGTTACGAATAGTTTTGTTTAGCCCAACTAGTTTGTTTCTTTGTTCCTTAATGTTGTAAATTATCTGTATTACTAAAATGTATTGAAATCTTAATACTTTGTGATGCTTTTTCATATCATTAACACGATTCCTCACAATCATTTTCATTTTATTGTGAAACGACGGAATTAGCTAGTGTATGAATACTTTTAAGCAGCAGCGTACACCATATTTTTTGTATTGCATATTTACAAGCTTATCTTTTTAGACCATTCTCTTTTGATGACACTGGACATTTAATAAATTAGATTTATACTGTTATAAATTCTGAATTTTTAATTTGCAATCATTTTACAATTTTAATTTTTTTTTTTATCAGTAAAATCACCAGTTAGATCTTACAAAGAGCTCACTTGTTTTAGTTTTAAGTTTACTTTCCTAAGTGTAGTCAGTAGGCTTTATCCCTGATCCAGAGGTGCTGAATAGCACTGTTGTGCTATGTTAAAGAACAATAATAACCCTCCCTCTTCTTTGCCTGACTCACTGATATCCTGCTTACCAGTGGAGACGGGACTGCTTCGTTAATTAAACTGTTTTATGACATTAATGGCTTCATGGTCTTTTTGTTAGGTAGACGGTAAATAGTGGCTATCAGAATAGTTGATGCACATCCCCTACAACAAAGAGAGTAAGCACTCGGAGGGAAATATTGATTAGTTTTGTCTGTCATTATTGACATTATCAAAGTTTTAACATTTGCTCTCTATAAAGTGCTTACTCTCTTAGATGTATAGAGTGATTCAAATGTTCGTACCTGATTTCACAGTGCTATAACTAGCAACTACTGATGGCAACTGAACGTCTGGAAAGAGAGGTCCATCACATTTGTCGAAATTGCAGTTAGAGGGCGGGCTCCCCAGTCTCAGATGTTTTCAATATGGTGAACCAGCAAAAGAAACAGTTTTGCGTCCACCGCATCAACAAGTGCGAGTCAGCATAAAGAATTTTTAAATTTCACTTAAAATTTGGAACAAAAGACCTTAATGCTAAGAGCATTAGAAAATGGCATCAAACGTTCCAAGATGGAGTTGTTTGTGTAAGTGGAAGTGCACAGGTTGGTCTTGTGCCTCTGATGAAAATAACGATCACCGAGTGGAAGTGTGCCATATAACCAGAGAGGGGGGGTGGGGGGTGGGGGGCAGATCAAATGCTGGTAAATTTCCATTTCGAAACTTGATATGATAAATAATATGCACGTAACCGCAACGCTGTCTCTTTATTTTAACAACAAATACAGCAGTTTGAAATCTGTTACAGACTTCTGAATTACCCAGTATTATAAAACCACTATTTACCATGTAAATTGATTTATCAGAAGACACAATGTGCTCTTTTTATTCAATGCAGGATTATTTGAAATGGAAAGAATTCAATCACCTTAGTGAGCACTGAAGCAGATGATGAAACGATTTGAGAATGTGAACTTTTTGGCAGCAAATCCGTGAAGCAGGAGACCCCTAACACTTGCTACAATCATTTGGTGGTCAAATCCGAAGTTAGACACATTAGCAACAGCTGAGACTGCATGGGAATGCAGTGTGAGGTAAGTTTCACAATGAACAGGCATTTCGCATGGCATCGTGTGGAAAATCGCCATGGATCCATGAGAAAAGATACTCCTATAAAATTTGCTGCACCACTTATGAACCAGGATGGTCGCCAACTTGCAATAGATGCAAACACTCCGTATAATAATAGATCAGCAAACTTTTTTAGGCAAGTTTGAAGGACTAATTGTTATCAAGTGAGATGCTCTTTAACTCTCTTATGTCCACCCATTTTTTGAAGAAAGAAGTGATTTCTGATATCACTTGGGAATTTTTTTTTTGTGAGTTCATAAATAATCCTTTTGGTCTGAAAATTTTTGCAATAAATCAGATAATATGTTTGCTTGTACCATCCACTTCATTTTCAGATAATATGTTTCAATATTTTTTGAAAAATTTATAAAAACGTTTAAATAATTCATAGAAATGAAAAAATCTTAAATGGCTTCTAGCTCTTTCTCAAAAGCAATCATATAACTACAATTCATATACACATGGAAAAGAAGAGACAAAGGTCTAAAAAAACGTTCTGATTAATTAAATAAATATTTATGAAACAATTTTGCTTATAAATTTAAGAAAGTTTTAATTAGTATTTTGTTTACCTCAGTTAGTCTTACCCTATAGATTCCTTTAGATTTTTTCTGTTTTTTCGGGTTTGTATCGTACAAGATTTTTCCTTCTTCTCTAGGAACAATCACACTTTCATAGCGACTTTTACACTGTTTTGGTGATCGATACATCCGACCTGTTGTGTTGACTACGTCTGCTACCATGTCCCAATTTGGTACATGTGCCGGAGAAAGAATGGTCAAACTAAGAGGAAGTTCTAAGAGAGCTTCTACTGCCTAGAGGGGATAAAAAAATTAATTTTTAAAATGAAAATATTTAAGAAAATATTTTTCAATATGAATGAAGCAAAACACCATCATTAATAAATATACTACCATAAAATACATGAACATTTATTTTGGAATTGACAGCTTGATAGAAACATCAAATTCTTAAAAATCCATCAAATCAGCTAATGATGTAACAGCTCAGCAAAGTTGATTGAATCCTTTTTAAAAGTTGTGTTGACAGAATATCATTCTTAAAAACATTTTTCTACTGTCTTCAGCCTGTTAACTCTAACCAAAGTTCAAAGAATCCACTGCATGTAAGCAATGGATAATTTTGTAAAAAAATTCAAATTCACATCATCTTAGTAAAAAAGAAAATCAAGAAAATTGCCTTTAAGAAGATTAAAATATAGATTGTTAACAATTGCTTCAATTTCGGAAAAATAAACAAAACGATAATTGGTTTTCTCCCAATTTTTAGTTTTGGACCGGACACCAGTATCAAATACTTCTCCTTACGCTGATATGAAAGCATATTGATTTGCCTATATCTTCATAAAGTTATAAGTTTTATTATTAAATGTGATTTGCCTAATTTATTAGCCAAATGTATAGAGCTACGCTTATGAAAAACCCAAGCAAATATTGTGTAAATTCAGAAAGATATCGTCAATAGAATGAGTTGAATTTCAGTTGCTCTCAAAATAAACAAAACGATAATTAGTTTTCTCCAAATTTTTAGTTTTGGACCGGACACCAGTGTCAAATACTTCTCCTTACGCTGATATGAAAGCATACTGATTTCATTTCAGTGCAAGGAGAAGTTGATACTGGTGTCTGGACCAAAAATAAAAATTTGGAGAAATCCCTTATAGTTTTGTTTATTTTGAGAGCAACTGAAATTCAACTCATTCTACTGACGATATCTTTCTGAATTTACACGATATTTGCTTGGGTTTTTCAGAAGCATAGCTCTATACATTTGGCTAATAAATTAGGCAAATCACATTTAATAACGCTTGAGCATGTGCAGTTAAACATTATTTAGTAAAAATGCTCATATTTCATCTAATATTTAATATTTTTAAATTCTGATTGCAGGGTGTTGTCTCTACTGTAGTTTGTCAAGTTTCCTGAAAATTGCTTTGCATAGGGTTGAAAACCCTGCATGTTATAAACAAAAAAACTTAAGAAAAAATTTCCATTTTTTTTTTTTTTTTTTTTTTTAAAGAAACCTTTATATCTCCATGAATATACATGCTATTCTCATACAAAAAAACACGTACGTAAAAGAACCCTCTTAGTCATATGCTACAGCTACAACGCATTTCAAGCATTATATTTTACAGGGCGATCCAAACAATTTTTTTGGTTCACTTTGTTGCTGGTCCCTTATTTGCCATTGGAACAAAACCTTTGCTGAAATATATGCTCTTTAACCCCTGAAGTTTCAGGATAATTCCTCAAGTGTTTTTCTAGATATTTGACAAAACCTCTAAAATCAAAGGGTTCATAGTATTTTGTCCAACCTCTGTACTTATGTTACAGTAGTACCATATTTCTACCTACTGGTAGCAATTGCAATTACATAAATTTTCCCAGAATCCTTCATTGCCCCCCCCCCCCTGCAAAAGTAGGGCCATTCTTCTTGTTAGATTGCACTACAGATGGCTCTAATTTGTATCAGTTACTAACATCCTGTACATGCAATAGCTACTACCAAGATGTATATTCCATAGAAATGGTAGCATCAAATCTGTTATGTTAATTTTACCAACAGAATGTATTCCTGGTACAAATTCCCTGCTCAAAAGCACTTCCATTTAAAAGTCCTTAAAAAAAACTTATGAGAGAATACTGGAATCTCTTGAATTGACTGTATTGAAACTTACTGCAAACTTCAGTAAGAGATTCCAGAGAAAACAAATGTACATCTTTAATTATAACCTGTTGAATGTTTATATAAATTTTGTATTCAGTAACTTTAAACCACCTACCCTCAACAACTAGTCTTTCTGAATTTTAAAAGGCAATTCGTAATCTATCCAAGTTCATTGACTGCATAAGGGGTCATTCAAGTATTACGTCACATTGCTAGGGGAGAGGGGGGGGGGGTTCATTCTGTGACGGTTTGTACAAGGGGGAGGGAGGGGGATCAAACACTGTCACTTCACAGTCATTTCAGAGGCAGTCCAGAGGTCTAGTAATGGGGAGTCTGTATGTTTTTGTTTATCCCAATTCCAATAAAGCCTCTGGAGGGGGGAGTTTTTCTGTCTTAATTGTTGGAATGATGAAATCCGTTGTATGTGGACATTGTGTGTTTGATCTTGTCCACGTGTCAAGCCTTTGCCTCTTCCTGGTCTTAGACATGAGGGTTTCGATGATTTTCTGTTTCCCGTCAATACTTGTTTAGCACCAAATAAATCGTGACCTTTCTTGACAGATCAGCAATGTTGTTCACAGTTTCGAAGCTCAATGAGAAAATGATACAGGACTCAACATAGCAGAAGATAATGGAAACTACCCATCTGTTTTTATAAGCAGCATTTTGCAAAACACTTTGTTGAAAGAAAATCCATTATTTGTTGAATTTAATGAAAAACCATATGACATAGCATTCACATCACTGCAAAATGAAACAAGAAAAAGAATTTTTAGTAAGTGTGGCACCTATCAGGCCTCACTCACTTATTTACTTACTTACTTACTTACTTGAGGCATCATCAAAAAAGCTGTGGCATAGTTCCTGTTATGCCAAAAATACGTCTATCTCATAATGTGACAAAACGACATGAAGTTTTAGCCATAATGAACATCAATGAAAAACAACACGACGCAGAATGGATTGATTGATGAGTAGTTCGTTGATAAGGAAAAAATAATAATCCCAATTATTGAAACAGTGAAAATGTGAATTTAATATCAATATAATCCCATTTACAATGTCCCTTGGAATTTAAAAAAAAAGTAACCTTTTAGAAGTAATAAACTATTGTGTAATGATTATAAAGTAGTTTATTTCTGTATTATATTTTGAAGAAGGGGGGGGGGGGGGGATGAAAATGGTAAAAATCAGCCTGACGTAATACTTGAATCCCTAAATTCGCTGATTAGGTCTTCAATTTCGGTGATGAGTAAAAGTAGTTCTCTGAGAAGTAATGATAGCTCAGTTTTTACAATACATCATTTACAATCTTCTTTTCATTGCTAAGTAATGAGTGAATTCACCATAGAAAGAAGAAAATAGCAGGAACTCAAAGACACAATGGATAGGATATGAGATGTCTAAAGAAGGCCAAAGTACTTAACAACATGCCATAATTACCCTCCCTAAAAAAAAAGAATTTTCCCAAACAATCTTTTCAAAGATAAGAGATTTACTGCCTGCAATAAAATTTACTGAGAAGTCCAGTTCACAATTTGCTCCTAACTCATCTTAACTGTACTTCAGAATAAAGAAAGCTATGGTATTAATAAATTAACAAGAAAACAGATCTAAACCCAATTAAGGATAACCAGTGACTAATTTTCTTTAGCAGAATAAATTAGTTATTGCAATTCAAATTCCAGTTAAATACACTATACTGCTTTAGGATGCCAATGAATTAGAAGCATCTATAATGGACCCCCGTTGGCTCAAAATATATTATGTATAGTCCATCTATTTTATCTTGGCGGCCGACACATATGTTGCCACGAGTAACAAGAGAGGATTAAAACATACCTCTATTAAAGGTCACCTTTAATTCATAGTAACCTAATCAAAGCCCCTTAATCCATGCATCCTTTGACAACTCTTGCTTTGACCTAATTCAGCTTCGTTTTTGGACTAACGTGTATGATAACTTATTAATCCTTATGTCAAGCCCATTCTAATCCCTCATTTTAACCAACTACAGTCAATTCTCGTTAATACGAAATTCCGGTTAATAAGAAGACATTTTGTAGCCCGTCCCCGAGAAAGCAATTACTATGTAAAATTTTCTGCTTTATACGAACATATTTTTATTAAAATACGGTTTATACGAAAGAAAATTTCATAATTTTATTGAAAAATAGTCCTTTTAGGAACAATTTTAATGATAAAATTTCAGATTTCGAAGTGTAAAGTTAATAAAAATAATTTTCAACGCCATTTCATATGTGACTGCTTCTGAATTATTCGAATAAATGAATACTCGATTTTTTTTAATCAGTCGATACTTCTTAGTCGATTATTCGATAAAAAATATCGGTTATTTAGTCGAATTTTTCAAACTAACGAATCATGTGCTTTCAGACTAACGGGAAATCTGATTCGCGAAATCTGAATCACGTGCTTTCAAACTAACGGGAAATCTGATTCGCGAAATCTGATTGGTTCAGCTATTCAGATCTGAAATCCTGTCACATGGCGCTCAAATCTTTCTTTAAACAAGTGCAATATCGGCGTAGTTTCAAGATCAATTTTCTCATCGCTGCAACGCAGTTATCTAATTTTATTACAGTCAGGAATTTTATTCAATGTCAGCTTCAAGCAAAAGGAAACGAAAGGATCTTTCATTAGATCTTAAGTTACAAATTCTGAATGCAGCGGAAAAACCAAATGCTATAAAAGGGCAGGTTGCTAAAGAATTTGACATTCCACCGTCAACATTATCAACGATACTTAAAAACTCGGAAAAGATCAGACAACAGGCTGAATCGAGTGGAACTCTGAGAAGAAAACGAATGCGAAAAGTAGCACACGAACACATGGAAACGGCACTTTTAACATGGTTTAAACGTTTTTTCTATTCCGGTATACATGTAGTACAATACAGTGCTGTAGAAATTACTGTAAGCTTTTTTCCTATAATGTACTGTACTCTGTATTTGTTTTAGGCTCGACAAAAGAATATTCCCATTAGCGGCGATATTCTAAAAGAAAAAGCTAACCAGTTTGCAAACCAGCTGAACATTGAAAATTTCGCGTGCTCTACTCTAGTGACAAAACAACGCTGACGAAACCGCCCTGTTTTATAATCTTCTGCCCGAGAAATCTTATCATTTAAATTCAATCTGCTCCATCAAATCAGAGAATGTTAGAATTGATGGAGGAAATTAAATCTTATATATTGTACAGTCAGTATGTTCCTGAAGACCTATTTACATTATATTGTAAAGTCAATAGTGATTTAGAAAAAAAAATTGTTTTAGCGCGAAAACAAACTGTTATTACAGATTTTTTTAGGAGAGATGAATAAAACTTATTTCTCACTTAAAGTATTGTTGATTTCCGTGCTTATTTCATAACACTTTTAGTATTGTTGGTTTATACGAAATACGAATAAAACGAAAAAATTTCTTGGCCCCCACGATTTCGTATTAACGAGAATTGACTGTAAATCAGGATCACCCTGTGTATTTAACTGAAACATTTATTAAATACATTGAAATAATACACTGACTGTTTTGTATCTGGCAATTATATCATATATGTTTTGCTTGGAAAATATATGTTTAATGCGTTGTGAATTACTACTCTTGTAAATGAAATCTATGGGTGTATTTTGACAACTCACACACCTCGCTACAGTAGGTTTTCTCTCTGTGAATTGTTTCGATAGGTTTTCGTGCGGTGGTCTCACCCGATTCGATAGAGCAGACAACCTCACGAGAAGGGAGTCCTGGGTCCCACGAAACGGTCCGAGCTTTCCAGGTTGTACAGCATCATGAGAAGCAATCCTGCTTGTTTAAAACTGGTGGCAGCCATTGAGGATTTTTTGTATGGGTAGATCGGGTATCATGGTATTCGCAGAGCTATAACGCGATAATACAACATGTCGATGTCTACTTTCAACAACGTCAACAGTAAATTACAGTTAGTGTTGGAATTGAACAAGAAATCTCTGATACAGCACATGAAGAAAGTGCAAAAACCGAAAGTGAAACAGCGCCTGAACAAAGATTACCTCCCCGTAGCGTTTTGATAGCACGATTGTCACGATTCTCACTTTAGCTTGCTGACCACAGTTACACGAGTTAGCTCTCGCTAGGTCCGTGAGTCTACCAAAACATCCCCTATATTTGTATTTAAAAAATAAAATAAATAAATAAATAAAAAAATGCACTGGAGGCTAGCGGCTAATGTGATTGGCTGAATTTGAGCTATGATGTTTATAACTCAAACAAGGCCATCTTTTTAAAATAGATGGAATGTACGTGGGTTAGCACAGAGTCAATAAAACATTGAAGCACATGTAAGTCGATGGAAGACCAAGTGTTAATCAGACATTTCCCTAGTCCTTGCAGCTTTGTTGGAAGAGGATGTTGCTGTTGAATACATTGTTCCAGCATATTCAATATATTGTCTAGGCAATCCCCAAATAAAGATTCTCCGGTTTTGAAATGTTTATTGGTTTCAAAAAACGCCATTGTAGACACAAAAAAAAATCTATTCTCTATGGGGTTGAGATCTGGGCTCTGGGGCAGCCAGAGTAAATGACAGAAGGCATTTTTGTGCTCACTAAACACTGTTGAACGGGACTGCCATACTGCAATAGACTCCTGAACCAAACAGGACGATAGCCTTCTTGTCACGAAGAAGCTGTCACGTAGAGCATAAAAATGCAGCATTGCAGGATGAACTTGTCAGCAACTACGTTCAGTCACTATGTGGAACACAACCGACCTTCCATGACACTACCATCAAAGCCACCAGATACCTTGCCTATAGTAAAAGAGTAATGACAACTCACAGACGATGCCATGTTGCGTCGAACTAATAGCAGGAATTAGTGGCATTTGATTGTCGTTTCCATGCTTTTTGTGTGGTAGCTCATGAATTTGTGAACTTAGAATAAAACTGTATCATACGAAATGCATGGAAACAACAAATCAAATGCCACTAGTTCAACACAACAGGGCACCCACTGAGTTGTCACTACTCTTTTATTACAGGCTACTCTAGCCTACAACGTCAGTACAAAACAATGTGTATCAGGATTTGTCACACCACACAATCTTCTTCCACATGTCCTGTCATGATATTCCAGACACGACTGTAGACAAACTCTCCTGTTCTTTGCAGACATCTGGAGTTTTAATATACATGTGACTGCCGATTAGAATCTGCTTCAATTGCTGGTTCTGCCAGGTTTGGGTTGTAAACAGCATTGGTTAAAATCATTTGTCAATTGTTGCATGGTCTATGTCCTGTTTTTCCATACAAGTCATTTTGAACGATGTCAGTCTCATTCATGACTGATTATCTTTAAGCCCCATACCTCTTTTAGGCACACACTGGATGACTTTTCCAACAGTTGAATACTGTGGATATAGCACATTTCGAGAATTCAGCCAGCTGCTTTGTTGCTTCAATCATGGCTCCGGCACCAACACTCCCTTTTCGAAATTTTCAGGTCTTTTTTTCCCCAATGCTGATCAAATTCTATGACTAAACTCATCCAACTCCTCCTTAAATAGGTGGCAAGTATACACTTGAATCACAGGACTTCGACTATTTTGCATAATAACAGATTAAAACAAATTTTATATGCGTTTCATATATGTTTCTAATTCATTGGCCTCTGCGTATGTGAAAATTAAAATACTCTTAGAAAATGATTGAAGAATATCTAATGTGCTAACGAAAATTAAAAGTTAAATCACAATACAAAAATCAATTAATTTTGCAAACACATCAATATTCTTTCTTAACAAAACAATTATTCATGTATGAATCACAGGGACTGAACAAAGTAATGGAAGAACTTCCTTAAATAAGAAAATATTTAATATCATGTAGGACTTTAAAGTGATGGTGAAAATACTGAAGCTGTTTCAAGTTAAAAATATAAATGAAAAAAGAATGATGAGCTAGAGAATCGGTCCCTGGTTTGATTCCAGGTTGGAATTTTTCCTTTCCTTTTCCATCAGTATTTTATTATGTAGGGTAAGCAATAGAGCCTGAATTGGCCTGAGAATAAGGCATACAGATTCTGAGATAGTTAATGAAATTTTATATAATTCGTTGTATTCTCCTCAGAAAATTTCATCAAGTGGTTGGCAGGAAGATACAGCTAAGTGGACAAAAGAATGTACTAGATTGACATTGCTCAAGTTTCTTTGTTTATCACATCAGGCGGTAACAGATCAGCCGGGCAGCGTGCCTCTTCAATAGGATTTGGCAAGAGCACTGCCTTTCGTATATTCTAGTTCCCTAAGAGATACAGGTTGGAGAGGTTTAGACTCTGAATTTTGTTTCCCAAAACGAACAAAAGTGACTAGATGCAGAAATATACGACTGCACTAATCAGAGAAGCTGTTTATGCTTAAGAATACTTTTCAGTCAAGCTTGGACATGCAGTATTATGAAGGCAGTGCCATCTACCACAGGAAACAAACATGGGGTGGACCTGGTACTCAAAATTTGCTCAGTCCTTACCTTCAAGAATTGGGCTTGCAGAAAATCACAATATGGTAGCCCACATTGTTATGTACCTCCACCATGCTCAACTGTTGGAATAAGAGTCCAAATTAGCAGTTGCTTTACTCATATTTCCTCTACATAATCTCTTCTTGTGGTGGGAATCAGTGTGAAGAACCACATACACATTTCCACTTAATAGTAACTCAGGATGTGTGCTCATTTTATCAATGTTTTTTGTGCTGCATTTCACCTGCTATTAGTAGCTTGGAGTCTATATAAAGATTCTGTTTATAAATTTCCTCTATATGGTTTTTAACAAAGGAGATAAAAGATTCAGCTTGCAGTAACCTTAGAAGTAGTCTTCTTCACTTATCTTCTTTAATACCCATATATCCCTTTGTCATTCAGCTTATAATTTCAATTCACTATAGTGTTTTACCTTGAACTATGATGCAATGACTTGATTAATACTGCAGATCTCAATACACCTAATAAGCTGGAGATATGTCACAGATGAATAGTTAGAAAGGCTCCAACAATTTGCCTTCTTTATAAGTCTATAAGATAGGACATGTTGTTTATGTGTCACAAAAGCATGACATCCTAGACAAACTAATGTCAGCTAGCAGATAAAATATGGAGCTAAGATAACTAATATTTAGTGGCACATACCATTTCAAGAGGAAAAGGCAATTTCATTCAAAGTTGCAATTGGTACAAGGTGTTTCCATTATTTTATCCAATCCCTGCGAATTTAATGACATTCCAGTAAAATTAATGTGGATAATTTTCATATGCAAACCATTTACAAAGTTAGAGTATGGTAGGTGGTATGTCAATGAAGTAACCATTTAGAATATGACGATCTGAATAACTTTTTTAAAAAATATTTTAAAATTTTATCCTTCTTATTACTTGTAATAATGCCCAGTCTTCATGGATCAACCATTCAGGATGGTCTTGTTGAGTGTCCATGATGGGTTTATTTACAACAGGTGGCGGCTTGTAGCCACTCACAAAAGGTGGACGTATAATCCCTTTCATTTTTTGTAGTTTTGCATCTCTTCTCATTTTAAGGACTGCTGCTGTTGGTCGATCAAACAAAGATCTAGGTACACATACAGTTTCGTCTTTGCGTGCTTTCTGCTTGCGGCCTGTTCACAAAACGGGACAACTTATGATGAATTAAGAGCACATAAAATACTTATACTTACATTAAATCTTTTATCTGTAAAATTAAACTCAACTGACCAACATTAACAGCATCTATCCTCAAGCGCTTTTGTTCTCGTTTTACATATACAGGTGGTAGCTGTGATTCAGCCATAGTGCTGGGTTCATACAAGAAACACATTGAATAATCTATATAGACATCATTTTCATCTTGAGGAGGAGTTGGTGGAGACCACATCTAACCCATTAATAAAATAGTGTTATACATAACAGCAAAAAAAAAAAAAAAAAGAAACTTTTTTTTATGTACACTTATCAGAACAGTAAAATACTTACCGGCATTTGTTCTTGATTATTGTATGAAATGTATATCTGCAAATGGGGAAAATTAAACATTTAAAATTTTAAATGTAACTTTGATCTTCCCATCTAATATTAAATGGCAAGAAAAATGTCTTATATTTCAGCAACTGCTGTCTGTCTGCAAAATCTATCATTATTTTTATTTATTTTTTTTAATTCTACCAGTTGATTGCTATCTTAAAATTTCATTAAACCCTGGAAGACATTTTTAAAAAATTTTAATTGAAGTTTCTCATGCTTAACATGCATTATCATTAATGTCTGCCAAAATACTTGCTGACAAAATAGGGAAATTAAAAATTCTCTGAGAAAATGAAATATTATGATACTATTTAACATTTCCAACTGAAAAGTATATCAACTAACCTTTTCATTATACAAAATTAAATTTATGCTGTGCAAAATTGGCATTTTGTTTTTTTTGTTTTGCTTAATTCCTTGAAAACTTATTATCAAAGCTGCAATATTATAATAAATGTGTACTGTCCGATTAAGTATATCTCGAAAATATATTTCACTCACTTTTAAAATTTTAATTATTTTAGAAAAATAGATATTAATGATAAATGTATGTTTTCAAAAGGTATCAACATGTCCAATGTCGCCATTCATTATTTTTTAAATAGTGATCTATTTAAAGTGATCTTTTTTTTCTATGTTTTTTTTTTTTTGAAGTCTTGCTCTCAAGAATCTTCTCATTTCTCTTGGTAGTCTAGAATTTATTTGGAATGGCAAGGCATTTTAAATTTAACTGTTTTGGTGCCAATATGTAAGTTTCAGTTTTTTATGAAATTTAATAATGATGGTTAAAATAAAAATAAAAAACAAAAACAAAAAATAAAACAAAATAAATAAATAATAATTATAAAAAAAAAAAAAAAAAAAAAAAAAAAAAAAAAAGGGAACTAACAACTGGGGTAAAATAAATGACCCAAAGCCTGCCATCCAAGTTTCTTAATTAGTGCCTGAATTCTACCAAAAGAAATGGAGGAACTTTAGAACAAGACAAAAATATCTTGACACCAAAACTGTTAAAAGTGTTTGTGCCATTCTTAGACATAACCAAGAACAAATGAGACACAGTGAGGCAAGCATTTAATTTGTTTCACAATATTTATTCACATTTCTTAAATTTTAAGGTTTTTTCTTTTTCTTTTTTTTTCCTTTTTTTCTTTTCTTTTTTTTTCTTTCTGTTTTTCTATTATTCATAATACAAATGACAACATGTACAACTTTGCCATCATTTTTAAAAGTACAATGTTCTATCCATTTGTTCTTCTATTCATAGAGCGATGGCATTTCTCAATGAAAAAAAAAAAAATAATAATAAAATAAAATAATAATCTTAAATAATAAATGAAACAAATAGAAATAGAATAATAACAAAAGTTAGCTATTTGCTAAAATGCAAATATAATATTTAAAAAAATGAACTTTCAGAATTGCAAATTTATGATTTAAAATTAAGAATGAAATCATCGCAATTCTAATAATGAAATGAGAGGAGCTTTTGTTTTCACAAAAAAAGTATGCACATGATAGAGAAATAAGCCTCGAACTACAAGCACCACTGTGGTCAGAGGGTGGAAGGCTTTGGACATTCAACAGAGAAGCCGAGGCCAATCAATTACATCATAATAAATAAAACCTGCAAAGTTTACAAGCATTATTTTATATGATGAGACATTGATCTCTTGCCTAGAATACTGATTCTCATCGATAAAGGAAAAAAGTATCTTTCCTTACAATAATTTAAGGATATACTGGAATAAATAATCCCCTTCAAGTTCATTGTGCTTTTGACACAGTTATTTCATTTCCAAAAATTAATAACTCTGAAGATAATTTTTTGCGTCTCGGTAGACGTTCAGGAGTTTGGCTTTTTTTAACAGGTTTCTCAAAGCCAGGGGAACGACGAATGTTTTCATTTAGCGTGTTCATGATCTCCTTTTCCACAGTCTCGCCGTCGCCTCGACCCTTCCCTTTGGGATGAAGGGTTTCCCTGGCATAAGATCTTCTTGTTCTAATAACTAAATCTGGTTTTGAGATGCCAGAAGATTGGTCATGGTTAGTTAGAGAATTAATTTTTGAACTTTCAGGGTTATTAGGATTTACGTTATTTGAAGTTGAATTCTGAACCCTATATTTGGCAATGCTGTACCAGTTCCTCTCATCACTTGTGGAGGTATTTAATTTTCCACTATTGGAATAACTATTGGTTAAAGTAACAGAACTATTTAAATGACTAAGTTTGCAATTGGAGTATTTTTTTAAAATATGATTGTTTGCTATCTCCGTTTTTGTTTTCGAACCACATATACAATGTCCAGAATTTATAACATTTTCACATACATGACTATTTGAACATAAATCGTCCCTTAACACCTCTCCCCTATCATTATTCTTAATTTTTTCTCCATTGACACTCTTGTGTTTCGACGAGATACTTCGTGATTTTCTTCGAGTCTTATGTGCACGCTGAGATAAATTGGCCTTGGTTTTTGATTTTGATTTTCTGTACTTAGGCACCTGATTATGCGCATCCTCGCAAGAATATGTGAACGGTACATCATCATCATCCAATAAAGCTCTGCGTTCTTCTTCTTCTTTGAGCGCCTGTAAACGCCCTAGCTCCCAATCTTTTTTCTGTGCTTCAATTTCTTCCTGAAAGCCATTAGAATAAAAACATTCATTTTTTAAAAAAAGGCATCACATTGAAAAGGAGAATAGTTTATTTATTAAAATGGTTCCTGTGTAATGTAGGATAAAAAGGTAAAAAGAAAATTACACACCTCAGCTTGTTTCAGTTGTTCCAAAGAAAATGGTTCTTGAATGGATTCTAGAAATACCATTGCATATCTTTCCACAGGTGTCAGCTACAATGAGAATTATACAAATCATTTTTAATATATTAAATAACTATATTTGAAATTAAACAATTAAGAATGAATAACTTATAGAATTTTATTTTTCTATTTCACATATTTTTTAAACAGTCTTGGGGGGCCATTCATAAACCATATAGTCATTTTTTTTCTCTGTGGTCATTGGTGGTCATATTTGACCCCCCCCCCCCCCCCCAACGAAGATATTCAAATGCAAACAACGATATTATTCTTTTTTAAAATTAATTTGACACAGTCAGTACTTGATCCCCACTCCCTTTTGTGGTCATAAGTGATCAAACCCTGATCTCCCTCCCCCAAATTGACCATGTAAGTTTATGAACATTCCCTTGTATATTTTTTTAAATAAAATTTTCTCCAGCCTGTAGAATAAGGCCATGAAAAATTTTGATTGCATTACCAATAGTTTCATTAAAGTGTGCAATTTTTTGTTTATAATGGCCAAAACATACATGCAGCATAATTGCAGCAATTTTTTTAAAGATAATTACAGCAATAATTCTTTAATCCACCAATAAGTATTTCGGAACGTTTGATAATCCAGAGGTTGGGAAAAATGACTCTGCTTCTGGATTTAACCCAAAATTTTCTGATAATCTAGAAATTCTGGTGCCAGTTTAATGAATTACACTGTACGACATCAAAAATGTCCTTAAGATGAAAATATGTTTCTCTTGTATATTTTTTGGCTGAAAATAACGAATCTGTAATTACTTTCTGTTTACCATGCACCATTTTCCAAAAAATCAACATTTTAGCCTTTTACGTATCTATATTGTAGCACATATAGAAGTGCTATGCGACCAGTTTCTCATTCTGAAGATCTTCTTATACCTACAGCTCCAGATAAATATACTGTTGATTCAGAGGAAGACACCTCCCTCTGATGACCCAAACCATCAAGATCCTGACTTTCAACCATCTACAACTATAATATGTTCACATCATGAAATCACACAGGAAGAAAGTATGCTAGCTGAATATTGCTGGTCTGTTATCGAGGATACACCAACAGATGCCTACAAGAGGAAACTACCAAAAAAAAAAATCATTTTAGTGTTTGTGTTTTCTATAATCAAGCCTCTGTTACATTTCTTTGAGAAGTGGGTCTCCTACAAAAATGGTACGTGATAAACCATTCTGGTTTTGATATATGAATCAAGCACCTTTTGTTAATACAGTATCACATAGTTTCATCTAAAGGACAGGAAAAAAAAGTTCAAATTTGTTGTAGTGTTATTTATTACAAATGATATTGTTATAATTTCTGGCAATAATTAATCATTTTGTATCATTATATTTTATATCATATTGTTAGTGGAATTATATCATTTTATTTTATTTTTAAAGAATAATTACTGAATATACAAATATAATTGCACTGGAGGCACCATATTTGTATTTCAATCAGCAATGGGGGTGGGGTATGTAAACAACCCTATAAAACTTTCAATTTTTTCTAGACAATTTAAAGGATAAATTAGAATATTTTACGATATTTTTAGTTTGTTTTGTTGGTTTTATTCATGTTCTTATTGCCAGAATTTAGTCACAATTAACTGTTTTTCGTCATTTCCAATTCTTTAAATGTTCGGATCTATGCAGTTAATTGTAGTTTTCCTTGAGTTGAAAAATGGAGAGTAGAATTATTCTAAAGTAATGATATGATATTTTCCAAGTAATAAAATGTACAGACGGAATGTACTTAAAGGTAAACTCTACACTCAAAACAAGTTTGTTTAAAATGAAAAATGAAGGTCATAATAACAACATAGTAAAAATTTTCAATACGAACTCAAAATTGATAAAATATATATAAAATAACTTTCATTTCCCCCCTCCCCCTGTGATCAACACTGGCACCATGTTTCGGCAACTGTTACGTCACAAGTTGCAGAGAAGTGTGAAGGAGTTTCGAAATCGTGACATCACACATTGGACGCTATCAGTTAGTTGTCAGTTTGGCATTGCAATAGCCTATGAATATGAAAACAAGACCGATAGTGACGACTGCGATTTTGATAACAGTGACAGCAATATACAAGGGCCGTTAGCAGAATTAAATGCTACTGCAACTTCTGCAATATACAGCCCTATGAGCCCTATGCATTAAACCGTGCAACAGGATCTTCTGCTTGCTGCGTCGTCGTGCGCACATTAGGGCAACGTGTGCCTTACACAGCAGATAGGCCTACCTCATTCCTTCGGCATTTAGCACATGCTGTTGCGGTTGTTGTTCTTGAAGAACGCCAGACCCGTTTAGTGTCGGAAGAGCATCTAGTTCCACCTTATACGTGATCTAGTTTCAGCGAATTTCTTGTTTGAATTGATACTGAATTTATAATGGCAGATGCATAGGCAAAGCAAGACGCTTCAAAATGAACTGAACACGATGATTGGAGTTGGATACCAGTTCCTTCGCTGTCAAAAACTAATCCATTGTTTTTAATCGATTCTGATTGTGGAAATCTATGAAATGTGAAATTTCTATCAGACTGTCTATTTACACATCCGAACAGAACAAATTAAAGGCATTCCGACATAAAGCAAAATCTTACGATATGTAGAATCGTTCTAAACCAAACTGACTAGAATCGAAAGCGATTAAAATCCAGTGAATCTTGGCAACGAAATTCCCAGAGGTTCTTGTGGCAGGAAATGATGCCTTGTTCCGCCGTGTTCTCTGGAGAAGGGATGGAAGATCCCACGGCCAATTTTCAATTTTCCAAAGCATTTTTCTTAATAAAATATTAGGAAAAATCAAAAAATTTTGAATGATATAGGCTCTATTAACCTGGATTAATGTTATGAATCATAACTTATGATGCAAAAAAAAAAAAAAATTAAAAATAAAGTCAATTTTTTCCGTGGAGTTTACCTTTAAGTTTGATGAAAGTAAATTTGACCACTAGGATGTTAAAACTCACGATGACTTCTTGTAGATCCAAACATTGGAGGCTTTTCTAGAAGAAATTCTATGCAGATGTTGAACTTCGAAGATAACAGTCTTAATTAAAAATGGTGGTAAGGTGACTGTTTAGTATGTGCCAAATGGAGTCTCTTTCCAGATGGTAAACAATCTCTCACAGTAGGATGTGGTGGTAAATAATAAATTAAATGGAACAACGCTAGTTCCTTAATTCTGTATGAATGCATATGATGCAAATGATAACAATGAAAAAGAAATGCAAAATAAAATTTAATGTAATATCTAAATATTAATAATGTTTTTGTGGACAGTCAAGTCACATCGTTAGTTGTTTTATAAGGGAATTTAAGTGATGATGAAGTTGTTTCTTAATTAAAATATACAAAATTCTAGATAAAAAAATAAATTAACAATGGAGATTTAACTAACACTTAAATTCTATTTTCCATTTCTCTTTCATTGTTTTCATCATCTGTATTCATACAGAATTAAGGAATGAACATTGTTCCATTTAATTTATAATTTACTACCACATCCGACTGTGAGAGATTGTTTATCATCTAGGAAGAGACCACGTTCAGCACCTACTAAATAGTCGTCTTACCACCATTTTCAACTAAGGATATTTACAAGAAGTCCGACCAATCGCAACCGGGCAAAGACGAATCATGTGATACGTTATTGATTAATTGTGTTTGGCATTGTTGATTTTTTATTCTATCAGAAAGTGGTTTTTTTTTAAATAAAAATTTGAATTTCTCGGAAAAATTGATATTAGATCATTTGATTTATCATAAGCGGTAGGAATTTAAAGGCATAGACAAGGTTTTTTAAAAAAATTGAATATCAAATAGACCAGGCACGAAAAATTGATGTTTGATCACATGATTCGTCTTCGACCGGTTGCGATCGGTCGGACTTCTTGTAAACACTCTTAGACTGCTATCATTGAATGTCAACATCTCTATCGAATTTCTTCTAGAAAAGCCTCCAATGTTTGGATCTACAAAAAGTCATTGTGAGTTTTAACATCCGAGTGGTCAAATTTTCTTTCATCGAACTTAAGTACATTCCATCTATGCAATTTATTACATGGAAATTATCATATCATAACTTCAGACTAATTGTAGTTTTTGTTTAAAAATTTTTATTTAAGAATTTCTCAAATTTCTTTTAACAAAAGGAACAATCATGCATTGGTTCTCCTATAGCGATTGATCACATGACTCAAACTTCTTTTTATAATTATTGAATAAAGGTATGCAGCCACTGAAGTTCCATCACTAATTATACTAAACACTTTTTTAAATTTATTAAATCCAAACACAGTGAAAGAAGGACAAAAACTAGATTTGTAATGTTTTGTTTATTTATTGCATTAATGTATCAATGTAATGGTACTCACTTCAGTACTCGCACGATAAAGGTTTTTTTTACTTTGTTATAATAAAAGGGTCTATTTTTATATTTTACAAACAGGTGAAGCTAATGATTTAAGGCTGCGATTATCCAGTTCACAGAATATATTCTTTACTTTGTTATTTTCATTGGCAATAGTGAATGGAAATCCTAAGTTAAAAATTAGTGAAATCACGAACATATTAATGAATAAATACTTTTAGAAAATATACTTTTGTTAATTTTAGCAAGTTTCTCATCAAAAGGACATGTCTGTTCGTTTTTAAACCGAAACAATTTTAACATTATTTTGAGAGTTCACCGTAAATACTGTATTTAGCGCCGGACCTGAAATACCAGCCCGCCTGCATTAAGCACCTGGGAGTCCACTGAATTTTTGCAAACAAGCGCCGGGCGTTTATTTTAGTTCATTTCATGTAATTTTCTTCTCTTGCTGCTTTCTCACGGGAATGTTTGCTCTCCCAAATTCCACTGCTAAACCGGAAATTAGATACCAGCATGATTGTCTTCTAATTTCTTGCTTTTAATTTTGGATTCAGTCAAGCAACATAGCTGATGAAAAATGAAAACTTCACAGTGATAGCATCAATTTTAATCTCGCAACAGTAAAGTAGGCTGAAAACCATTCTACAGAGGCTATAGCCAAACAGTTTAGCTTTGACCCTAACGGGAATGGAAAACACAGCAGGACACTTTAGAAAAGATGAAGGAGAAGGGTGAGAATTTTGCATAATAGTATCCATCACAGTTGTGCAGAATTTTATAAGCGCCGGACCTGTAATACCGGCCCGTCTGCATTAAGCGCCTGGGGGTTCGCTGAATTTTTGCAAATAAGCACCCGGGCGCTTAATACAGTATTTACGGTACTTCTGTTATTATGGCATCTTCAGTGATCTGGCTACAACCTGGTTCTATCTGTGCTGGATTAAAGGTCTTTTACTGTATACACAAATCATAGAGTACAATGTTAAATATAATAGAATTCAACATGAACTATTTAACAATATATTATGTATGAAAAATTAATTTTCATACGGTGATAATTTTCACACAATTTATATTTCTTTCGCTCTCTTTTTCAATTGGGGATTTTTTTTAAAATTGGGTATAAATTAAAAAAAAAAAAAAATTCCCAATTAAAAGAGAGAGAGAGAGAGAGAAATGCTAATTTACCTGGGCCATTAACATTCCTAACTCCTCTTCTACTTTTGAGTACTCTTCATCCCCCTTAGAATCTCCATCATATGGAATGGATTCATCAAATTCAGCTAATTCAGCAGCAGCTTCAGCTTTAGCTGTTTTAGCAGCCTGTACATCCATTTCTTCTTCAGCATGGGCTAACGCCTAGATAAATTAGAAATTAAGAAAGAGCAAAATCTTAATTAAACCACTGATAATTCTTAAAACTGGAAAATATTTTCCATGATAATATCAATAATATTTAAGTTAAATTCTTTAGCAAAACCAACATTATGGAACTTGTATGTATTTAAATATGTATAACAAAAATTTGAATTCTTCGATTATTTTCAGAATCAATCTTTATTAATTAAGTACAGCATGCCTTATCTCTCTATTAGGAGCTTTAGCAAAAAGCAACTGATAAGAATGCGCCCTTGATCTGCACGTTTATCCGGCCATCCGCCATTTGCATAGTAACTTGAAAACAGATTAACTTTTTCAAATTCTGTTTTCAGAAATATGACTATCAAAGTCTTAGCTCGGCCATATCAACTTTTCAGAATTTTTCGTGGACCCCTTCAAGTCGAATTCGCATGCTAAAACAGTGACTGTAAAGAATACCAAGATAATGGCATGTTATATAATAATCGATTTGTCAAGAATGATTATATTGTTACTTTCTGTTCATCTTTTAAGCATTATTGACATCGGCAAACGCACATGAAATCGCTTTGCCGATGCACGATTGCTCAAGTGCTCATAAATTATATCATTAAGTAGCGGAAGAATCGAGCTGTTATTGGTTTTATTTTGTCAGTCCACCCCCTTCATAATTTCTACAGTTTTCGAGGTAGAAGATTGAAATTCGGAATATAGTTTACTATGTTGTCTAGAAATCTTATGTGGATAATGCAGATGATTAAGTTAAGAATAAAATAAAACTCTTTTTCCACAACGAAACAGGAATTGAACAAAAAGAAAAAGACCGAAAATAAAATGAAAAAATACAACCTGAGTCTGTAAGCGCTTTTCGAAAGCTTTGCTTTCATCATTCAGCAGCCAAGGAGCCCCTCGAGAGAACTTGAGAGAACTGACTTGGAATAGAACATGCTGAGTATTTATAACGAACTGAAGCCAATCAAGACAAAAAGATCCAACTGAAAATTATTGATTGGGTAAGTGCGTCGCCCATTTATCACCAGATTCCACCACTACAGAAATCAGGAATATACGAAGCCAGATGTTCCCAATGCCCCATGATTTACAGAGGACAGACTTTCCGTAATATTGAAATAAGATTCGAAGAACACATGAGACACACAAGATATGGTAGAGGGAACCAGTCATCCATAGCCAAACACTCTCTAGATACCGGGCATGAATTCTTATTAAACAATGTAAAACTTATTGAGTCAATAAACAAGAAACACCTTCTGGACGCCTTCGAAAGCTTAGCCATTCAAAAAACAGATAAAAAATTGTTACTCAACTTAGATAGGGGCCCTATTAGCGATTCACCATTGATCAAATGGGCGACGCACTTACCCAATCAATAATTTTCAGTTGGATCTTTTTGTCTTGATTGGCTTCAGTTCGTTATAAATACTCAGCATGTTCTATTCCAAGTCAGTTCTCTCAAGTTCTCTCGAGGGGCTCCTTGGCTGCTGAATGATGAAAGCAAAGCTTTCGAAAAGCGCTTACAGACTCAGGTTGTATTTTTTCATTTTATTTTCGGTCTTTTTCTTTTTGTTCAATTCCTGTTTCGTTGTGGAAAAAGAGTTTTATTTTATTCTTAACTTAATCATAGTTTACTATGGTCATGTTCACCTTCACTATTTAGTTTGGTTTTGATTGGTGCAATGGGGTCAGAATTACGGGGGTGGGATTCAGAGCGGACAAAAGATCCATGTGCTATTTAGGTACAAAAAGGTGTATGCAGATTCCTCTAAGCATGTTTTACATTACTATGAAGTTTAGGCCCAATTGTTCCAGTGGGGTCGGAATTGCAGGGATGGCAGTCACTTGGTCATTAGAACTATGGCAACCTATGGCATGTGATATGATGAGAAAGGAAAGAAAATACGAGAAAATCAATTTTTTGATTAAAAACTTGGGGGGAGGTAAAAAGTGCAGATAAAGGGGTAAAAATAGATGACCACGGGGTCTGCTACTTGCCTTACCCTACTCGGGGATGGAAGGAAGGGGGTAATAATTTCTTGTTAATAAATGTATAAATGTATTTCTACTTAACTGCTAAAGCTCCTCCTTGGAATGTTTACAAGATTTTATTATCTCCATGTCTTAGCATAAAGCTGGAATGACTTCTTAAGGCATGGAGAGGAAAAAAGCTTCAAACCCATTATCTTTACTCTTGATTAAGCAAGAAAATGATACAGTCGGCTCTCATTATAACGAATCTTGATACAAGTTCCTAGCTAAATGCCTATTTCTCCCATGTATTTAGCCTCTCAATCTAACGATCCGCTTGCTTTAACGAACAATTTCGATGGTCCCTTCAGCATTCAATAATACTTATTGGCTCTTTTAATAACAAATGGCAATCTGATAGGGAACTGAGCAAACAGCGCAAAGATACAGTGTGAAATTAAAGCTAAAAAACATGTCATTACCATTGCAGTGGTAATTTCATAGCTTATCTTGTACTTTTGCTTTGCATAACTTTTACTTTCCATCACGCTGGATAAAAATACCTGAGAAACGCAAATCCATTGAATGAAGGTAGGTTGCCTACAATCAGTTTATGCTGCACCTGTAGTACTTTATTTTAATTGTAGTACTAATCCTAAACATTTTCACCGATTTGAAAACAAAACTCAAAATCATTGTGGATGTGAAGAAAGGGATTAGTTAAAATAAGATTCAGAAACAGTTCAGCATTGTTTGCAATGTATCGTTTTATACAGTATACAGGGTGAGGCATTTATCTTGAGACAACTGAATATCTTGGAAACTAAGCACTGTACGAAAAAATGTCCAAAATCAAAAGTGAATTTTTTCGCGGAGGAAATTCATTAGTACTGTTGCCCCCAAAAGTTTACTTGTGCACTAAAAAATTTTGAAACAAGTAAACTTATATGAGTTTATTACTTTCAACCGAAAACTATGTGAGCAGGCAAGGAATGGAAACATTCAAGTTCACCAAAATCAAAAATATTTCGTGTTACTCCAACTGGCATAGTGTTGCTCATGCTTTTTGAGGATCATAAGAGTATAATTTTGGAACTTTAAATGCTCAGAAAAACAGCGAGTCATATTGTGACATTCTTGAAAAGTATTTGAAAGCCGTAATAAGGTCCAAATGTCGTAGTTTACTCGGTTCTGTTTTGTTTCATCTTGTGCACTGATAGCAAAGATTTTGGATCGCGACTCTTAAGTATATGCCGCATTTCCCCTTATTCACCTGATCTCCCTCAAAACAAAATATATTAATAAATTATTTTTCCATTTTCTCGTTGGAGATGCCTGTCAGACCTATTTGAGCCGATCAGGAATTAAATCTATTAGGGTAGTATTTAATCAAAAAAAACAACAAAACAATCAAAACTAGGTCTTAGTTTAAACACTTGCGATATTAATCATATTTTTTCTAAAATTCATGATTTCACTGGCTTAGATTAGATGGCTTGAGTATTGTGCTCATCTTTACCATTCTAATTGATCAAATACTATCTTGTGCAGCAATTTCTTGTTGGATGTTTTCCTTCAAATCTTTCACAGTGCAAGGATTTTTCTGATAGACTTTTTTTTTTTTTTTTTTGAGGATACCAAAAAAGAAGAATGTGGCATCTCAGAGATGACTAAAACAAACGAAGTTGCATGTCATCGAATGTGTTTTGTGACATTTTTTGGACAGTCTCCACCAAGAGAAAAGGATCAGTGATCCAATCATTTCCAGTTTCCATACCATCTTCTGAATAACTCTCTTCCTAAGTTCAGTCATCTGGTGAGCCAATGGGTTCACACTATGAAGACGTGCTGCTCAATTTGTACACCACCACCCTAATGAGTAATCAATTGACTAAGTTAATGCTTCCGGAAGTTGCAAATGGAGGTTAAACGTTGCAAGAGTTATTATTCGGGCATCTTTAGAGTGAACCATCCTGTAGCTCCTATTTTACAAGGTATCATTTTAAGAGTAATGCTAGGGGCCCATTACTTGTCTAGGCAAAATCTACATGTAATAAACACATATAAAAATCACTGTACGTGATTAGATTTTTTGATATCTATAAAAAGTGAATCCCATTCAGACTGCTCATGAATTCACAAGAGTCAATTAGATTTGAAATCTGTTAAGCCTTGCTGCTCTTAGGATGACCTAAGGAATATTAATTTATATTATTCAAGATGACAAGAATTCATTGGGAGCCCTTGCACATGATTAAAGAGAACAAGAAATAAACCCAACATTCTAAGTAAACATTTCTTCAAAGCAAAACAAAATTACAAAAAAAGATTTGCTATGAAATGTGCGTTGTTTCAATGGTTGTATCAAACCATAAGCCATCTTAATCCAATGAAAACAAAAAGTTAATTTTTTGATGCTATAGCATCTTTCTTCAAGTGAAAATGAAAAGCATAAGAAAGTTAATGAAAGCGACACATGATCATACACGGTGAGACATTTAATAAACGAGACTGGAGCAATTTAACAAATACAAGACATATTTTTGGTAAAACTGTTTAATATCCTTCAAAGTAGTTACCTTCTGAGGCTACACAATTATTGCAGCGTTCATACAAGTTCTGGAAACATGCTTTAAAGTCCTCTGTCGTTTTGTTATAAGTTCACAATGATAACACCAGGTTTCCTCTCCTGTCACAATTGAATCCAGAAACTTCGAGTTGGCAACTGGGGCCACGATGAATTCCGTGCAAGCATCCACTCAGTTTCCTTTTTGCTTATCTGTTAAGAAATGTGGCACAAATCGAACACAGTTTCCTTTTGCTCAAATCTTGTCAAATAATAGGTGAATTGTTTCTCGGTTAATGTTCAAGACTACTTCCATCATTTTCAAGTTCATTCCATCATTTACTTAAAAGTTCTCTCATCTTCATGATTGTTTCAGTGTTCGAACAGTTTTTCATCATCTTTCAGCTATTCCCAGCCATCACAAAATCGAGCGAACCATTAAAAACACGTGCACGAGTTAATGCATCATCACCATACATTTGCTTCATCAACTTTTAAGTTTCCGTAATGGTTTTTCCAGGTTTAAAACTGAACGTAATATTTGGCCTTTGTTCCATGCTTAATACTGGAACGTCAACTAATGACAGCATGCAGTTGAAGCAGAAGAATACATAGGTACGCGTAACTTTGTTCCTGCAACTTGTACACACAGGAACAAAGATAGTTTATAGAAAAATAACTCGCATCGTCATGGTCACACATGCTTAAAAATGTTTAAAGTAGCGTCAATCTCGTTTATTAATTGTTGAGCCCTGTATGTTTGAAAGCCATTCGTCAGAAAAGAGATTAAAAAAAAAACTTAGGGAAGTCAAGTATACTAACGTATTCCAGTTGAGCTGTAGTAATTTTTTCATTTGCACTGCTTGAATCATCATCTTTTTTCACAGGCTCTTCCTCTTTGTAAAAGCCCTCAAATTCAACATCGAATAGTTCTTTGATGGTGGTCTTAAAAAAGAAAAAAATTCAAATTAATTTAAAAACAACAAAATAAAAAACTAAAAATAAATAAAAAATTGAGTTTAAATTTTATAAACCTTGCGGAAAAACGCAGTTGTGAAATTTCCGCCTTCAATAGCCACTTCACCTAGTAACCGCTTCTGATTGGCTTTCCGCAAAATATTTTCTTCCACAGTAAGTTTGCTAATTAACCTATAAAAAAGAATCAACATTTATAGACATATAATTGAAAATATAATTTTAATAAAGTACAAGAGATTTCTTTCGTACCTGTATATGTGTACATCTCTTGTCTGTCCTATTCGATGGCATCTATCCTGAGCTTGAGCATCCATTGTTGGATTCCAATCACTATCATAGAATATCACAGTATCAGCTCCTGTTAAATTAACACCTATACCACCAGATCGAGTGGAGAGAATAAAACAGAAGATCCTTTTATCGGCATTAAAGCGTTCCATAAGGGCCTAAAAAAAAAACAAAAAACAAACTTTTAACATCAGCTATAACTAGATACAGACAATTAAATTGATCCTCGATTTATAGAAGGGTTATAACTAGGTAAGGTTTTGCTTAAAGACATTATGTTATGAATAATGAATCATGTCTCAGAGCCAGTCAAGTAATAATGTAATGATTGAAATCACCAATTGTGACCAAGCTGTCAAAAACTACTGATTGCAACTGACCAAATCATTTAAAAACCTTCAAATTTTAAATCAAGGCTATATAATCGCACTTGGCTAAATGGCTAAAAAATTTACAGGGGCAGTTTTGGTTGAAGTTGGTCCAATTGCTGGCAGCATACATATTAGCTGGTCAAAACCATGCTTTCCTAGCGATCATAACATTGTTTAGTGCCTATGTTTATTTCATGGAACTGGTCATATTAACGTTCAGATATAATAAGAACTGCTTTAATAAATTGCTTTTAAAGCATGATAAATTAGAAACCAAAGAAATTTAAAGCTAAGAAAGAAAATTGTATTGCTGACAACAATAGTCAAGGTTTTTAATTACCCCATAGTGGATTCTACCAAAACAATTAGAAAAAAAATTTATAAATACTATATAATGTACTAATTCTCTTATCCGTCTGTCCGTCCGAGGACAACAAAGAAAGTTACACAAATCCGTCCTAAGCCAGGGATTGTTGTGGCAAGACAATACTCCGTCATTGTTATTTAATTAAATAAATAAACTGAAAAAAAATTAATTCTCTTGGTCTGTCCAAAGCTAGGGTTTGTTGTATGGTAAGATAATACTCTTTAAGGGCAGTATCTTTTGAACGGGAATAGGTAGCCAGTTGAAATTTTCACAGAGTATGTGCTATTATGGCGGATTGTCTAACAAATAGTAAAAAATGTAAAGAGTTTTTTTTTCTTTTTTTTGTTTTTATGGTTGTTTTTTGTGTTCTATCGTAAAAACGGTTATACATATAAGCATCAAACTTGGCATGATTGTAGTTCAAACTCTAAAGCATTACAACAAATAATGAAAAACTGGCCAAGAGTGAGTTGGACTTGCGCAACGCCAAACATAAAATCTTTTTTCAGGTGATCTGTTAATTTAATATTTGAAAACTTTTTTTGTTCAAAGCGCTTATTTTATAAATGTTGACACAAACTATTATAGATTATATGTCTATAAAAGCCGAAATGGAGAACACAGTGCCACACCCTCCAGAACCTAGCAAATTTTGGTAAATATATGGTAGTACGGAACTCTCGTGATGCTCAACAGCCTAGTGAACAAGAGCTGGTTAAGCAAACTCAAAAGTGTTACGATATGTACTTTTCACTGTCATTTTTACTATTTACTGATCATTTATATATGAATTATTAATTATTAAAATTAAATGTTATTATGTGGGTTTAAAGGTCACATGGATTTTGGCTTATTGATTTTATGGTGTCATATTAAAGAAGACAACGAAAAAAAAAATATGCGTATAGTAATTAATAACCATTTCCTTAATTTATTATTTTAATTTTAAGAGGACTTTTGCAAGGGAGCGCCGTAACATTTTACTTCGGTAATCTCCGTAAATATTCTGGGACTGACGTCATAAATACTTTGGGGCGATCGGTATAACGTAAATGTGTGTAAAATTGGAAGTCATTATCTCGTTTCCCTCATCACTTTTATGCAAACAATCGAAATAATTTAAGTAAACTGAGGCCTCAAATATATTATCCATCAATTTATTCTAAATTTGAAGATATAACTTGAAATTTTAAATACTGAAAAAAAAATAATAATCTATCGTATATTTATAATGCAACAGCAGCAAAGGTGCGTTCAGTTTTCAAATGCTTCGGTTTATTTCTTAATATTAATTTGTCGGAATTAACGCATTAAAAAAAAAAAGGCCGAATACCTCATTTTAATTGAATTTGCGAAAGCAGCAAATTTTTTAAATTGGAATCTTTCCCAATCATCGGCAAAAATGTGCGTATTTTTCCTCACTTAAAATTGCCTAAGATGCAGCAAGCAAGAAGGCAAAAGTACGGTGTTCAAACTATCTACACATTCCACTTAATAATTTAAATGCACAGTTTTAATTTCATTACGTATGAACAGAATAATAAACCATTTATCGAAAATAATAATAAATCTAGTAGGACACACACATAATAAAAGTTGAAGAAAAATAATTATAGGGGAGGGGGAGGGGGGGCTGGAAGAGGCACGGGAAATCGTTTGACGTCGAATATCTTTGCATAAAATCTCTAAAATTTTTCTTGTAAAAAAATGAAAACATCTAATCCACAAGGAGGAAAAAGGAGGTATAAAATTGACAAAAATTAATATCAAAACTGTAAATGTTTTATCGAAGCTTCGTCGGAGCCCATTTCTGTGACCAGCGGATTTCTTGCTAGCGGCCATCAACTCTTACGCACACTTGGAGCCCATTATTATTTTGTTTTATTCACATACATCTAAAACTTCTGTATGATAAGAATTTTTATATACTATATTTTTCTTTACTTGGGTAAGAGTGTTTTAGCGGTGTACGATCAACCTAAGTGAAGGCCTTTTTAAGCACACTTCATTTAATCGACTGAATATCATAATTAAAAATACAGAATTTATTGACTGCAAATTCCATTTTTATTTTAAATTTAAATTCCATTTTTATGCGAACTTCTGCAAATATTGTGATTAGTATTTTCAAATTTATGAAAAAGTTTGGTAAAATTCTATTCCTTTGACTTCGAAGCTGTCCTTAGATATACTGCATTTTCGAATTGCAGTACATAAAAACAGTCTATCCGTTGTCAAATGGTATAGTTCTATCTGTTTAGAATTATTTTTTAAAAGACGCTCATTCCCGATATCATTACAATCAATTCAAATAGAATGAAGAAAAATGATACATAAATTATTCAGCTCCGCTTATCATAAACCCCTGGCTCAGCTGACTTCTCTATCTAGATTATCCTGCATCTATTTCGCTCTCATTGAGCAGAATTTTGAAAAGAAGACCAAAAGAATTCTTTCCTATGCAGTTTTTGATCAAATAATAAAAATTAATACTCTAAAAGGGTTTAAGTTGTAATTTTAATTATTTTTATCAGATTACACACTTATATCCTCATTCATTCCTGCTTATTTTTTTTGTACTGTGCATGGTAGGCATCGTGCTAAGTATTCATGACGTTGAGGCTACATGCAGCACCAACTATCGGCTGCCGTAGCTGATATTCGGCAATCTTCGGAAATTGAGATTAAAAATCCAATTTTCATATATTTAACCGTTAATTTTAGGGAAACGAATTATTGCATAAAATATATTAAGAAACTGCATCTAATGACACCATAAAATCAGCAAGTGAAAATTCTGTGTCACTTGACCTTTAAATTTATTCAGTGGTAATATTTGGGTAAGTCGGAAGTACCTTGGGGTCTTTGGAAGAAAATCCTATTTCCCCCCATAGGTTCTATTATACATTTATCATGGTTTTCCTTATCACAGCGTTTTTTTGGAACCAAACCCCCGTGATAAACAAGGACAAATGTACTTCCCAAATAAAAATCACATATCTGTTTCCAGATAATAGAGTCAAATCATTTCAGATTTTCATAGAAAAACAGTTTTACTTGTCTGATTAGAACAAATAAATGTTTCACTTGTTTTTTTATTGTTAAACCATTTTAGCTGAACAGTATTGTAATGTGTGAAGAGCCTAAGAGCCCGTGTAAAACATACTAAGAATGGCCATTTAAAAATGATTGAAAAAAAATTAGATTTGCCAGTCAAAAAAAAAAGAAAAAAGAAATAATTCAAAAGAATAAAAAATGTTCTTTGCAGATAAGATCTAAATACTTATTAAGTATTCTTGAAATGCAGGATAATATATTGAAAAGTTATACACAATCATCAATTTTAAGTTTGAGAATCACACTTGGGGTGCACAAGACCTGGCATGTACTGTAATCATTACTTAAAGCAATTAGAATTAAATAAAATCCTTCCTCTCTCTCATCCCCCCTCCCCAATTTTTACAATGCATGTATAGTGATATATTTGATATTTATATATATATATATATGAATCAAATACCTGTCGTTGTTCAACTCTAGTAGTTCCATCTAATCTCAAGTAAATATGGCCATGGTAGTTTAGAAATTGTTCTAGCACATCTAGCATCCTCGTCATTTGAGTAAAGATAAGAACCCTGTGGCTTTCATGCTTTAGCCTTCTTAACAGTAAGTCTAATGTCTGAAGTTTACCTATAAACAGTTAGGTGAAAAGCCATGGAAAAAAGCAAAAATCACTAACTATTAACAACACAAGCAGAATCAAAGAAATAACACTTGATAACTAAGAAAAAATTATATATTTACCACAATCATACTGGATGAGACGTGGATCGGGAAATTGTGTCGTCATTGAGCTAGATATACTATGGTAAATGGTAGTAAGCGGGGAAAGAGCTTGCTGAAGAACTAGTTCTTGCTGCTGCTGAAACAAAAGCTTGGATGGTGATGGATGAGATATGTGCATTGAAATACGTGGAGCTGCCACAGCAGGGACCCAGTAGACAAACCTTTTAATAGAAAATATAATTTTCTTAGTAAAGAATGCATTTGCTCATAGTCATTAACTATGATACATTTTTATGTTTCGTGTTAAGAAAATACAGACGGAAGGAAAGAAGTCAAAAATTATGATTTTGCAGTAAATAGTATTGTTGTAATACATGCAGTTCGGTAAGTTTAGTTAAAATACACATGAAAAAGTATGTTTCTAATCATATAAAATATCTTATGACATTCAAAAAACTGGTGACTAGGATTATTCAAAATCCAAAAAAATTAACATTTTTCCTTTTGTACTAATGATACCCTCCAAGTGTTATGTATATCATATTTTAAAGACAGCAAGATGAAATTAGCACTGCTTTCAATCACAATATCTAGAGGAATTTTCTTTTCTTCTTTGTTGTTGTTAACAGACCTCCCCCCTCCCATCCCATATTTGTAGGGGGGTGGGCTTCAACTATTCTATTCCAAGACTTCAGGATTTCTATATTCAGTTCATTTTTTGAAGATTAGCATTGAAAGCATCATTTCAATTGTATTTGAAGTTTTCCTTTCTGAGAATACAATCGGGTCTCTTTTAATGCAGTAGATTTGTTCCACAGCACGAAAACTACATGACTTTCATTGAAAAATTAGGAGTACATTCAATAATTTTCTAAAATCACACAAAACCAAAGAAGCAAGTTCAAAATAACCTAAAATTGCATAAAAAAAAAAAAGTCACCAAATACCCTAGAAAATGGAATGTCTAAGGCTGCGCCTAGAAAGTAACTGTATAACGACCGCCCGATTGCCACGTCACGTGGTATGATCCATGTGGTCGCGTCTGGTCGCGGTGACTTTTGAGACGCTGTGGTTCAACCAGGGGTTCAACACCGCTGAACACTCACATGCCGCCATTGCTTTAGCTAATACAGTCTGTAACAACAACCATAAACTAACTCCAGAAAAGAGATGCGAGAAAAAAAGAAAACTAATTGCATTATTTGAGATATACGTTGAAATAAAAATATATATTAAAATGTAAACATACTTCAACCATTAAAAGATACAAAATAAAATTAATCAGAAAAGACAGATTTATTTAAAAAATACCAAGGATAAATTTAGAATTTAAACTAATATATTTTTTATAATTAAAAAAAAATTTTCAAAATAAGGCCTAAATATAACACTTAAAACTGCACATTAAATGTTATATTTAGGCCTTATTTTAAAATTTTCTTTAAAATTATAAAAAAAAAATGTTAGTTTAAATTCAAACTTCCAAATTTATCTTTAGTATTTTTTTAAATAAATCTCTCTCTAATGATTATTTTATTTTGAATATTTTAATGGTTAAAGTGTGTTTACATTTTAATATAATTGCATTACTGGAAGAAGAATGCGAAAGCAGTAGTAGCAGCTGCTGTTGTATTTCATTATTAAAGGGCAAGTTACACCAAATCTGAAGTTAATTTCATATAGTTTTGAATACTTTCCTGATACTAAATATCAATTTTATTATTTTTTCACTTTCATTTTTATTAAAGAAATTATAATTAAAGGACACTTCTGGTAATATGAATTGATTTTGAATTTTGTCAAAAACTCCCGCAATAATATTGTTTATAGCATCAGGTTTGGTAACAGAACCCAACGAGATTTACAGGCCGTGGCGGGATTCACAAACCACAGGCCCGACAAGATTACAAGGCCTATTAATTTTGTCGGCCTCGGCTTAGCAAAGATGACGTCACGCGCAGCTAACGTTTTTGAATGGAGTTTGTTATAGCCAGAAAGCAAAATATGTCCCATGAACATAGGGTCACAAATGCTTACTTCTGGAGATACAACTGTGCGACTAAATGGAGTGGCTTATCGTGACTTCTTGGAAAACCAACTTCCACAGCTTTTAGAGGATGTGCTATTGTCTGTACGACATGTGGTTCACGCATGACTGTGCACCACCACATTTCAGCCGACTCGGTAGAGATTTCTTACTATCCTCTTCGATGGACAGGCCATGGAGGACCAATAGCGTGGCCAGCATGTTTGCCAGATATGAATCCCTTATACTTTTTTTTGTGAGGCCACTTGAAAACCCTTGTTTATTCCATCCCCGTACTAGATGTTGATACTAGGCCAGCGGATCATGGACAATTGCAATGTCATCTGTAACACACCCGGTAGTTTCCAACGGGTTCACCAGTCAATGCAACGATGTGTGCATGGAATCTAACTGAGGCCATTTCGAGCATATACTTTAGCACGTCTGGACTGTTCTGTTACTGTACAAGCCAGAAATAAACCTAGTTTGTAATGCTGAACGGATTTGATGTGACAATTGCGCCAGCTATTGTAGGACAACGTCGCATAGTTGTATCTCCAGAAGGAAGAGTTTGTGACCCTAAGTTCCTGGGACAGATATTGCTTCTCTGGCTACAAGGAACTCGTGCTGTAAGTTTGTACAGACCGTTCAGATACACACAGTATGGACAAAAAGGAAGGTATTGGCTGAGGACACAATAAGGGAACAAATGGGCAGCCTGGAAATGAATTTTATCATTTTCAGGATAATTCTCTCATTTTTCTCCTTTCTTTAGAGAATTATCCTCCCCGCTTTGACAAAGGATAGACTCTATCCGAAATGTCAGCTTTTTATTTTTGATTTATTTTATTTTATTCTATTTTTAATATCCATTATTTATTCTATTTTGTACTAATATTTTTTTGGTCTAATATCACATAACAGAATGACCAAGTTTATTTACAAGCGGAATCTTGTTTTTACTTTATTAAATGAAGTACTGCCTATAATGTAAAGTCTTTTCAATTCAACTTTCACGGTGAAAAACAGCATTCGTTTTTCAAATGCCCTCTTTTTTTTTTTTTAATGTGGCTAGTCTCCTTTTAATGGGGAAAATCGTAAAATTAAAATTTAATAAAAACAAAAAAATAAAGTCACCAATCTTGAAAAACGATGAAGAAATTTGTGAGATGGAAGAAAACTTAAACGATGTAGTCTATTGAAAATGTTTTAGATAGTAGAAATAAACTTAGTCTATTTACGATTTTCCCCATAAAAGGAGACTACCCACATTTAAAATTAATCATTTAAACTCCTTAGATCAATAGTAATTGAGATTTGCAGCAATAACAATTACAAAACCCTGGAGAACCCACAATCTTTAACACACATTATATTGCAAAGGAAGTTTCTACTGACATATAACTTCCCCACTCTTTCACTTGAGACTCTTGGGTTTGGGCTTGTTATCTGGGACTTAACTTCTGAATTTCTTCTAAGTTTGGCCTTTCTAAATCAACAACAAACAACAACAACAACAACCATAATAATAATAATCAGGGTTCTCCCTAGACCCCTTTGAAGGGGCATGCCTACCTGCTGATTTTGGTGACCACCCGGCTGAATACACGAAAAGCTACACAACATTGCATGTTTTATTTGTTTTTAATTGTAGTCCACCCAGATATTTTATCTTTCAACCCACCTGATAAAATTTTCTGGGGAGAACACTAATAATAATAATAATTTTTATTCATTTATTTATTTATTTTTCAATTATTATTAGAAAAGCACCTGCCAGGGCCCACATGGCCTGCTGGACTGACAAGTTAGGTTAGGTTAGGTAATTACATAATTTCAAGATATGCTTAAAGGACAATTCCCACCCAAAAGCAATTTTTTTTCTAAATATTATACAGCCTGAGTTAACTATAAAAAGGTATCAAAAATTCTGAAAACAAATTAAAATTATGCAAAAATCTTGTTTATATGTGAATTCTGTAAATCCAGGGGCAGCCATGTTGGATCAAAAAGTTTCGCTTTGCGACATCACAAATATGAACATTTATTATATATGTTCTGGCCCTCCTTGGTTTCTCTATGGGACATGAAATCGAGGCACTCTAGAGAAACATTTGTGACGCAACATCTGCTTGAACTGGGGAACAGAAGCTAAGAGCGTGGTGAAATCAAAACCATTGATTTGGGACTTTGGAAGCTGGTTTTGAAGCGATTACGGTGATTAATTTCTTTGAAAAATTTTTTTTTGGAAAAATGTGTTCTGCGAATTATAAACTTTCAGAATCTTAAAAAAAGAAAAAAAAAAAAAAAGTTTTTAGATGGGAATTGTCCTTTAACATACAACTTGTTATCAACAAATATGTATTACCAACTCTCATTAGTAAAAAAGAGGTAGAGAGATTAGTATATAAGATTTAATTAATTTTTTATAGTGCCCGGCACGAAAGTAAAAGGAAACTGGCGCATGTGTAATTGAATAAAACTCGTTCAACCCATCAGAAACGAAGAGTAATCAGGGCATTACTTACTATACTGATGCCAGGTACAAGTAATACCTCATTTCCAGTCTTTATCTGATTGGTTGAATGAGTTTTATTCATTTACACATGCGCCGTCTTCCTTTTTCTTTCGTGCCAGGCACTATAAAAATAATAATGCTTCAACATTTCAATTTAAATTAATGTTAACGAAAGTAGCTGAGAATTAACAGTTAACAATTTTACTGTTCTCCCACCTGATAAAATTTTCTGGGAAGAACACAGCAACAGATAAATAGATATATGTACAGGGTGTCCTAAAATTGACTGACAGATTTTAAAATGGAATAGCAGGCAAACAGGACAGTTATTAAAGTTGCAGTGTTTCTTTGAATAAGAGCACCCCTGTTTATCGTCGTCATCAAACGATGCCATGCCCCAAGAAGGTTACAATGAAATAAACGCTGCTGCTTTTGTTATTGAAAAATTAGTTACGAATTTATTATTATTTAAGAAATTTTTATTATTAAGGTAAATGCAAGGTAATTTTATTAAGAAAACAAATAGAAATTTAAAATACTTAACCATAAATTTAAAAAAAAAAATGAAAGCAAGAATTTGACGTAAATCACAATGAATGCATTTAACACCACCCTCAAAAAGTTAAAGTGAAATAAACGCTAAGGCATTTATTCAAAGAAATACGGCATTCTTGCTAGAGATTATTGTGTAAGGTCAGGATGTTTGGTGCCATCACGTCATTTGTTGGTTCATTCTTAAGGGCCTGCATGTTTGGTGCCATCATAACCCACCACAGACATCCAATGATGCCTGCCAATTCTTACGAAACACTACCATTTCTTGCACAACTATTTTACTGTACGAGGGCAAATTAGTGGGAACTGTTGGATGTCTGCAGTCAGCCACGATGGCACTAAACTTGCAGGCCATTAAGAATAACTTATACACAATATGAAAAGACTAGGAAATGTGCCAAAGCAAATTCCTGACCTCACACATTAATCTCCTGCAAGAATAACTTTAACAACTGTCACAGTTTGCTTGCTATTCCATTTTAAAAACAGTCAGTCCTTTTTAGGACACCCTCACTATGTTATTAATATCTCAAAAGTAATTAAAAGAATGCACCCTTACTAATGATGCAATAGTAAAATTAATGAACAATTAAGTAAATGTATAAATAGATGAAAAATTTTTTCTAAATCTAACCTGCTTAAAATATCTGCTAACTGATTCATGCGCTTTTCTGGTGTCAAAATCAACTGTTCCAGAGCATCTGTTTGATACCAATAGTAAGACGGATGAGATCGTTGTTCATTAGCATTAAGGCAGTGAATGTATCCTGTACCCTGCCATGATTTTTTCACAGGTTTCACATCATCTACCAACGATAATGCTTTTATTAGGTCACTCCCATAGATGGGGCAAGCTTCACATCTCCTTGTGTTAAATTTTGCCAATAGCCCTAGCTTTTCCTTGCGATTATTTAGTTTTTTCTCGCCAAGAGAATCCTGTAAATAGCAACATTTTATAAATTCAAAAAGTCTATAAACAAAAAAATATATTAAAAGTAAAACTTCAAATCACTGCACACATTTAGAAAGAAAAAAAAAATCCAAGAAACATGGATTTGGTTTGGAGGGTTGATTACAAGATACATGAATGAACCTCAAGAAATACGTGTTTAAAATGTCCATACTGCCCTATTAAAAAATCCACGGGTGTCTTGTCTTCAAACTATTAAACATAAAAGATGTTACTAGACAGCTACACCACAGAATTTCTTTCACACAAATAAAGAAATTTTGTGATCTAAGATGAATTTTTCTGTACATCTAACTCAAGATGTAATTATCATATTCTTAATAAAATTCAGTAATTATCAATAAAAAATTTCCATTTAAAACAGTCTTAATATTTTAGTCTTCCTGCCCTATTTGTTACGGAAATACGGCGCATTGTCGTGTATAATGCAATCAGGTTTACCGAGCTTATGCATACACTCCCTCAAAAATTCACCACCATTTCACTTCAATAAATGGTCGAACTACCAAAATGTGAGGTTATGCACACAATCAGACAAACATCTAATGTTTGTTTAAAATTTGATGATTTTGACGAGTCTTGCCGATTTATTGTGATCTCCTAAACACCATTCCAGAGAAAATATTTTTATAATCACAGCTAAATAATGAAATATCTTGAAAAGTGCATGCTAAAAGTTCTCAAGGAAGGTTTAGAATATGAATTTTTATCGTAGGCTAAATAGGTCAATTCGTCAACCTCAACATGAAGCAGTGTGCATTAGGTCAAACAACTTGCAGATTATTTAAAAAAGAATTTTTGGATCATCCTTGATTTATATTGGACTGTCAGATAAATTTAATTTTTTCAAATTATTTTAATCTTGCTGGCTTGGTAACCGAGAGCACTGGGGCAAAGATCTTGTTATTCTGAAATCTGCAACATGCAATTGAGGAAAAGTGGTCACACAAAAGATCACCATGAGTGGTCATCCTGCACGATAATGACCTATCTTCAAGTTACTCAAGTAGTGAAGGACATTCCTAACTAAGTTCAGTGGGAAGTCATACCATAGTCAGCTCACAGTCTAGACCAGGGGTGGGCAAACTTTTTTATTAAAGATTTTTAACCTTTTCTAAGATTTTTAATATAAAGTGCAGTTTCCCTAAAAATAATTTCAAATTATCCTATCTCTGGCCTCTCCTGTGCATATTTCTAAATAATCTCGCGGGCCGCATGGAATCTGGTAGCAAGCCAAAAAGAAACCAGAAGCAGCCCACAGGCTGCAGTTTGTCCACCCCTGGTCTACAGTTTACTTCTTCGGACTACCAGTTTTTCCAATTGATGCAGAATCATCGAAATGAAAAAGTGCAAAATTGGATCACCGACTTTATCAAGACAGCGTATGAATTGTTCTACTGTAGAATCCAAATATTTCATGATATTCCACCTGAATGATGGGCAAAGGTGGTGCAGCTGACAAAAATTATTTCGAAAGGTGTTGAATATACAACACATTTACTTTGTAATTGATATACTAAGTAGATGTGTAAATCTATTATAATTTAAGAATAAATGAATAGTTATTATTTAATTTTATAGTTCATGGTTAATTTAAATGATGTCAGATATATATTCTATAATGAAAATATATGGAGAATGAAAAGTACACACTAACTTCACATTGAGGAAAACAATACTAAAACTAATACACACCAACTAATTTGATTAAACTAATACACACCAAGACATCAAACAATAATAAAAAAAAATAATACTGTATTTTGAAGAAAATGAAAAGTTAATTAAAAAAAATTAAAAATTCTTTCTTGAAAATGCAAATATAATAGCTAATAGAAATGAGAATTTTTAATTAGAATAAAGGAACATGAGCAAAGCATAAGATTAAAAAACAACAACAACAATCTTGATCAACACTACTTTTCGAAAACCCAAATCCAAATTACAACAGTTGAAAAATATCACAAAATTAAAACAGGCAGAATCCAACCTATTAGATAAAAATAACTTAGCTCAACCAGCAATAGAAATAAGTAATAATCGGCAAATAAGTTATAAAAAAAGAAAAAAAAAAATGTTCAATGCAATAGGAGAAAAATTACAAACAATAACAAAATAATAGCAACAGAAATAAGTCCAAACTGAAGATGAAATATGAATGTTTCGAGAATGTTTATGGTTATTAATTTATTATGTAAGTTATGTTACAGTGATTTCAAAGCACGGTGGCCACAAAAAATAAAATAAATAAATAAATAAAAAATATTAATAATAATAAAAACATCCAAACTAATTCCCTGATAATATCAGGTTTTTCAGAAAATTTTAAAATAATTTCCCAGATGTAATACCATTTTTTGACTGATTTCATTGAGTTACTTAAATTTTATTGTTTAAACTGTTGCCATTGTATACTGCTGAAATGTTAGAGAATGTGTGGTTCAGCACGTCATTTATGTATTTAAATAAAAAAAAATAAAAAAAAAAATTTTTGTAAAACCCACATCCTTGTATTCCTGCCCCCCCCCCAAATTCGCAAATGTAAAGGAATGCATAACCTGTGGGGTTTATTTGGCAAGCATCTTTAATATTTTTTTTTGGCTTGCAATTCATCAACACCTTTCTTTTTTGCATCTTCTATCTCACGTTTAGCATTCAGCTTCTTTCAGAAGATGCGAACATGCATTTCTGAAATATTTTAAGAGTAATTTTGTTATCTCCAACTTATCAATACTACCTCATCATCAGTCATTATAGCGTCATATACATTCTCTGAGCTATAAGAGATCATTTTCCATATTTTCCACAAGGAATTCAGTATTTACAGAAAAACCTCATTCCATAGTGCTAGTCCACGGGATAATATCTTCATGACAGTTAAAACAGAATTTCATCTACAATTTATCTGGATAATATCTCTCCAAAAATGATCAAGATGGATATTCACTCCAGAATATCCTTATACCTCTTTTTTCATGTCAGTATTGTCACATAATTCTCTAAAACCACTATCTACTTGGTCTGCAAGCTCCCACTAATCAAGTTATTGTCCACTAGGATGTTAAATTCTTCATGTGGACATTGCAAATTTCTGCAACAGCTGGCTTCCACAAACGACACTATTTTTGTGAGTTTATAAAGAAGTGGTGAGTGTTTCAAGACTTTGTAAATGTATGCAGGTCAGAAAGTACATTCTTTACGCAGCTATAGAATTTCAGCTTCTGTAACTTTTCTATGGGTACCATATACAAGCTCTACTTTGCCAGGTGGCAAAATAAAAATGGCTGATTTTAAAAATGGCTAATTTTTCAAGAAGAAACTGATCAACAACTGGGCAAATTAATTTATGTCTCTGAATCACATGCAGAAGTCAACTAATGAGAAGCCCAAACGCAAATGACAGAACGATGCAGCTCTATGCTGAACACTTTAATTTTCATAACAATATTCAAAAAACGTTTTTTTTGAGTTGTGAAAAAAAAAAGTATTTCCAAAAAGTTGATGAAAATCTCCGATGTTTCCCTGAATGATAAAAATCCAGATTTCCCCGTTTTGTGGCCACCTTGTCAAAGACAATATTACAGATATTGAAGAAAAGGAACTAAAACTTTTCTAAGCATTATCATCAACTCGAATGATCTCATCAGTTTGAATTTCCGTCGTTCTATGGATTTCTTATACCAGCAGATTTTCGCTAGTGAATGTGGACTGAAAGAATTAAAACCAACATCACCCAACCTAAAGAAGGTGGACATCAGACCAATGTTAAACTATAAAATTGAATAAAATATGAAATATTCATTTTTTCTTATTTTATAATTGAAATATCCTATGCCCCGTTATAGCACCAAATGACAAAAACGCAGTCATTTGATATTTAATAGGTTTAATCGTTAAGCAATATAAGATATTTATCAATAATCATTCATTTAATTTTGATAATCATTAATTAATTCAATTAATTTAATTCTGGTAAAAGTGCAAATAAATAACAATAAATGAACACACTTGAATGCATTTTCCAAGAACGAAGAGAGTCATTCCATGTCAAATCAACCAGCGACTCAACCTGACCATTTTTAAATTTGATGAAACTTGCAGGATTTTTTCTCTATATAAATTTAAGTACAAAATTTTTTTTTAAATTTTTATGTGACCCCATTTTTTAGTTTTTAATTTTTAAAATTTTAAAAAAGTTTTTTTTTTGGCTTGCGGGACAAGTTTTAATGCATCATAACTTTTGTTCTATAGGCCCTACAGACTTGTTCTTGGGCTCAATTTTTAGACCTTTTTAGTGGCTTTAATTTGATATATAACTTGACACATTTTATATAAAAAACAATTTTTTTTTTTAAAAAAAAGTAAAACTTTTTTGTTTTATTCTAATATGAAAGTGTTTTTTTAATTTTTTTTTAAAAAATATGTTATTCTGCTGTTTATTATCTACATTTCCTGAAAATTTTAAAATGGGATCACAAATGGACAAATATATAAGATACTTAACTGTACTTTTCGTGACTAAATAGTGTTTAGGTAAAAATAACTAGTTTTGTTTAATTAAACCAAATGTATTACATAAACTAATAAAAACAATACATGACTTTCCTCTTTTAAAGTGGCTATGGTTCTAAAACTGTCCGGCTTGAGTAAGTCAATTAGTTTTTATTGTCCTCTTTGAAGAAGAATTTTGTTAAATAAATTTTTCATTTGCAAATGGTCTATAATGATCAAATAATAACTCCTTGCCAGCTTTATGATTGGGCAAAGGAGAATATTCCATCAGTTAATTTCCTCTATACAACACAAGAAGACCAGGAAACAGAACATCTTTATGGAACAATGACTGGCGAATGCTAAAACCGTCAAACGGACCCGACAGCTTCATTCTTTTATACCTCTGGGAAGTACTACAAAACTTAACTTTTGTGTTTTCCTGTAATATTCCTTCTTTTCATTTGTGTTTCGTCTTCTTCAATATTTGTATTTCTCCACATTGGGTGACTATAACTGTTTTTAATATTATTTTATTTCTATTTTTTGCATTAAAATGGAGTTATCATTTTTTTAAATTAATTATACAGAATTCAACTCTTATATAATTAAGGAATACAGTTTTTTAACTGTAACAAAAGAAGAAATTGTCTCTTGAGGGAAAAAAATGAGCAGTTAGAACTTACAAAGGAATCCCTCAAACATGTATGCCACAGATTTCCACCAAATTGAAACATGTTACTCAGCTGAAGCTACTATAGATGCTTGCAAAATAAGAAAATGCAAAACTTTTTTTCTTTCAAAATAAACAGCAAAAACGAAAAAATTTGAACACACATAGCTATGCAAGAACTCCATTGTTAAAGCGATCTGCGTGTATTAATGCGCTTATTAGAACTTCTTTCTTCAACTACTTAGCAATAAGCACGAATGAGAAATCGCATGAAATCAATGGATTTAGTTTTTGGAAACCATTGGAAACCAACTTTTTTAAAATTTAAAAATTAAAAACTGAAAAATGGGGTCACATAAAAATTAAAAAAATATTTTTGTACTTACATTTTTAAGAAAATAAATCCTGCAAGTTTCATCCAATTTAAAAATGGTCAGGTTGAAAATAATTATTTTTTAGTTGATTTGACATGGAATGACTCAAGAAACAAAAAAAAATATGATCGCGAGCATATGGTTTGGAGAACATTTATGTACTGCATTTGTTTTATCAGCTATGTAAAACAGTTTATCGCGCTGAATTTAATTTATTAGAAAATACTTATATTTAATTCTTAAACAAGCTTTTGCTATTAATGGGTTTTTAACTATTATTTAGTAATTTAAAACATATTACAGATAGGATAATAAGAAAAATATTTAAAAATATTAGAAAGGGTCACCAGTACACAAAGAGCAATAAAACAAGTCACAGATCTGTACTTTTTACTAAAATTGTATGCAATCTATTTAGAAATGAAATAATATCTGTTAATATGGATACATTTAAATGAAAAATGTTTTAAATATATTTCAATAAGAAATTAATTACATAAAAGAAATACGAACACCAGTTAAATGTTCTTGGTACCACAGTTCTATCCTCTGCCATTCGCCACACAGTGGAATAATTGTATCCTGTGACGCTGATTTACTGGAGGTTGCAGAAAAGTCCACAAAACGAGGGGGGAGGGGGTCAAATGGAGAAAATTTCATTGAAGGTAGTAGCACGTGGTAGACGCAATGATGCAGGCAGCATTGCCTCTCTGAATGTCTAGAGAGGTTCTTTGGCGGAGAAACTCCATGGATCTTGTGTCCTGTGTAGCGACGGAAAGTCTAAAACCGAGATCCCTTAGGAAAGAGAGGGCATTAGAGCCCCAGGAGCCGAAAGTCTCGAAGCCGGTGGGGGCAAAAAGAAAGTTGTTAAGCAGGTCAGCGTACTTTGACGTTTTCTTGCTTTCGGCAAGGTTAGCCGCAAAACGGGCCTCCTTTGAACTTCCGTCTACGTAGGAGCAGGCAAGGGTATCCACGCAGGTCACGTCCCATAGCATCTTCCCTGATTTCCAGGCGGAGGGGGTCACTCCGTCAGGGCGTTTGCCATCGCTTCGGGACAGACTGTTGGGTTCCAGTGATGATGGAATGCCTGCGGTGGGGAGGGCATGGTGTATAGCGTCATTTAGACAACTATGGCGGCTTCTAGGACCAAAACTGTCGCAGCTGAGGGGGTGGAGGGCTAGTTCGTTAATGGTTGCACCGCAGCGGCAAGAGTTGGGAAAACAGACGACTGCCTAAGCGGAGACCGACGGCGATACGAAGGGAGTTGTCATCAAGGAAAGTACCCAAGGCAGGGGAAGGGAGGGCATGTAGCCAACTTCCAGATTCACTGGTGCTAACGGCATGAAGGCGTGCGGTTGAAATAGCATCAGATGCTTCGGTAAAGAAAGATTTTGTGCGCGCGCGTCGTGGAGGGCTAGCCAAGCTCCTTGTTGCCTGCGGAGATCGGGGGCTGGGAGTGGTAAATTGTCCTGCATCCAAATGATTTTGCCTCGGCAACCTGATGGATATTAGTTGGTGGTAAGCCAGTGTTTGCAAGAGTGGAAGAGGCGAGGTTCAGCAGTTTATTAAATAAATATTATGAACATATAACAAAATTAAAGGCATTTAAACATGTACATTTTCTCCTGTTTAAAAAAACTCAAACGAGGTTCAGCCATCGATTGCAACCTATCTGATTTCACAATATAACGGGGCTCTAATTATTGATTCTGTAGTGTTATCAATTACAAAGTATTGTATCTAAATTTCCATATAAAAGATTACAATGCAGTGTTGCATCTAGATGGGAACACAAGGGTATGGCACCCTCCCCTTTGTCAGCGTTCCCTGCCTCTTTTCTTTTTATTTATTTATAGTATCCATTACAATATACCCTTATATCCCCGATTTGCTGTGCATTCTGATCAAATGTGCCCTACTTTCTGAACAAATGGTCCTAATTATTATTCACTTTCCTACCCTGCCATTTTTCTAGATGCAACCCTGCAATGTATAATAAATAACTGACCCTATCTTGGATCCACCTCTGGGACTTTGCTTTCAGACTTGAACAAAATTTGGTTTTGCAAAATAACAAATACCAATAGTAAAAATGTGTTATTATTTTTTAAACTGCCACTTTAATAAATGCCAAGAACTACACAATTGATACCTCTAATCACAGACACTTGATGTGCTCACTCTTCAAATATATTGTAATCAACTCTCTCTCTGAATTTGAAACTCACCAAATAGAACATTGATTTAATTGAAGTCTTATGCAACTCAAGTTTCTCCTCATTTACTTTATCAGCTCGTGTTACTGGTTTACATGGAGATGATGAACACATAATTTTATTATTTACTGTAAAAAATTAATAAATTTCACATCAAAACCAAATATAATATTTTTGACGACAATAAAATGGAAAATAAATTCATAATTATATAAAGATTAAGTTATAGTATTCAGCCTAAAATTGTAATAAGCAGAATGAAATAAGCCTACACACGAAAAAAAAAAAAAAAAAAAATTAATAACTAATGAAAGAGCACCCAAATCAAGCTGTTTTTGGCCAAAACACAACAAAAATAGTAAGATTTATTATCATGGAAAAGAAGGGGAGAGAAGAATCTTGTGAAGAAGAAGGCAAAAGCAAGAACAGTATCAAATAAATAAAATTAAAAAAAAATTCTTGAAGCTCCTGATTTCAGACTGAAGAGAGAATAACATTAAGTTGATTACGAGCCATTAGAATGATAAAAAGGAAGGATTTAATGAATTTTATCTGAATTGACTGTATAATTAATTAAAAGAGATTTCCTGATATTGAAAGCAAAACACTGAACATAAGCAGAATCATGTGACACAGTATAATCCACTTAAGTCACAGTGTCAAGGGAGCAAAAAAAAAAAATAAAAATAAAAAAAAAAAAAAAAAAAAAAAAAAAATAGTTCGACTTATT